>LPNX010052579.1:120414-151616 GCA_001517045.1 Pseudotsuga menziesii
TAATTTCTAACTCTAACCTAGAAATACTCCATTTTTTTATATAAAAGAATAATTAAGATAATGTTTTAATAATTAGTGAGTTATTGGCCGTAACCTAGGAAATATTTAATGTAAAAAAACAACAGAAATTAACATATCTCATTTACTCTAGTATAACCTAAAAGGCATAATTCTAATAAAAAATAAAACTTTAAGATTAAGATCTACAACTTAATATTGTATAGCTTTTTATAATAAAATTTAAAGTGGATTTCATTAAAGAACACTACAATAATTGAAGAGGAGCATCTTTTTTAAGAATCTAAATGAGGTCAATTATGGTAAAAAAACATTTTTTTAGCAATTCATCTCCTTGATTAATTTCACATTTCAAGTTAAATTTTTTTTTCCTATTATGATTTATAGTTAATGGTCAATTTCGAATGTACAAAAACTTATTGGAAATTGGAATTGAAAAGAAAATCATTTCTAAGCCATAAGTGAGTACCCAAAATGAATAGTGATTAAGACTAGTCACAATAGTAAGTGGGAGATATACCCCTCCAGGTGAAATGAACCATGAAAAACATGTTATCTTACCTATGTAATAGAAAACTCTCCTCTCCCTATATATGGCTTTCCGTGCTTGTAGTTCCTATAATGTAATGAAATTGAGTTGGAATGCTCGTAGTGCCTATAATGGTTCAATCTATCTATTCATGAACTATTCATAAACAAATCTATCTATTCATGCCATAAGAAAGAGTAAGAGTAGGTGAGTAGGTAGACTGTAGTAAGGGAAGGAGCAGAAAGAAAGAACCAGAGTCAATACAAATTTAAATGGTTTACATCCAATGAATAAATTATAGGCTCTTGTCCATGTGGCCTCCCTAATGTAGGATTTATCCTCATAAAAGTAAATACCTTCTATACCCTTAATTATATAAATATCCTAGAAATTGGAAATAAAATAGAAAAATCATTTCCAAGTCTCTCCAATATGGACATCTTATCCTAGTTAATTTGTCAAAACACTTCAAATTCTCCAACAAATATCAAGTATTTTAAACTTTTAATTTTAATTTTGTTTTGTTCTATTATGGTTTATGGTTTTCAGATGCACACAAAATAATTGTAAATCAGAAATAAAAAGAAAAGAGTTGCCACCACCTAAATGTTTTAGGAGCAACAACTATTTATTCAACCTCCTGGAGCCCACAATAGATGACTATAATACACACTTGATTATTGTGTGGAAACCTATAATTCACATCTTTATGGCCCTCAAACGATTCACATTGGAAACTGTTGGGGCATCTTCTTCCATTCATGTCATGGAGCAAGATCTCATACAAATATGGAGACATGCGCACGGATACAACATTATCATTGTTTTAGCTAATGCAATTCCATACATATATAAAGAAGAGTCTACTCTCCCGGTCCCTGGAGCATATAGTTTATTGAACATAGATAAGGGAAAACTCTTTTGGGTCGGTGAAAAATTCGGTCATTAGGTCGCTGATAAAATAAGTCATTGGAATTTGGAAGGACCTTTGAATGGAGGACTAATTGCACTTGATGGAGGCTCTATTGGTCAAGTGCGATTGGGCCTACCTAAAAGAAAAACACCACATTGTAACACCTAATGCTTTTAGGTAGAAACCATTTTTATCAACCCTAAATTAAGCAGGTATGAATCATGTCCTCCCCAAATGCTCAATTCAAAGTGATCAAACAAAAGCCTCAATTTTAGGTCAATTATGGATAGTCCCTCCAATGTATATAGAGTTTATCACCCAGTTCGAAGTGATCAAACAAAAGCCCCAATTTTAGGTGGATTATGGATAGTCCCTCCAATCTATATCGATTTTATCAGCTGTATCAGAAAGGTTAAGTTTTTATTAGTCCACTACAAGGAAGAACTTAAAATTCTCCAACAAATATCACTACAAGTTGGGTGTCTAGTGTCTACCAAAGTCAACAAGGAAGGAGAATCATAAACACACGTTTGGGAGGTTTACGACAACAAGGCTGTTAAAACCATGTTCTTTGCTAGTTCACTGCACTTTGAGTCCCTCATTCATGAATGTCCGCTGAGGATTCCCTTGTTTAGATATATTGGTAGACAATTTTTTCTTCTTGTTTCCATTATTAGAAGGCTCACAAGAAAAGAGAGGGGTTGGAGTCTACAACATTTACAGTGTCGGTTGTTAAATATTTTATCCTTTCAACCTTTGGATTTCATTAAGGAAATTGGAATAATTCAAACATTTGTATTCAATTATTTTTCTTTCTTTCAACCTAATGTTTACAATTCATGGAAAATAAAGAGCATTGACATATTTGGAACTCAAATACCAGTCTCTTTCTGCTTGCTCCTCTTCCCAAATGAAGTTGTGGTCCTAGCCTATGAAAAGCATACCTTATTTTGGTTATGATTTCACTTATATACTGGTTTTTCACAGGATGGCTGAAAGAGACTCCGTCTCATCTTTGGAGACCGGCAAATCCATTCCCATCCACATGGGAGATGACTTCACCATCATATCCAAAGGACAAGGTACTTTTGATCTTGAGCATGGATATTTTTCAAATGTTCTGTACGTACCATCTCTGGCTTCAAACCTCCTTAGTGTTTATAAAATGACACATACGGGAGTGCCCAAGAGATTCTCCTTCAGCTTGGATGACGTAGAGATCATAGAACTTGCATTCGAGAAACTTGTTGCAAAAGGCCTTGCAAACCATCATGCAAAAGCTTATGAGTTCTCCCATTTTGTGGTGGATGCAAAGCCCACCGCATTGTTGACTCATGGAAATGAAGTTAGTAGACTGTGGCATGAGAGGTTCAGCCATCTGAACTTTAAATACTTGCAGGAATTACAGAATAATTCTATGGTTGAAGGCCTCCAGGTCATCAAAGCTACCACTAGAATTTGCAAGGGATGTGTTGTTGGAAAGCACCCTGAGCATAAGTTCGATCGAGGAAAGGCAAGCCAAGCATCATGCATCTTGGGACTGATACATTCTAATATCAGCAGTCCCATGCCTATCACATCCATGAATGGATCAAGGTATGTTCTGACTTTCATTGATGATTTTTCCAGGTACACATGGGTCTTCTTTATCAAAAATAAGTTTGATGTCTGTGAAAAATTTACTGAATTGAAGGCCTTGCTTGAGAATGTGTCTGGCCAAAAGATCAAGATCTTGAGATCTGATAATGGTTGGGAGTATGTCAGTAATGAGTTACTGCATATATGTTCCCAAAGTGGTATTCAGGTCCAGCATTTAGTTCCCTACACTCCCTAGCAAAATGGTGTAGCGGAGAGGAAGAATCGATCTCTCAAGGAGATAACCACCTGCATGTTGGAATCAAAGAAGTTGGCTGCAAATTTGTGGGATGAAGCCATGCATGCTACAGAATATATTCAGAATAGAGTGCCACACTCATCCATGAAAGGGAATACCCCTTTCGAAGCATACTTTGTACATAAGCCGAATGTGTCGAATCTGCGGGTGTTTGGGTCCACTGCATGGGCCCGAATTCCACTTGATAAAATGAGGGCTTTGTAACCGCAAATCATAGAATGTATATTTATTGGGTATCCTGATGAATCAAAATATTTCAAGCTACTAGATATCAAAACAAAACATATCATCATCGAAAGGAGTGTCAAGTTCGATGAGCCTCTTCAGGAATTTCCTTCCTATTCTAGTAAATATTTGGATGATGAAATTGGGGGTGATGACCCTGATTTGGATTCTCTGATTTATGATATCATTGTACAGAAAACATTAGATGCTGAATTAGAACCTGGAGTACAAAATTATCTCCCAACATGGGCCCGACAGACACTCTCCTCCGCAGGAGATAACATTGGAAATCTGGATGATCCAAGGAGAACTCGGTCTGATTTCCAAAGAGTAGGTATTGTGCTCTCTTGTCATAATTATTTGTTGTTTGAATATTGTTATTTTATGATAATTTCAGACCCTAAGTTTTACTACCATCCTCGGAAGGATCTGAGATAGCAAGTTTCCATGGATGAAGAGATGAATTCTCTTGAGAAAAACACTACTTGGGAGCTAGTTTCTCTTCCTCCGGGAAGGAAATTGGTTCAATGCAAGTGGGTGTTTCATACTAAGTTTGCTACATATGGAAACACCTACAAATATAAGTCAAGGCTGGTGGCAAAATTTTTCTTCCAGGTCCAAGGTGTGGACTACCATGAGACTGTTGCACTGGTTGCAAAAATGGACTCCATCCGCCTAGTTTTGGCAATTTCAGCATCTAAACACTGGGAAGTGCATCATATGGATGTTAAGTCAGCCTTTCTACATGAAGATCTTCATGAGGAGATATACATGAAGCTGACTGAGGGCTACATTTCTGATCCATCTTTGGTTTGCAAGCTAAATAAGTCACTATATGGGTTAAAACAAGCCCCAAGAGAGTGGTATTCCAAGATGAATTCCTTCCTTCTCTCGCAAAACTTCCAAAGGTGTAAATAAGATCCAAATGTGTATATACAGTAGTTTGATGGTCATTTTATTATTATTGTTTTATATGTTGATGACTTACTGATCACAGGTAGCATAGTTGCTTATGTTTCAGTCATCAAAACTAATCTCCACAATGCATTTGAAATGAGCGATTTGGGGCTCAAAATTGAGAAAAATTCTTATGGGATAATGGTCATTCAGTCCAAATACATATCAGACCTATTAGTCAAGTTTAAAATGGCTGAATGTAGAGCTACTCCATTCCCTTTCCTTTCAGGGATCAGCCTTGAAGAAGGAAAAAGCACACCTCCCATGGACTGCACTATTTATCGACAACTGATTGGTAGCTTGTTGTACTTGACTCATTCTAAGCTTGATATTTGTTATGAAATGAATTCCGTATCAAGATACATGCATCAGCCCCATGATATTCATTGGAAGGCAGCCAAGAGGATCCTCCAGTACATACAGGGAACCAGGACCTATGACATTCACTATGTTGTAGACTCCGAGCTAGAGCTGGTTGGATACACAGATTCGGATTGGGCAGGTGATTCAATTGATCGAAAGTATACTTTTGGATATGTATTCATGTTTGGTGGTGGCCCCATTTTCTGGTCTAGCAAAAAGCAGGCCACCATAGCATTGTCTTCAATAGAGGCCAAGTATTGAGGAGTGATGAATGCTTGCATCCAAGTTGTTTGGTTGCAAGGCATTCTTTTAGAGTTTGATCTTGGTAGTACTTTGTCCACTGTCCGATTTTGTGACAATCAAAGTGCTATTAAGATATCCACAGATCCAGTTACCAGGCATAGGACCAAGCATGTAGAGATACACATGCTCTATATCAGGGAGCTAGTGCATGACAGGACCATCATTCTGCACTACTGCTTGACTGATGAGCAGATTGCAGAAATCTTCACCAAGAGAGTTTTAGAAAAGAAGTTCACTTACCTCCGTTCACTATTAGGGGTGACTCCATCAGGGTGATCCAACTACTTTCAGTGTTCAGCTTGAGGGGGGGGGGGTTCCAATTGGGTTTTCCCTCTTTTCCTCACTTAGTTTTTTTTTAGCATTGTTTGAGTTTCAGTATTGTACAGGGTGACCTATGGCCTTTGTTACCGAGGCCTTAGCATTCTTATGCACTTTATGTTTTCTACTTCTCCTGAGTATAGCTTAAGGGGGAGTGTTGGAGACATTTACCACCATACACACTCATTTTGGTCAATTTGGACTAGTTAAACCATTATACTAAGTTTTATTGACTTAATTGACATCATAGGAGCACTGTATGACATCAACATGAGCACACCCATGCCTACCTTCAGTCAAGGAGGCCAACTAAGCCTTCTCCTTCATCCGGGGAGGCTAACTAGAGCACTTTGGGGGTGATCTGAGTGTCATAAATGCACTTAATTGATAACTGATGGTTACAATTAGTTAAACAGAGCAATGAAGGTGCCTCCTTTCATTAAATTGATTATTTAATTAATATTTAATGAACTGGAGTTAACAGGGGCACCTCCAACCACTTTTGATGGTCAGTTAGACTTTAGTTAACCTCATCGGAGTTCATTGGACTTATTAATGCGCTACCACTTGTTGGTTGCCTTGCAGCGACATGTGTCTGAGCTACTTTTAGTTAGACTCAGTCATTTATTGCACTTCGACTTCAGTTAGGACTCAGTTGAGTCGATTAGGGTTTTGATCAGTGGTTAACTTGAGTGTTCACTGTGTCTTACATTCAGTTAAGCTAGACTCACTCATTCAATTCGAATGACCTCCTTGGGAATTCGAATTGTCTTGGAATTCATTCATCTGGCATGATCATTTTATTGTATCATCATTCTTTCATTTTATTATACAAAGATGCTACTTTCATTGCAACACCATTTTGCTATTTTTATGCATATTTGTCTGAATTCTTTGTGAGACTGTGTTTTCAGTTCCTAGACCACTGTGACAAATTAATACCACCATGTGTAGTTCAGCTTCATTATCCCAGCAGCTATCTTCATTATTTTGACCTTCAATCATTAGTTTGAAAAGCCCTTGTCCCTTAACTATGGTCGCTGGTTTGAATTCAAGATCATATTCTTGCAAAGCAGTCACCCAGTTACCTCTTCTCTCTCCCAATTATTTCTGCACAAAAAGGGATCGTACTGCTGGGTGTGGGACTATTACTTTGGTGCGATTCTTAAGTATGTATGGCCTGAATTGTTTTACCACCTTAAAAATTGCATAAGCTTGTTTATCAACTGCTGGATAATTCAATTCAGCCCCTTGCAGAACAGTGCTCATAAATGATATGGGGTACTCATCTCCCCCATCTTCTTTTGGTGTAAGCACAACTGCCAATCAATCATCAAAAGCAAAAGTGTATAGAATAAAATCCTTTTCAAAATTTGGACTTTTGAGTGATGGTGCATGAGAAACAAATGTTTTTATCTTGCTAAATGCATTCTTCTCCAAATCAGTCCATTTGAACTGCACACTCTAATTAACCATTTGCTACAAAGGTTTGTCGATTTGGGAAAAATCTGGTACAAGCCTTTGCACAAAGTTGGTTGTCCCCATAAAAGATTGCATACCCCTTTTATTATGGGGGAAAGGGATCTGCTCTATGGATCTAATCCTCTCAGGGTCTATGGAGATCCCTTTTTTAGAAATGAAATGACCTAGTAGCTTTCCTTTTGTGACTGCAAACACACATTTCTTAGGATTTAATGAAATGCCATATTTTCAGCAACGCTCTAAAATCTGTTTCAAATGAAATGCATGCTCTTCTCTCTTTTTTGAAAATATTGTAACATCATCTAGATAAACCACAACACCGCGGCTAATCAGACCGCGAAAAGCTATATCCATAGCTCTCTGGAACGTAGCTCCAGCATTGATAAGTCCAAAGGGCATCCTCCTATACACAAAAGTTTCCCACTTGGTTCTAAAAGTGGTCTTGAGCCTGTCCTCTTCTGATACTAATACTTGATTGTAACCAAGGAATCCATGTAGTAGAGAGAACAGTTCAGAACCTGAGACCATCTATAGTATTTGTTCCATGGGTGGGACAGGATAATTATCTTTATATGATGCACGATTAAGATTTCTGAAATCTACGCAAAGTATGATTTCACCAGAATTTTTTCGCACCACTACCAAATTAAAGACCCATTCTGAATGTCTAACTTTAAATATGATTTTAGCATCTAGCATCTTTTTCACTTCGCTTTGAATTAGTGGTTCAATCTTTGGATGCATTTTTCTCAGAGGCTGCTGATAAGGTTTGACTCCAACCTTGATCAGAATCACATGTTGTATAATTTTAGTGTCATATGTCTTTAGGCCTTCGTAATTCCAAGCAAATACATATTTATATTGTTTGAATAAGCTGATGAATTTACTCCTTTCGTCGAGTGAACAACACTTCCCCAAATTTACATATTTGGGTTCAGCTTCAATCCCTAAATTTATCAGCTTGAATTGTAAAGACAAGATATGAGTCTTGACATTTGTTGGCTTTGTGAACTTGTTATCTAAATCAAACATTTGTTCCAAGGTCCTAACTCCCTTTGGAATGAAATTCCCGAACTTTAATTCCGCTTGATGTTCTTCGTCATCTATTATTTCTCCTTTGAAAGTATCATCATTCATCAAACACTCTAGGATTTGTTGATCATTGTCAAAAACCCTTAGATTTGTGATGTTATTTGGAACAGAAGGCCTGAAAAGTAATTCAATAGAGCATCTATTATTTGAAGGTACTAATCTTGAGGCTGAGGTAGCTAGTAAGTCAGTTGTAGCATTCTTTAATCTAGGAATTGACACAATATTGAATGCATGAAAAATTATCAGTAAATCCCAAACTTCATTTTGGTAAGCTTTCAAATGTGGTGAAATGCAGTGTATTTTGTTCCAAATTTGCTTAACAACGATTTTAGAATCTCCATATACTTTCAGATTTTTTACTTTCAATTCTATTGCTTTTTTAAGTCCTTGAACTAGTGCTTTGTATTCGGCCGTGTTATTTGTGCATTCAAATTCTAACCTACATGAAAGAAAATGTTTATTTTTTTTCTGGATCAATCAAGTCATAGCCAACTCCTGATCCTTCTAATTTTTTAGAACCATCGAAATAAAGAATCCAAAAACTTTCTACTCCTACTGAATTAGAATTGCTAACTACATCTGAAACTAAATCTACTATGTTACAATCAAACTCATCAGCCCGTGAAAATTGAAGGAGATTGGGCTGGATATCAGGTTTATTGTTGGCTTCTTTAGCTTGGTAATTTCCTAGTTCGAGTTCAATGAAATAGTTTCCCAACATAGAGTTTACTGTTTCATTTTTTCCTTCTAACTAAGTCACGTTATATTTCATTTGGGGCTCTCTTAACACTTATAACTGATTTTGACATCCTTTAAAAGGCAACCACAAATGTGACCAATCTGATGCAAAATATCCTTCTAACCTTGCTGACCAGTCTCGACTCAAAACCAAATCATAAGCATCTGGTATGTTTGCTATGACAATGTCTATGTACTGACATACCCTCTCATCTGTGGATAAATGAATCAGAACATCTTCCATTTCTCCTATTACTTTTACTGTTTTTTTGTCTAATTGAAGAACTTGTCCAGTGGTTGGTTAAGGTTGACCATTGATTTGCTTGCAAACTGAAAGCGGCATAACATTGACTGATGGTCCTGAGTTCACTAAACAGTTATGCACATTATAGTTGAAAATTTCAAAGGTTAAGAGAAAAGTTGGAGTTTTATACTTAGATTTTCCTCCTAAACTTGCCTCACCAATCTCTTCCTCAGGTTGGTTGTCACTGGGAGGATCCTCCTCGGGTGCTCAAGTGATTTTAAAAGCTTCTCCTTTTGCTGAGGTAAATTGCACATTTCAAACGATGATATATTTGCTTTAGCCTTTTTAATGTCTTCCACATCATCATATCCCATCTCATGTTCCTTGAGAATCTTCTTGACATTGTCAGTTTTACTTTCAGTAGGATGTACAGGTGTATTGACTTTCTTAGGATCCTAACTTGAAATGACAAATTCATGTATTTTAATAGTTGAAGTGTTGTTCTTTATATTCTTCATGTTTTCTTGAAGTTTCTTAATCTTTGGAAGTATTGAGTTATCTTCTTTTAACTGATTTTGACTTCTTGTTGTTTCTTCTTTGTCAAGGAGGTCTTCATATTCCATGTTAAACATAGAAACACAGTCCCATAGAACCAAGGTATCTTCCTCTTATGTTTCTGTAGGTTCATGATCTTTCCCTTTCTCCTCCTCAGTTTCTATCAGCTTGGAATCTAATAATTGGTTCATGACTAATGTCATAGAATTAATCCATTGTGGACAATTCTTCTCAGAATGAGGTTGTTGATGGAAAGTGCAAAAATTATCCGTTCCTACATCAGTCAAATTCATTGTTGAAGGGCTGTGTGGAGGAGGTTTAGGTTTACTGTTGTCTTCTCTTTTTTTATAATAAGGCTTATATTGTTTGTGAGCCTCCTTTTCTTTTTCTCAATCAATCACCCGGTTTGATAACTTCTGCATCATCTTTACCATCCCATCTAACTCCTGTGATCGTTCATCCTTAGGTTTAGTTAATAATAATGGCTTTTTGTTTCCATAAGTTCTTTCATCTGACCGCGTAGGATAGTGCTCTATACTCTCCAATTATGCCTCTACCTTCTCAGCTTCTTCATAGGTTTCTACCAATGTGGGTCTAACCAATCTCTTGGAAAACATGGCTAGATCTGGATCGAGAGATGAGGTATAGTACTCAATCAGGGCATGCTCAGATGGTTTGTCAGCTGCACTGAAGTTGTTTAATTAAGCAACAAATCTTTAAGTGAAGTTATGTACTTTTACTTTCTTTTCCTTCTATAGAGCAATTAACCCTTTCAGTAAAGCTGCATGAGTTTTCTGGATTCCGTATTTGATTCTGAACAGTCTCAAAAATATTCCAATTCATGATCGAATTTGCGGGTAAGGCAAAATACCATGAAGCTTCTTTTCCTTTCAGGGTATGAGGAAACAATCTACAGACTACATATTCATGTTTTGCTACTTGTAGCCCTTCTAAAGCCAAATAGAAACTCTGCAAATGATCATCTACGAGAATTCCTTCACTTGGTTCAAACTTGGGTAACATCTTGTCAAAACTCTGAGGAAAATCATGCAATGGAGGTGTCAGGTTTAAAGGAGATCTAGCTCTCCAAGCAAGTTGTGGAAGTGGCTGATTTGCATTCACATTGGCCATGTTTCTGAGTGGAGTATGCGATGGGGATTGAACAGGAGTCTGAAAAGATGAACAGTGAGGGGAATCTGGCCCCAATTGATCTAGAGGTTGGTCAACTTCTTGTAAGGCTATTTCTACCAATTCTTCAAGATCTTATACCAACACTGAGTCTTCCAATTGAGGGCGGTCCTTCTTCTAATACTCTATTCTAGGTAGGACAGAGACAATAGGTAATCCTCCAATATTTTTCACATATGCCCTAGTAATTCTCCTTAAATCATCAACCACTTCATTATCAACAGGATAAAGGTACCCCTTTCCCTTTTCTTTAGGAGTGGATTTGTGAGGCAAACTGGTTTCAGAACTGTCCCCGGTAGAGTAATTTCGATAAAGCGGGCTTCCTCGGCCAACCATGCACTAGTGGTTCTCCTTCTAGCACCAAAACTATTGAGGCCTGGAAAATCACAGGTAACAATAGTAGGGATTCTCCCCAATAAATGTTCCCAACTAGCTCGTTATTGTTTGGTATGGGGAATCTATTCGGTTTACTATCCGGCTACCGTAGATTAAGTAACTATTAAAATGTTTTACCGGTTATGGCCCAGTCCACCATTTAGGTGTATTTTTAGTTTTTTATCTTTATGTATGATGTGCAGCTACCTAACTAAATGCAGGCGATAGAGATAACATGGAGGGTCACAACGTGATGCGTAGGTTCTTACCTCTCGTCTTACCTCTCTCGCTTCTAAATCACAAATAAAGCAAAACTAACTAAGACTAATTAATCTATCCCTAGGGAGCAATTCTGTAGTTAATGGTCAGTAATATATTGTATAACATGTATTAAGAAAATTACAGATAGTTGTTAACATTTCAGAACACATGAATACCAATAGATAGATGAACAAAGAGATAGCTCATTGTTAATTAAAACATTCATTACTCAACTATGATTGTGGAAATTTCACAGAAATAAGCCAGAGCACATTCACAACATGAAAGAATTCATAAGTTAGAATGGTCTCATAGTTCATGGAAACAAGCTGAAACAGAAACAGTTTACATCCAACCAGCCCATGGAAAACATTTGAAACTCCACATTGCTTTCTCCAGCCGAAATGTATAACTCTTTATTATAAGATGAATTAGTTCTCCTTAAAATAATCTTTCCCAAAGATGGTCTGAAAAAAGGTCCTTTACTACCTAAAACTTGCCTATATTTATACAAAAAGAAAAAACTCTTGGGCTGACCCTTGCTTCCTTTTGGGCTTCCAACCTTTCCTTTACAAAAAATTGTCTTGTAGATTGTGCATAAAAATAAATATAATATATTACATTATTTATCAATATTTCAAAATATCCTACTAGAAGGGCCTAGCTTATTCATTCATGAACTTTCTCCATACATTTGCCTCTGCTGCTATATTCTCAAAACCAGAAGGTTCGAGAAATCTGATAGTGATTTCTTGCTGAGAAGCCAAGGTTCTTATACCCTCTATCCTAGCAGGAATCAAGCGCAGTTGGTCTTCTAGCAAGTGAATGCTCACAGCTGCATATGCTACTTTAGTCTTTAGTATCTTTTCATCCAACTCCTTAACTCGCTGGATGGCTTGTTCATCTTTGCTGCGTTTTTCCTGTAAATGTTTCAAAAACATTTCATGTTATGGTAGTGCTTCCAATATCTTCACAATGGAGGTATAACACCGATTATAGGTCAGGAGCACTCTCCTACAAAATTCAGCACGGGCACCCTATGTTCTCTTCACTGCCTTCTTTAATTCTTCTGCTGCGTTACTAGCAAACTCAATCAGCTCGTACTCTTGCTTTATTGTCTCCTGATCTTTGAAAAGTATATTTGCGGGATGTTCTTTGTTTGCTTCTACCCAAGCCATCCTTCCCCACAGAGTCTCCAAAATATCTTGGGTTCTATCCAAAAAATATGAGGCTGTACTTACAATCTCTTATAATCTAATGTCTATTTGCTGGACTTTAAGTCTTTCTTCCACTATCTGCAACTGTATTTGATAAATCTTCCTTCTAATCCTTAAGAGCATGCTTCTTTAAAGGTTCAATATCAACCTTTTGCTCCATAGATGATTTCAATGAAGCTACAAGTGAACTCTTTTCTTTCTCCAAGGCTACTATTTGAGTCTCATATAGCTTAGCCTTCCCTTCTGCGGTGATCTTCTGCTCTTCTAGCTCTATTACTTTACTTTCTAATATGCTATTTTATTTGTTTAGTTCTTAAACTGATAACTAAAGATGATTTTTATCAACCTCCAAATTCTGATATTTCAGCTGTAGTTTTCCCAACTCTGCTGAGATAGCCTAAGAATTCCTCTCCATATTTTCTGTAGATACTACTAGAGCATCTTTATCTGCCTGCAATTTTTGACATTCTTCCTTTGAAACTTTGACCTCACTGATCATGTCCTCATACTTTCTCTTCAGATTTTGCCTTTCACCCCTTTCCTTCTTCAAAGTTTCTTTCAATTGGGCCACCCTTTTCTGAGAGTGCTCGAGGTAAGTCATGATCCTATCCACATTGTCTTTAGTGGCTAGGGTTAGAGCTACCCTAGCCCTCGCTAGTAATCGTGGATCATGTTTACCGTGAACTACTATTTTTTCAGTTACCATCATTCCTGGTTTACGCCCAGTGTCCACCTTCTTTTCAATTCTCTTGACAATTCTCTTTTTCTCTTGATAGTAAAATATAGTATTGAAATCTGGTACCTCCCCACCTTCCGTAGGCATGAAAAGAATTAAATCCAGTCCAAAAAATGAACTCGAACCTTCTACTACTATACCGCTAGAAGGAAAAATAGGCTCTAATGGGTTGCTATCAGTCTGATCCTGTTCTTGGTATGTAGGGTCTTGTCCTTCTAGTATCCATATTCTTGAGCTTTCAGGTGCCTTTTCTGTTTGTTGTTTCTCTTTTTGGACACCTTCTAATCTGAACCCTTCACTGTCTGCCTGCTTGTTCTGGATTTCATCTTCTTCTTGTTTTTTCCTTTCTTCTTCAGCCTTCTTGGTTGCTTCCTCAATTGCTCGCTTCTTTTCTTCCTCTTCTGTCCTCAGCTCTGCTTACATATAAATCATCCTCTTTTAGATAATAACTTCCATATTCTTGCATGACCTTGAAACCTTCTGCTGACATGCAATTGCATTCTTCCAAGAAAATCAAAGTGTATAAAGGCATGATGAAATGCTCACATATCTCCTTATAATAGGTGTAGTATTTGTGATCCCAAATAACTTATAAGAAGCATATACAGGAGCTCGATCCTTATCCCAATGGAATTTTATTGCAGGGAAAGACTGAGTGGATAGAATACAGTCTAGCAAAATAGAGCTCATGTAGAATTCAGACTTCTTTTGGGATACTCCTCCCAATGTTGCGCTGATGCAGGCTGACAGGATATTTGACACTATGCTTGCCCAATTAAAAATAGTCCCCTGTGTAGCAACATAATAAATAACAGGTATCCAACCAAACTTAAAAAATTTCCCATTAGCTCTCCCGAAGATTATGTTCAGCATTAAAATGATGAATCTATATGGGGCACATAAAGTTGATGTCTCATATTCCCCAGAAGGTTTGGTCCTGAAGTTTTTACTCGGGATCTTCATTTTCTTCACCGTCTCTACCAGGTCTAGACCTAACTCCTTTAGCCAACCTTTAGTTAGATAAGTCTGTGGTGATGGTAGATGATATGCCATGGACACATAAGCATGGTTGTATGTAGCATAGCTTTGTTTCTCGATATTTGATAGGATCATCCTTGTTACATCTTCCCTGGGAAGAATCCAACCTATCACTTTCGAGCATGGAAAAAGCTCAGGACTGGTAGCCACTTTCATCAGGGCCGATCTCTCAATATTCGTATATATGTACATGTCTTCAAAACCAGCATCAGGGACACTTTGTCTTGAAATCATTATATACACTTCTCCCCACTTGTATTCTGGTTCAACCACAGTAGTAGCTTTATTATATTCATAAATGAATTCTACCTTAGTTATCACTTCTACTTCAGGCTCTTCCTCAGCCACTTCGGCTTTCTTCTTCTGTTTCCTTGGCATATTGTTGTACTGGAAATCAACCTGTAACAGTCATGAAACATGGTTTCAGTCTAACTATCTCTAGCAACTCGTATAATAATAGACAAGAAAAACATATAATCATTACCCCTTCTTCGATATGCATGTTGGAAATTTATGTTAATACACAGTCCTCAAAATAAGATATTATAACAAAGGAAACCCTGCAAAATTTATGCCCTCTAAATCTACTCAAAACTTCAACTATCTCAAAACCCTAATCTAGAAATTTTTCTTTAGCTTATACAAACACTTTGATTTGGAGCAAACTCATCCCACTGCAAGCATATACAAGAATCCCAAAAACCCCTATCAGTTTCATCCAACTTCCTAAACTGATGCGAAAACTCATCTCCAAAAACCCTAGTCAGCTTCACGGCCCTCCTAAATCCCAAGAGAAACTAGTGTTGTAGGGAACACAGCTTTCTAACCTCAGGCTAAACATAAAACAACCAAGAATATCATGGTGCAGACGACTAAATGCATGTCTGCACCATGCCCTAAATCCTTGCACAATTTTCACAGGTGCCCTCATGGCGGACAACCTAAAAACCACCGACCAGAAAAAACGCTCATAGCAAATAGGCTGATCCCTTAATAATAGATAAAATCATTGCAAGAAAATAGTTCTATGTATAAGAAAACCTAATCCTACCGTGAACTTCACCCCATCCACCTGGTGGTTAAAATTAACAAAAATTAATCCAAAGAAACAAAGTTACAAACAAAAGCTACCTGGAAATGGCAATGCGAGCAACCCGGATGAGAAAAAACCTTCCACAGGTACAAAGTAGGATGAATCAAATCTTGACAGCTACGCACACACAAGAGGACGGATGGCTTCAACGGTGAAAATATGACAAGTAATAACCCAAACGGTGTTATAAGGACTTGACCGGGTGGAGAACCATCGGCTGGAAAATCTTTTAACATCATAGGGAGGCCAACTCTAAAAGAAAAAAACAGCGTCAGCTGCCGATCACTCTATCCACCCAGTGATTGTTTGGTCAAGAAAAATCAGACATCGGAGGCACTAAAGTCTAAGCTTCATATAAACTCACTATTAGTCTTCTGCAACATTAGCAACAGACTGCTCTACCAACTCGGGAAGCGTATAGGAAAAAAACATTGGACCCCGGCAGGACTAAACTCTTCAGAATTGGCTCAGGAAATGTGAGCTTTCAGATCAGCTCAAAATTAATCCTCCGCAACGTCGGGCAGGCAACAGGCTAAAATCTCTGGTTCGCTCCAGCAAACAAACCCGATAGCGAGATTGCTCACAATATCGGTTCACGAAAAAATATAGACGAAGGCCCATCAAGTTCATCGGATATGCATGACACTAAGAAGCCGGAGCCTCAGAAAACCAAATCCGAGAGGAAAAAGAAAAATTACTCCGATGTAGTGACGAAAATCTCGGAAGGATTCTGATAAACCAATTGGAAAGCTAGTTGACTGTACTTCCACAACGTCGGAAAACTAGTCAACTAAGCATTCGATATCGAAAGGATAGTGGACTAATCATCCGATACAGACATGCAAAAAGACTAAGTTTTTTTGGAAAAAAACTGAGCCCAGATCAAATCTTGGCAAAAATAAAACGTTGCTAGGCCAGTTTGAAACTCAAACAAAGGGGGGACCATAAAAATAAAATTTTATAGGGGAATAATTGCAACTGCAACAAGTGCATGTCATAATCTCTTATCTCGGTAGTCATTCTCATTTCACGACCAGTCTTCAATCTTTTCCCAATATGATTAACCCTTATTTCTGGTCATACCTCTTCTTGAGGCTCTTCTATTAGAGCTATCAATTCTGCTACAACGTCTTTATCTTGTATTAGTGCTAAACAACTCTTAAAGAATTCTTTTAGTTTACTAACCTTTTCTATAGGTTCCTTTCAAAACAACTGGTCAAATCTCTCAAGCATTTCCAGGATTGGTCCTTTAGGCGATATAGATGTAGAGGTCGACGCTTTATCTATGTCGATAAATTCTTGGCGTGCATCCAAGAATACTTCCTATTTTTTGGACATTGAATGGTACTTTCTTTTGTGATGTTGGTCGCACTCTTGGTTGTCCATATGGTTCTTCTCGATCTGCTTCAATCGCGACACCTCCTCTTATCATGACAACAATATTTGGCTCTCCCTCCAATCAACAGAGATATTTTGGATATTTGAAATGGGGTTCTTCTGAGGTGGGTTCGTATTTCCCACGTTCCTAGCCTGTCACTTAGCAATCAATTAAAAGCATTCCTCGACAGTATGATAAAATATTTGCATTTTGAACACGTCGTAGTAGGATTCATGCAATCCCTAGAAAAATGTCCAGGATAAACATAATTATAATATATAACTTGGCCTCTTCCACGATCAAATCCTCCTCCTCATACTCAAACTCTAAAGATTACACACCCCATGGGCGGAGGGTCATTGTTGTTGCGGTTACTGGTTCTATGGATATTGAGCTGTTGAGGCCCGAAAATTCGCAGGCAGCAACAGTAAGGGATTCTCCCCAATCAACGTTCCCAACTAGCCCATTGACTGTTTGGTATAGGGAATCCGTCCGGTTTGCGGTCCGGCTACCGTAGGTCAAAGTAACAAACAAAGGGTTTACCGATTGCGGCCCGGTCCACCGAGTTTATGGTATTTTGACTTAAAATATGAAATGCAAGTGCCTAATTAACAATGCAGGGTGATGAAAATACAAGGAGAAGTCACAATGTGATGCGCAGGTTCTTACCTCTCATCTTAAGGCTCACAAGCATTCAAATCACATACGACAAGAAAATAAACTAATTATCTAAACTATCCCTAGGGAGCAGAATTATCACTTATTGGTGAGTAATACATTTTGTACATGCATTATGAAGAGTTACAGATAGCTAATACTTCTTTCAAGACACATGAACAACTACAGATATTTAAACAACCAGATAGCCAATCGTCTTATGAACAACACTTATTACTCACAGTGGAAAACATCATAAAATATACTGAAGAACATTCAACAAGAACATAGGTTCAGGAAGTCAAACACTCTCACAGTAAATGAAACATAGCTGAAAACGAAATAGTTCCTCTTCAACATTATTCATTCAGTTGCATTAATACATTCCACATTTCGCTCTCTCCAGCAGGAAAAAGTTGCAACGTCTGATTGTAAAATGAAGTAGTTCCTCTTACAAGCAAATGTTTTACAAATTTTTCCAGGGAAAAAGTCCTTGTCTCAGTTCTACTTTCAAATATTTAAACTACAACTGCAGACTGCTTGGGCTGCCCCCCAAACACCTGACCCTTCAGTTCCTCAATGCTTCATATTCCTCTATCTCGCATGCTCGTGATTGGCTGAATAACTGCCAGAATTTTCAGAGCTGCTCCTCTATCACTGTTCATTTTGTCCTTTTCCTGCGATCCGGCTAGTTTTGGCCTTGCTTCTACCAAACTATCCATCTTCCTCCACACCATGGTAGTTTGACCAACCTACAACCAATCGACAAGCATCATTCATTGGAATGGTGTTTCAAAACACAGCATCATATTCTACCGATTGAGCGACTATTCCACAAGAAAAAGGCCCGTTGCACCATGGCGGAAGTCCGAAGTCAAAGGCTTCGACTAGCCGCAACGGCAGAAGAGGAAAGGCTACAAGCACTTGACGGTGGGTGGGAAAACCTTGAATCAGAAGTCGGACGACTTTCCCTTTCGGCAGCTCAATGACTTCGAGAGCCGCAACGGCGGAAGGGCAGGCTGAAGACACGCGACGCGGGCGGGAAAAATTTAGATCGAAAGTCGGCCAGGTTTAGACATCAAAAGGTAAAAGGATTTCCTGGCCGCAACGAAGGAAGAGGGAAGGCTTTGGACATGTCACGGAAAATTTAACGCACATCGGCAGTCGGGGCAATTCCCACTTCGGATGGAAAATCGGATTGGGAGCCGCAACAACAGACGGGAAAAGGCTATCAGCCACCGATTTAACATAAAAATGACGCCCGATCATAAGAAAACTTAAGTGTTTAGAAAACTCAAAATTAGCAAAGATCAAACTGTTTCACCTCAGAGACAATGGTTTGTTCAAAGGGCAATTGATCTGATGAGTTTCAAGCTAGCAATCCAAATTCAATCCCGCGACCCACAACAAAATCTTAACACAAGCATTCTCAAAAAACAAGTCACAAATCCATCTTCAGAATCAACCAAAGTCAGAACGAGACGAAACATTTATGGATCAAACGACATCAACACAATTCTAAATGATGAGGAGGGGCCCAAAATTTAAAAACTTTGGGGAGAATAGTTGCAGCTGCAACAATTGGCGATTACCTGGTGAACCTAGATCTCTAGGCGATTAACCTCTGAGTGACAGACTTTTTAACAATAAAATCATCATATTGAATTCTTCCAGCAATATGGATTTCTCAAATGACAGAAGTGTGTACCCTTAATCATTGATGACAGTCCAATTAGGGAGAGTGGAAACTAGAATCGTCAAGTCCAGATAACTATGCTGAGGCCAGAGGATGAGTTTCATTATTACCTTTGTCTTCAGGTGGCTAATAGCTTTGGACACCACAGGATTGTAGCATATGGTAAACAGAAATATTCGTTTGTTCCTCATTCCCATGCCATTTTAACACTTTTTCTTGTGCTTTTGGACTTTTGTCCCGTTTCATATGAGTTTGCTTACATGCCTTTCTTACTGAATTTTAATTCAGGATCCTCTATCCCATAGTGTCCTTTTGTGTGAGTGGTGTACTTCAAGTTTAAGCTCACGGACGGAGAGGATCTTTCGGCAATTTAGTACTTATGATTGAGCACCTGCTTTGATTTATGATGCTTTCATAGGAGTTTTTACTCTTTATTTGCCTTTTGGCATTCGTTTCTTGGCATGGGATCATTTATGTTTAACATACTGTTCACCCTGCTCCTTTCCATGGGTCTTCTGCTGTCGCTCCTTAGAACATCTTAAATGTGACATGGATGGAGCCCCAACATAGTATTCCAG
This sequence comes from Pseudotsuga menziesii, assembly GCA_001517045.1. Lineage (NCBI taxonomy): Eukaryota > Viridiplantae > Streptophyta > Pinopsida > Pinales > Pinaceae > Pseudotsuga > Pseudotsuga menziesii. The sequence goes on from LPNX010052579.1 coordinate 140,263, forward strand.
ACTCTCTGAATCCAGTTTATTACACAGGGATTAAGCAGGACTTCAATGCACACAGAATTATTCAAGAAAAAAACTAAACTGGAAGAAATTCTTTCATATAAACAGCAACCCATAGTCTGATCGCTAAATTGTTCATCACTCCCAAAAAATTTGATGTTCCCCATGCAACCGCGGGTTCATCCCCTTTATTGAAATCAAGACAATCAAACTAAAACAAACTGAAAAAATGACTCAAAAGACAGCCAGACAAATTATTTATATACAAGACAGAAGAAATCAAACAAACTCAGGAAAAATAAGGCTTGAGAACCAAACCATTTACCGGTAGGTTCTCCTCCCACCCCTGCAGATCTTGCAACTTATAAGTAGAAGGACCAAGCTTGGCTGCAATTTGAAAAGGGCCTACCCACAACTGCTGGAATTTGGTATGCTTTCCTTTCTCATCATGGGGATGGTCCCATTTGAGGACTAAGTCTCCTACTTCAAAGTCTTTTTTCCTAGCTTTATGCTTGTCAAACCATCTCTTAACTGACTCTTGTTGTTGCTTAAAGCGTTCTTTGGCTTTAGATCTAGCCTCCTTTGCTTTCAGGAGATTATATATTCTTATTTGTAAAACTTCATCATCCGACCCCCTAGACTCTTGAGCTAGTATGGAAGATGGTAGCATGATATTGGGAGGAAGGATGGCTTCTTTACCGTAGACAAGGGTATATGGAGACACTCCAATCACAGACTTGGGGGTCACTCTATCAACCCAAAGGGCATTTGGTAATGCTGAGTGCCAACTCCTCTGGTTTTCTACCACAGTCTTCTTTAAAATTCTAATCAAATTTTTGTTAGAGGATTCAGCTAGGCCATTTTCTTGTGGATAGTAATTAGCAGAATAATGCAATTTTATCCCTTTATCATGAGCAAAAGCAATCAATTTAATTGATGAAAAGTACTTGGCATTATCAAAAACTAACGAAACTGGAACTCCAAACCTGGTCATGATGTGGTCTTGTAAGAAGCTGATGACTTCGTCTTCATTTATCTTGCACAGCGGAATAGCTTCGACCCAGCGAGTGAAATAATCCGTAGCGGTCAGAATGTACTTGTGCTACAGAGAGGAATTTGGTTTAATTTCTCCAATAATATCTAGTCCCCATTGCTCGAATGGTTCTGTAATCATCACAGGATTCAGAGGGGCTGCTGCTTTAGGCTGTCTCCCACTACACCTTTGGCAAATATCACATTTTATTACATGTGCGTGTGCATCCTTGAAGAGTGTAAGCCAATAGTAACTGGCTCTAAGGATTTTGTGGGCTGTAGTGTCTCCTGAATAATGTCCCCCAGCAGGACCGTCATGTAATTTTGACATTACTTTCTTCGCATCTTCTTTTTCTAAACATCTGAGGAGAACCCCGTCATAATTCTGTCTGAATAATACTCCTTCAACAAGTTGATAGGAGGCTGATTTAAGACACAGAGCTCTTCTTTGTTTGGAATTCCAATGTTCTGGCAATAGCCCTGAATGCAGGTAATGCACAAGGTCTCTATACCAAGACTCAGGAGCTATAAACAAAAGACATACATCCATTACATGTAATTTTGCCTCATCCTCCCATGCTTGTTCTTCGTTGTTCCCGCTTTTAGTCATCAATTTGCACAACCCTTGACCTTTCACTATAGAGGCTGGCTTGAATTCAAGGTCGTACTCTTGAAGAGCTGTTACCCAGTTTCCCCTTCTTTCTCCTAACTCTTTCTGAATGAGAAGGGATCTTACAGCTGGGTAGGGGACTATTACCTTGGTTCGATTTTTTAATATATAAGGCCTGAATTGCTTCACTGCCTTAAATACTGCGTAAGCTTGCTTATCAATGGCTGGGTAGTTTAATTCAGCCCCTTGCAGACCAATGCTCATGAACGATATTGGGAATTCATCCCCCCCATATTCCTTTTGTGTAAGCACAGCTGCTAGCGAATCATCGGATGCAAAAGTATATAAAATAAAGTCTTTATCGAAATCTGGGCTTTTCAAAGAGGGTGCATGTGCAACAGCCATCTTGATTTTGCTGAAAGCATTCTTCTCAATTTCCATCCACTTGAACTGTGCATTTTGTTTCACCATCTGCTGCAGTGGTTTAACAATCTGGGAAAAATCAGGAACAAATCTACGCACAAAGTTTATAGTTCCCATAAAATACTACATCCCCTTTTTATTATGGAGCAAGGGGATTTGTTCAATGGCTTTGATTCTTTCTGGATCTATATAAATTCCTTTCTTCAAGACTATGTGACCCAGCAACTTGCCCTCCATGACCGCGAATACGCACTTCTTAGGATTGAGGGAGATCCCATATTTTCGACAGCGTTCGAAAATTTGCTTTAGGTGAAACGTGTGCTCTCCTCTTTTCTTCGAGAATATTGTAATGTCATCGAGGTACACTATAGTACTTCATCCAATCAGTCCGCGGAGAGCTATGTCCATGGCTCTCTGAAATGTCGCTCCAGCATTAATCAGTCCAAAGGGCATCCTTCTATAGGTGAAAGTTCCCCATTTGGTCCTGAACGTTGTCTTTAATCTATCTTCTTCAGCTACCAATACTTAATTGTAGCCAGAGAAACTGTCTAATAATGAAAACAGTTCAGAACCTGAAACCATTTGTAGCAGCTGCTCCATGGGTGGCACAGGATAGTTATATTTATTGATGCACGGTTTAAGTTCCTAAAATCCACATAGAGTCTAATTTCTCCAGACTTTTTCCTTACTGGTACCAGATTTGATACCCACTCAGAGTGTCTGACTTTGAAGATGATTCTTGCGTCCAATAACTTCTTCACTTCACTTTGAATCAGCGGTTCCAATCTCGGATGCATTTTTCTCAAAGGTTGCTGATATGGCTTGACACCTGCTTTAATGGGAACGACATGCTTGATGATGCTGGTGTCATACATTTTCAAATCTTCGTACGTCCATGCAAAAATATCTTTATATTGTTTAAACAAACTGACGAACTTGTCTCTTTCCGTTGGTGAACAGCCTTTTCCGAGATTCACAAATTTAGGATTCATTTCAGTCCCTAAATTAATCAACTCGAACTACAGAGATGAGCTGTGGGTCTTCACATTGGGTGGTCTTCTGAATTTTTCATTTAAATCGAACATTTTTCCAACGTTTTGACTCCTTTAGGAATGAAATTATCGTATTTCATCTCAGCCTGATGCTCTTCATTGTCTATGATCGCTCATTTAAACACCTCATCATCCGTTAAACATTCTATGATCTGCTGGTCATCATCGAACACTCGTAGGTTCGTAATCATGTCAGGTACAAAGGGCTTGAAAAGCAGTTCGACAGAACATCGATTATTAGTGGGTACGAGTCTAGCGGCTGATGTGGCCAACAGATCAGCAGCTGCGTTTTTAATTCTTGGAATTGAAATAATGTTAAATGCATTAAAATATTTCAGCAAATCCCATACCTCATTTTGGTAAGCTTTTAAGTGAGGAGAAATACAATGTATTCGATTCCGGATTTGTTTCACAATAATTTTGGAATCCCCGGAAACTTTTAGATTACGTACCTTTAATTCAATTGCCTTCTTTAGTCCCTGCACTAGTGCTTCATACTCAGCTGTATTATTAGTACAATCAAACTCTAATCTACATGAAAGGAAATGTTTATTCTTCTATGGGTCAATCAGGACACAGCCAGCCCCTGACCCTTCTAATGTATTAGAGCCATCAAAAAATAAAGTCCAAAAGTCACTAACTACTGAAAATGAATCTATTCCTACTACTAAGTCTACTATTTTACAGTCAATCTCATCAGCCTGTGAAAATCGAAGGAGATCAGGCTGGGTGTCAGATGTGTTGTTGGCTTCTTTTGCTTGGTAATTACCAGGTTCCAACTCAATGAAATAGTTTCCCAATACAGTGTCCATTGGTATGTTCTTCTCCTCTAGTTGAGTAACATTGTACTTCATGTGAGGTTCTCTCAGAATCTTAATCTGGTTCGGGCTTCCTTTGTATGGCAACCACAGATGCAACCAATCTAAGGCAAAATATCCATTTAACTTGGCCGACCAATCTCTACTCAGGACCAGTCTGTAAGCGTCCGGTATATCAGCCACCATGATGTTAATAACTTGGAAAACTTTGTCATTAGATGCCAGACAGACTAGGACATCTTCCAGCTCACCAATTACCTTTACATCCATTCTATCCAATTGAACCACCCTCCATGTGGATGGCTTAGGCTGTCCATTGATCCTTTTACAGACTGATATGGGAATAACATTAACTGATGCCCCTGAGTCTACCAAGCAGTTATGTACATTATGATTGAAAATTTCAAACGTGAGGTGGAAAGGTGGATGTTTTCTTTTAGACTTACCTCCAATGCTGGTTTCTCCAATTTCTTCCTCTTCCTCATGTTGGTTGTTAGCGGGCAGCTTCTCATCTGATGCTTCAAGTGCTTTCAACAGTCTTTCCTTTTGTTGCGGCACTTTACACATTTCGAATAGTGGAACAGTCGCTTTTATCTTCTTTAAATCCTCCACAATGTCATAATCCATCGGCTGCTCAATGGGATGGGGTTTTCCAGCATTTTATTCACTAGGCTTGGCCTGCACGTCACTCTGCCTAGGATCTTGGCTGGTGATAGTGAACTCTGGAATTTTATCAGCCAAGGATTTGTCTTGAAATTTCTTCTTAACATTTCTCTGCAGCCTCTTAATCTTTGGGAGTATAATACTGTCTTCCTTAACCGTCCCTTGGCTCCTCGTGGCTACGTTGGTTTCCATAACGTCTTTGCACCCCTGAGTCTTTTCTTCTTCAGCATCAAATAGTGAGACAAAATTCCATAAAGCCATGGTTTCCTCTTCCTGTTCTTTAGTAGACGTAGAAGCAGAATTTTCTTTTCTTTCTTCATTTCCCTCTTCTGTCAATCTAGAATCTAACAGCTGATTCATGACCAATGTCATCGAATTTATCCACTGCGGACAATTCTTCTCAGAGTGTGGCTGTTGGTGGAATGTGCAAAAATTATCCAAGCCTACCTCTATTAAATTCATAGATGCAGTATTGTACAGAGGAGGTTGAGACTAGTGGTTATCCTCTCTTTTCTTATAATATGGCTTATAAAACTTGTGTGCTTCCTTTTCTTTCTCCATATCTATGATTTTATTGGAAAGCTTCTGCATCATTTTGGCCATATTTTCCAAATCTGGAGACTTTTCTTCCTTAGGCTTAGTAAACAATAAGGCTTTTCTTCCTGTACCTTTCTCTCCAGACTGTTATGGATAGTCTTCAATGCTCTCTCTTTCAGCTTCCACCACTTCTGCTTCTTCATAGGTTTCTGTCAAAGTAGGCTTGGCCCTACCTTTGGCAAACATGGCTAAATCAGGGCCTAAAGCTGAAGTATAGTATTCAATAAGAACTTTGTCTGAAGGCTTATCTGTTTCAGAGAATTTCTTGAGATATGTTGCAAACCTTTGAGTGAAACTGTGCACTTTTTCTTTTCTTTCTTTCTTCAACGCGCACAGCCCTTTCATGAGAGTTGCATGAGTTTTGTGCGTTGCATACTTACTTCTGAAAATTCTTTCAAAGGTATCCCAATCAGGGATAGAGTTAGTAGGCAATCCAAAGTACCATGACGCTGCAGCTCCTTTAAGGGTATGCGGGAACAATCTGCATACCACGTCTTCATGCTCCCGGGCTCTTAATCCCTCAATTGCCAAGTAAAAGATTTATAGGTGATCGTCTACTAGTATTTTCTCATTGGGATCAAACTTAGGCAACATCTTGTCAAAGGCTTAAGGTAGGTCATGTAAAGGAGGTGTAAGGTTTAATGGTGATCTGGCTCTCCATGCAGGTGGTGGATTTGGTGGGTTAGGTGGTGGATTAGCATTTACTCCTGCCATGATTCTGGGTGGGGAGTGAGGAGGTGAGCCAATAGGAGTGTGAGTAGGAGAACTATGAGGGGTATTTGGGCCTTCTTGGTTCAAAGGTAGTACAACTTCTTGTAAGGAAGATTCTACAAGCTCTTCCCAGTCTCCAACCAACACTGAGTCTTCTATTACAGGACAATCTTTCTTTTTATACTCTCTTCTGGGCAATTCAGGGATGATTGGCAATCCTCCAATCTTCTTTACGTATGCCCTGGTATGCCTTCTCAAATCATTAACAATTTCATTACCAACAGAATATAGATGTTCTCTTTCTTCCAGAATTGGATTATGAAACCCACTGCTTTCAGGACTGTTACCGGTGGAATATTCTCGGGAAAACGGGTTTCCTCGGCCAGCCATGCACTGGCGGCCCTCCTTCTAGCGCCAAAAGTGTTGAGGCCCGAAAATTCACAGGAAACAACAGTAAGGGATTCTCCCCAATCAACGTTCCCAACTAGCCCGTTGACTGTTTGGTATAAGGAATCCGTCCGGTTTGCGGTCCGGCTACTGTAGGTCAAAGTAACAAACAAAGCGTTTACCGGTTGCGGCCCGGTCCACTGATTTTTTGGTATTTTGACTTAAAATATGAAATGCAAGTGCCTAATTAACAATGCAGGGAAATGAAAATACAAGGAGCAATCACAATGTGATGTGCAGGTTCTTACCTCTCGTCTTAAGGCTCACAAGAATTCAAATCACATACGACAAGAAAATAAACTAATTATCTAAACTATCCCTAGGGAGCAGAATTATCACTTATTGGTGAGTAATACATTTTGTACATGCGTTATGAAGAGTTACAGATAACTGATACTTCTTTCAAGACACATGAACAACTACAGATATTTAAACAACCAGATAGCTAATTGTCTTACGAACAACACTTATTACTCACCGTGGAAAACATCATAAAATATACTGAAGAACATTCAACAAGAACATAGGTTTAGGAAGTCAAACACTCTCAAAGTAAATAAAACATAGCTGAAAACAAAATAGTTCCTCTTCAACATTATTCATTGAGTCGCATTAATACATTCCACATTTCGCTCTCTCCAACAGGCAAAAGTTGCAACGTCTGATTGTAAAACGAAGTAGTTCCTCTTACAAGCAAATGTTTTACAAATTTTTCCAGGGAAAAAGTCCTTGTCTCAATTCTACTTTCAAATATTTAAACTACAACTGCAAATCGCTTGGGCTGCCCCCCAAACACCTGATCCTTCAGTTCCTCAACGCTTCATATTCCTCTATCTCGCATGCTCGTGATTGGCTGAATAACTGCCAAAATTTTCAGAGCTGCTGCTCTATCACTGTTCATTTTGTCCTTTTCCTGCGATCCGGCTAGTTTCGGCCTTGCTTCTACCAAACTGTCCATCTTCCTCCACGCCATGGTAGTTTTACCAACCTGCAACCAATTGACAAGCATCATTCATTGGAATGGAGTTTCAAAACACAACATCAGATTCTACCGATTGAGCGACTATTCCAAAAGAAAACGGCCCGTTGCACCACGACGGAAGTCTGAAGTCAAAGGCTTCGACCAGCCGCAACGGCGGAAGAGGAAAGGCTACAAGCACTCGAAGGTGGGCGGGAAAACCTTGAATCAGAAGTTGGACGTCTTTCCCTTTCGGCAGCTCAATGACTTCAAGAGCCGCAACGACGGAAGGGCAGGCTGAAGACACGCGACGCGGGCGGGAAAAATTTAGATCGGAAGTCAGCCAGGTTTAGACATCGGAAGGTAAAAGGCTTTCTCGGCCGCAACGAAAGAAGAGGGAAGGCTTCGGACATGTCACGGAAAAGTTAACGCACATCGACAGTCGGGGAAATTCCCACTTCGGATGGAAAATCGGATTCGGAGCCGCAACGACGGACGGGAAAAGGCTATCAGCCACCGATTTAACATAAAAATGACGCCCGATCATAAGAAAACTTAAGTGTTTAGAAAACTCAAAATCAGCAAAGATCAAACTGTTTCACCTTAGAGACAATGGTCTGTTCAAAGGGCAATTGATCTGACGAGTTTCAAGCTAGCAATCCAAATTCAATCCCGTGACCCACAACAAAATCTTAACACAAGCATTCTCAAAAAACAAGTCGCAAATTCATCTTCAGAATCAACCAAAGTCAGAACAAGACCAAACATTTATGGATCAAACGACATCAACGCAATTCTAAATGATGAGGAGGGGCCCAAAATTTAAAAACTTTGGGGAGAATAGTTGCAGCTGCAACATGATCCTGAGCTCACTCAACATGCATAAGTTCATCATTCTTAATTAAATAGGTGTCAACGGTTTTCTTTTGCAGTAGTTGATATGCTTTGCATTCTTTCTCATCATGGCCCACTGATCTACATAACTTACATTATAGACTAGTTGGCGCACTTCAATTCTCTGTAAGTATAATCATTCTTCCTATCGATTCCCTCTAGTCTGGAATACTCTACACCAAGGAATCCCTTGTGTGCTCATCAGATTCAGTGCTCCTAATGTGACATAATTAATAAATTTCGAACAATTTCCTTTACGATGCACTTCGGCTCTGCATCTGGTACACCAAAGTTCTTCTTCTACTTCCTTCCCTTTCTTAATATTCTGAAGTTGTAAGGTAAGTTTGGCAAGTTGCAACTAGATCTGCTTCATCTTTTCAGAAATTTCTGATCGGTGAGGCTTCCAACTTCATAGACAATTCTAGAGCCTTGCTATGATATACAATCTTCTGCTACATCAAAGGAATACATATGTGTGGTAACATAGCTACAGTAAACCACTCTTTTTATTGGACTTCCGACATTTGAAATCTTACTTTGGCCATCAGCATTTTGAATCATTGGTCGAAGTCCCAAATAGACTCTATAGGAAACTGCTTAACTTCTTTGATTTTTGTAATGCACTATGACTCATATTTCAGCTTCCTGAACTCATCTATCAATCCTTCCCAAATTGTATCTAATGTCTTCTGCGGGATTCCTGCTGGAACCACAGAGAATTTTATGTACCACTCCAACACATGACCTCTAAAGATTGTGATCATTTAAGCTTTCTTAATGGCTTCATATTGGACCTATCACACAACCCATACGGCTTAGCATAGAAACCAATGCTGACCACGGCCTTCTAACACATTTCCATTAAACATTGGCGACTTTAGATCATTCCCGACCATTCTATTTATTCTTGGTATTGTCGAATTAAATGTTTGGCTAGTGGGAGTTCCTTGTCTATTATTCTGAGTGACAAAGCCATTGGGTGATGAGTTTCTAGGTCTTACTTTCGGAGATGTACATGAGGTCATAGGTATGTCATAATATTGATATGGATATGGTGCTTCTTCTTCATCTTCTTTTTCAGATATAATCTAGTACTATTATTCCTCATCACAAGATCCTTCATCAAAGTGCGGCACCAATTTGTAGTCCTCTCCTTCGGTCGCAGTGCAACTTCCTCTTCTTGTCGTGGTCGTTCTTCTCTTTCCCAACCAAAATATTCTTCCACTCCTCAAGAATCCACTTTCTAGCTTAGCCTCGTTCTCACCAAAAAACATCTCAGCTTACTCTGAGCCATTTTACTCAAACTTCTCTTGTGACGTATCCCAAGTATCCACGCACAAATATTTATCCGTCGTACTCTATTCTCAAGATCCCTTTCTCACATACCAACATATTGATCCAATACTTTAAATATTTTAGGTAGCGACCTCTAAGTCCTTGGAAAAATTCTCTTGCAGTCTCACTATACGATTTTATTGTGTCAACTGCAATTTTTGTGATATATCCTCCCAAAATACTATCAACCCAAAAGTCGACAACCTTGGATATAGGATTACTAGTTATTTTCAACCGGTGGATTAGATGACGAGTTCTTGGATTAGATGATGATTGTTGGAAAAATCATACCAACTGTTTGAAAGTCTCGTGTCGAGTTTTAAGACACAATTATAGGAGAAAAAGGAGGAACAGGTAGAAGAGACCTCTGTATTACTGAGAAATCAGTATACAACATTCTCAGCAGCCCATAACGTACTGAAAGAACATATGGAAGAATCCACTGTCACAGAGGAAGTTATAATAAATTGGTTCACATATTACGGGCAAGTGTTTCAACATGTACGGGATATGTGTGTGCTCATCAAATCACTGCACGACCGACAAGGGAACATAGAATCCATGGAGAAGGAAATTCAGGACCAACTTGTATTAGAGATGGAAAAACTAGCCAAATTAGAGAAGCAATAACACCATTGGATCAATCAAGCCTACCCCGGCCTAGACATCCTCAACAATATTCGTCCGCACATGAAACGACTACTTGACATTGTCGAGGAAAAATCACAACTCCTAGGGGCTAACATGAGCAATATTGTTGACTTAAACATACAGCAGAAAATAGCGAACTTGTCAAGTCTCACAACTCTGACAATCGACATTCAGAAGGAAATTCACACTTAATAGGAGTTCCAGCACCAGCTAGTAATTACTGCAGAAGCAATTGTGGAAGTTTGCATACAAAAGAAACCATCAATCAGACAAGACATCCCATAACGAAACATTCTAGAAACTACTTAAGACATAATATTTTTCCTCCTCCCTATTTCTTCGGGACGAAGAAATATTTTTTTGCCAAGGGAGATGCTAGAGGAGCTATTCGGCTTAGCCGACTAGACTCGTTATTCAACTAATTGTAGATTATGTCGACCTCATAGGTCGTATCGGTTGGTTGAACTGACAGGTAGTTACCATAACTATTTTGTAAACATATATATATGCTGTTGAGCTAGATAGATATTCGGTTTGGTTTATTGTATGAACCCATGTGTATTGAGTAATATAATCTATTATTTTGTCTACCAATCTTGTCTCTTATATCTGATATGTTTGGGTGAATCCACGGACCTGGGTAACACTTTTTGGCAAGCACATTTCGGCAAACACAAAAAAATGCACCTCGATCGAGGGCTTGTTAAGCCCTCGACCGAGGTCTTAATATCTCGACCGAGGTTTTATCAAGCCCTCGACCGAGGTATTGCGGGCTTTAAAAACCCTCGGTCGAGGGCTTAAAAAAACAGACTTAGCCCTCATTCAAACAAATGGAAAATTTACTGTGCCTTGTAGAGGTGTAAACCCTGCCATTCCTAGCACATAACTGAGCGGAGTTGATACCAATAGATTCACCAACGAATCTTCTATCCATTGACGTACCATACACGCATTTTGGCATTCATATGATATTTATTTTTTAATTACTTCTAAAACTTATACCTAGAAAACCACACTGCAACTTCGAAGCAGTTCAAAGAAAAATCCGCAGAGTTGAAAATACACATCCAAAAAATTCTTAAAAATGCACACATCACATATCGATGTGTCCTCTTCAAAAGGGTATCTTTGGTTTTTCAATTTTTGAAAAAATAGAAAAAATTCCT
>LPNX010052591.1:0-76095 GCA_001517045.1 Pseudotsuga menziesii
ACCACGTGACAAACATTGGTGTATTGATCTGTGATCTGTTTATGTGAAGCGGCTATTCTTGGTGTTCGGTCCTTTGGGAGTACCCTGTGTACCCTAACAATCTGAACAACTAGTGGAATTTCTCTCAATGCCATCTTTAGTGTCGCCAACTTCCCTTCTTCCTCCTACAAATTCTCAGTCAGTTGCTCCAATTTCTCATCCTGGACTACGCTACCCAAAAATTGCGTATCGCGTCCGTGAATTTCTTTTCTTCATGCTCCATCTCTTCTAGCCATGTCTCCATATCCTCGATGGTGCTCTTCCTTTCCGCAATTTTTTTAGGTGGTGTATATTGTCAGGTGAAATAACTCCCGAATTCATATTATTTCTCCATAGAATGCCTTTATTTATACATCTATGATGACTCTTGGGATCACACATCCGAGAGTCTCTTCATATTCCTATTATTTACAATAACGTATAATCCTGACGTATTATATTCCAACAATCCCCCCCTTAATCCGAAGGGGTGTTAGTAAGTTCGAGCATGTTTCTGAATCTTTCAAACTTTTCTCGTCCAAGCGCTTTGGTGAAGATGTCTGCAACTTGATCATTTGTGGAACAATGTCGAAGATGGACTGTCTTGGCCTCTACATGATGTCGAATCAAATGATACTTTGTGTTGATGTGTTTGGTTCGATCATGGAATCTGGCATTCTTAGCCAGCTTGATTACATAAGTATTGTCGATCAACAATGGAGTGGAGTTCTCATGTTTTTCTTGCAAATATTCAAATATCTTCCTGAGCCATACTATTTCTTTCATTGCTTCAGTTGCAGCCACATATTCTGCTTCTATTGTTGAATCTGCCGGAACTGACTGTTTGCGTGATCTCCATGATACAACTGCTGATCCAAGACTCATAGTGTATCCAGAAGTTGATACTCTTGTCTCCTTATCGCCATCAAAATATGAGTCTGAGTACCCAATGAGTTTGAAGTCATCCACCTTAGAGTACTTGAGTCCAATGTCTTGAGTCCCCTTCAGGTATCTTAGAACTCTTTTTGCAGCTGACCAATGTCCTTCACAAGGTTTATGCATGAACCTTGAAAGTATGCAAACAACATAAGAAATATCTGGTCTAGTTGTTGTAAGGTAGATAAGTCTTCTTACAAGTTGTCTATACTTGGTCGCATCTTCAAATTCTTTTCCTTCGCTTGATGTGAGCTTCATTTTCTGTTCCATTGGAGTAGAGATAGGGTTTCATTTTGTCATGCAAAATTTGTCTAGTAGTTCTCCAACATATTTTTTCTGTGATAGGAATATGTACTTAGGATGTTAAGTGACTTCAATTCCTAAGTAATAGTGGAGATGTCCCATATCTGTCATTTCAAAGATCTTTTTCAAATCTTTCTTTATGGATACTATATATCTCTCATTGTTCCCTATCATCCAAAGATCGTCTACGTACACCACAAGATACACAACAGATATTCCAACTTTCTTTATAAACAGTGTTGCATCATCAAGATCAAAATGTTCAAAATTTAACTTCAAAATATGCTCGGTTAATTTTTCATACCATGCGCGAGGCGCTTGTTTTAGGCCATACAAGGATTTGACAAGCTTGCATACCTTTTGTTCTTTTCCTTTCACAGCAAAGCCTTCTGGATGAGACATGAATACATTCTCTTTCAAGTCTCCATTCAAGAAAGCAGTCTTCACATCCATCTGATGAACTTTCCACCCATTTTGAGCAGCTAAAGAGAGTAAGGTACGGATGGTAGCCCATTTTGTTGTAGGAGAAAACGTTTCTTCATAGTCAATTCCTTCCTTCTGTGCATAGACTTTTTCTACAATCCTTGCTTTGTGCTTGTCAAGTGAGCCATCTGATCTGTATTTTTTCTTGTACACCCACTTGCAGCCAATTGGTTTGGTTACAACTGGAGGGTCAACCAGCTTCCAAGTTCCATTCTTCATGAGTGCATCATACTCATTCTGCATAGCTTCTTTCCACTCAACTCAAGTAGAAGCTTCTTCAAAGGAAGTTGGTTCAAAGTTAGCAGATAAATTAAATTCACAATCAAATGATACATCCATGTCATCACCTGAGTTATCTACTTCTCCTCCATCTTCATGTCTTTTTGAACTTCTCGTTCCCATCTTTCCAACTTCATCTGGATGGACACTTTCAAGTGTCTTTGTGGCCCATTTAGGAATCTTTCGTGATGGTCCTGGTTGGTCAGCTGGTGGTGCTTCATTATTTCCTTCAAGATTGAGTCTTCCAAGTCTCTCAATCACATCATCTAGTTGAATCTCTTGTTTAGGTGAAGTAGCAGGAACTTCTTCATGTGGGGGCGTTGGTGCTTCATATGGAAATTCCAAAGGTTGATCCAGAATAGGAATCCCCCCTTCAAGGTTTGGAATTTCATATTCATTTTCAGAATATTTCTTTGGATGAGGATATTTTTCCAAATGATCAAGCTTTCTCTCAATGGACTGGTCATTTTTATTAGTCTCAAGAAAAATGACATCTCTAGAAATAAAAAACTTCTTGTTTACCTCATCATACAGACGGTATGCCTTGGAGTTTTCTTCATTCCCCAGGAAAATGCATTTTCTGCTTCGAGCACCAAGCTTGTTTCTTTGTTCCTTTGGAATCAAGGAATAACAGGTGGAACCAAAAACTCTGAGATGCCTGACTGAAGGGAGATGGCCAAACCACATTTCATGTGGAGTCTTGTTATCAAGAGCATTTGAGGGACTTCTGTTTCTCAAATAGGCTGCACATTTCACTACATCACCCCAAAACATTAGTTTTACATTCTTAAAAAACATCATTGAGCGTACCATATTCATTATGGTTCTGTTCATTCTTTCTGCTACACCATTTTGTTGAGGATTGTAGGGAACTGTAGTCTGATGTGCAATTCCATGTTGGTGAAGATAATCTTCAAAAGCATTTGAAGTGTATTCTTTCCCATTGTCAGTATGAAGTGTACCAATTTTAGATTGTGCTTGTTTTTCTATCAATGCATGAAAGTCCTTGAATGTTTGAAATTCTTTTGATTTTGTCTTTAATGAGTAGATCCAGCACATTCTTGAGTAGTCATAAACAAAGGTCATAAAATACTTATTCCCATTGGCAGAAGGAGTTGGAATTGGGCCACATAAATCAGAATGCACTAATTCTAATTTCCTACTTGCTCTGAAATTAGATTCATGGAATGGAAACTTACTGTGTTTCCCTAATATACATGCATCACATTTTCTCTTCTCTTTGGGAATGGTGGGCAAACCAAATACACCATTCTTTCTCAACAAACGAAGATTGTTATAATTCAGATGACCAAATCTTGCATGCCATAATAAACTTGATGACAAATTACCTTCTCCATGCTGAGAGAGGTAGGCATAGTTCTGAACCCTTGCAAATGAACCCTTTAGCTTTAGCAGCTTCCCATCTTTGTATCCAGTCATGATGACTTGGTTTCCAGAGGACTCTCTTATTTCTACGATTCCATCAAGAATGGCCTTGTTGTCGAATCTGCACCAAGGAAAGAAGGCTTCTCTACAACTCTGGAAGATAAATAACATTCTTCAACAAGAAATCAAGGAATCCAGGCATCTTCAGCCGAATGGTGCCCATTCCCTTTGGTTTAAGACTTGACTTATCTGCAAAGTAAACTATGCCATTTATTATTTCATTAAGTTCTTCAAAACAGTCTTTTCTAAAAGTCATGTGTGATGTTGCACCAGTATCAAGTAGCCAACAATCTGTGTAAGATGAAAGTGAAGTCATTTCATTAATACCAAGATTACAATGTGCAACAATACAATGAGTAGAATCTAAATATTTACTACCATCTTGGTTCTTATTGTCATCTTTCTTCTAGTTATGTCTGTCTTTGATGGAGTCCCACAAAGCCCAACACTGATCTACTGTGTGTCCAATCTTTCCACAATGCTTTCACTTCAAATCTGATCTTTTGCTGGAGTTGTTTCTGCCTCCTGTGCCTCTCATGCTGCTTTATCCTTTGGATTGGTCTTTGGTGTGGTTCTTTGCTTTTTTGAGAAAAGCAAAGTGATTCTCTAGATTGCATCTTCTGTGATTGAATCTTGCAACTAAAACAATAGGAGAAAAAGAAGAAAGAGTAAAGGTGCAGGTCTAAGTCTCTGCCACCTTCCTCAAGCTTTACAACAATGTCAATGTCTCTACTATTAAGTGTATTTCTTGAAGTATATGAATACCATACACTATCACATGAATAACTCTTGAATTCAACCAAGAGAGATCACTCACACATGGAATTCCCAGCTCTCAAAATAAATCTCAGTTATCAAATGCAATCTCAGCTCTATATTCATTATCTTGGCAACATATACAATCATTCAATTCGCACAACTCAAGAAATAAAGAGCCTCAACTTTAAACCAACCAAATAGTAGGGTTCATGGAAGATGATAGATGTCAATAAGTTCATAAGCAAATTTTTAGCACTAGAATAACTGCTCAACAATATGCCAAAGGAAATACCAATGCACCAGTAGTCACCACTTCAACGCAGTTTTTACGGTATTCAATGCAGTTGTTTCATATAGACTTTATTCTTCAAGGCAGGTCGCAACTCCAGCAGCTTGATGCGGTACTTCTAGTTGCAGCAGCATAATAATTGCATAGTAGCAATATTCCCAATTGCATGAGCAGTCTCAAGGAAATCAACACCAACAATGTGAACAATTGCAACACCGAGTCTCTCCTCTTCAACAATGCAGCTTCAAATTTTGCAGCTCTAGGAGGAAAGCACAACCATTCCAAGTGAATAAAATGAAAGTTCATAGCATACATAGGCTTCTCCACACTCTTGAGTAAAGGAAAGAGTCTTCCACCAACAATCTTTAGTCACCGAACTTCAAAGAACTCATAGTAGTATATCACAGGCTTCAATCTTCAACAAGTTCTCAGTTTGAGTACTAATATCTCCTCTTGGCTGGTCGCAACACTCAAACTTCCATAGTAGCTCTCAAAACATAATGTAGCTTCACTCTCAGCCCTCCGAATACATCATCATGAGATGACACTAACATATGAAGGTCAAGGCTCTCAAGATACAGTATTACATACACAAATACATCTGCAACCATACATTATCGTGACAGCAAATACAACATAATGCATAGTTTCCTCGCAACTCTTTAAAGGAATTTATGAGAGAGCACAGTCACACAATCATGACCGTGAAACAAACTTAGGGTTAGGTATATATCAAGATAATTCAAACTTTTTCGCAACGAGCAGTCAAAACCGAGCAACAAATTAAGGAAACACACCAATTCATACCTCAAACGCAGGTCTGCGACCATAATGCATACAATGAATGCACGCAGGCTAGTAGGATTGGTGGTGAGAAGCAAAATAACACACAAAATTATGGCACTTGGGTTGTAGGAGAAACACAAAGGCAAACTGACAATGGACTGGAATGCAGGCAGCATACCAAGACCGAAACACAGCCGGAGTTATGGAACGTGGCTCTGATAGGCATGCAGGCAGGAGTTATGGAGCTCTGATACCACTGTCAGGTGAAATAACTCCTGAATTTATATTATTTCTCCATAGAATGCCTTTATTTATACATCTATGATGACTCTTGGGATCACACATTCGAGAGTCTCTTCATATTCCTAATATTTACAATAACGTATAATCCTGACGGATTATATTCCAACATATCTAAATGCATGAGAGAATTAAAATATGTGTTATCTTTATGCAACCATGTCATGACCACTCCAAGACATTTTTTCTCTCTATTGCATCCAATTCTGCAGTGCTCTCATGTACATACTAGTAGGAATAAAACATTTCCTCTTCCAACCGCACTCTGCTTTCCCCGAGTTGTGCCTTATCGACTAATAGTCGAACTTTCTCCCTTTTCCACTATGTAATCTCCATGACACTCTTTTCCTTCAACTCCTCTTCATCCTTTTTTAGCGCTTCAACCTCTCTCCGCGCTTCTGATTCCTTCTATTATGATCGCAAAAACTGAGCGTTGATGCTTTGTTCTTTGTCGACCAACTCCTGATTATAAATTCTTTGCATATGCATCAACATCTATGTGGATAGCATATTGATATCGATATATAAATCATGCAATTGCTGCAAGGAGGAATTCAATTCCTCATTGTTGGTCTCAATCACAGTCAAGGGAATTTGAACATGATGAACACACGTCCCATTGTTGATTGAGCCAAATTATTGCACAGTCGCTCCCTCTGGTGCCCTCTTCAAAAATGCATCAAATAAAGAATCAAGTTGTGTCTTACCTCAAGAAATCCCTCTTGTGCATATTTATTCATCTCTTCGGTTGTTTCATCTTTCATATCAGTAATCTCCTTAATGAGTTGCTTTAGTTGTGACTCCATCCTAGGTGCAACGCTACTTATCGCACCCTGTTCATGGCACCTCTTCGTCCTTGACTCTTCAGATGCGCATTGTGCTGGTGGGTCAGTGGGTGTCTGTGTTGACTCTACATCATACTCACGGTGACTCTGTTGGTCATCCTTATGCACGGGATCAACAGGCACATCAACTGGTGGTCTTGTCGATACTTCTTCCAAGATGACCAGTTCTCTCCATGTCGCAGTCCAATCATTAACTATTGCCTCCAACTTTGCATCAGACAATTTGTAAGGCTTCAACAACCATTGCTTGTCTTGGTCACACCACGCTTGCATGTTAATGGCATGTTGGCGGATTCCAAATTTAGTAATCCTTTAATACTTCATCGTAACTTCCTCGGATAACTGTAGAACTTTCACAGTTGTCTCCTACAACACTTTCCAATAGATCCAAAATTTGATAACAGAGTCCTTCAATCTTTCAGGTTCCCTTACCCACCATAGATTATGGTAACATGCACCCTTAAAAACTTTTACCTCTTCCACCTCCATACCTTGATAATCATCTCGCTCCATCCAATCCACGAGCGTGATCAAGATCAACAACCAACTGTATGTAAATGACCACTCTCTCTCCTACACTACCACTGCATCCTCCGCCAACTTGTTCATTAAAAGGAGTGACCATTTCATTTGTACACCTTTTATGCATTTCTCTACACACACAATAACCCTCGATTTACATTGGATAAGGCAGTTCTTCCTGACCATTTTTCTTGCCAAAATACTTGCTTCGATATGCACCACCTGGTCATTGATACTGTCAACACGGTAAGCTTTCCCATCACACTGCAAACCATAGCCCTTCTTCAACCTCACCGCAAGTCTCTTGTCATTATCCTTGCCTCTAAAATACTGCAAGGGGTCTGGCCCATCCTTAGGAATCCATGTGATATCCGACATCAATTCTACTATGATTTGAACTGGTGTGTCTAGCCACAACATCCCACCATGAAAACATGACAAAAGTTTCTTTACACATGCATTTGCCTCATTTAATCTCCCAAATTATGGCATGTTAATTAATCCCAACAGTCCTGCTCTATTCATCCCATGAACCCAGTCCTGCGGAATGCATTCTACCGAGTCACCTCCTACTGCTACCATCATCACATATGGCTCCTTAGTAATGTCCTCCAATGAAAGAAAGTCATGGTAATCATAATTCATATGCATCAGTGCGGGAACAATGTCTATGGTACATACCATCCCCTATGATATCGTCCACATCTTTACTTGGTACTTCTGATTCTTGGTAAGCTTCATGGGCTATGCACTGGGCCAAAATGGAGGTATATACCTAGGGATATCCTAAGTGGACACCCTTGCATGAGTTGCTGATTCCACAATGCCTAAGCTTGATGGACCCATTTGCGTAACTTCCTCCTCTTCCCTTGCAAACGTTCTAGTCTTCCTCTTCTTCAGCGCAGGGGAGCTAGGATCAAGTCGATCCCATACCCATCATGACCAAATTAATACAATCTACTTTAAATAATCATGACTACATCATCAAGACCAAATCATCCTGACCAAATCATGCATTAACTACCTGAATCCATCGTCGATCATGTCAATCCAATGATCGGATCTGCCATCAATACGCGTTGCTTCAAAAAAATTCGTCGATTAACTGCTTTAACTGTCTACATTTATTGCAGATTTGACTATGTCACGACCTTATGTCTATCGTGATAGATTTTCCTAACTATGCTACTGACTCCCCTACTTGTGCATCCACTTCATCTTGGTGCATCAACATTCTATCAATCTATCCTTACTATTTTTTTTATTTTTTTAAATTATTTTTAATTGCGCAGTGCCTCAAGCATCGCGCGGTTCTGGGCCTGTCCTATAGGGCTACATCCTGCTACCATTCGCTAGATTTGGTAGCATTGCACCATCTAACTACTGTAGTTGAACTGCTCCTCCTGAAGTAATGGAATTAATGAGATATGGATCTAAGCAATGCATCTGTAACTTATCTAGATGCTTCATGAACTTGATCCCATACAATAGAACCAAATCTCCTTGTTGAAACTATTTTTTCTTTATATGTTGATCATGCTAATCCTTCTATTGATCCATCTCGACACATTGGTGAAAACCCGCAACAAATAGATCTTCCTCAAGTTGTACTAACTGTTCTTGGTGTTCTTCTAATGATGCTTCACCATCCATTCCTGTCAATGCTACAATGCGCAAACTTGGAACAATGTACTCCATGGGCATGACTGCTTCTTTTCCATACACCGGCTTGATGGTGTCTTCCCTATCAATCTTTTGCAAGTGGTGCGATATTCCCACAAGACTGTTGTAATCTTCAAATCCAAGTCATCGTAGTTGGTGTTACACACCTTTGTAAGCGCATGCTCCAACACCTTATTGAATGCCTCCACTGTCCCATTCGCTTGTGGATGATACATGGTACTTTTCTTATGATGTATATGAAGCTCCTCTGTTAATGCACTGACTATGCGATTGATGAAGTGACTCCATTGGTCACTCATCAATATCCTCGGGCACCCGAATTGAGTCACAATGTTGTCAAACAGAAACCTTGCTACTGTCGTAGTGGTGCAATCCACAATAGGTGCAACCTCTGCCCATCTTGTCAAATAATGTGTTGCTGTAATGATATACCACGAACTAGATCTCTTCGCAGGTGGGTAGATTGGTCCCACAAAGTCCATATGCCATTTATCAAATGTCTGCAATGTCACATGAGGTACCGGTGGCATCTCATCCCTCCTTGATGGTTTTCCAGTTTATTGAAAGACATCCCAGTTCCACACATAATCTATCGCATCAATATGAAGAGTGGGCCATGAAAGCCCTATGAAAATTACCTTCCTCGCAGTAGCTCGACCTCCATAGTTTCCACCAGCAACTCCCACATGTGCCTCTGCCAAAATCTACCCTTGTTCATGCGGTAGGACACATCGCCACAAAATATCATCCGGTTCTAGTTATATAGTTTTCCAGCAATCAAGTGGAAATCCAAGGCCTTAACCACCAACTACTTCTTCTGACTTGTAGTAAGGTCCTCTGGTGCAGTTCCCGTTGCCAAAAACTAAATGATTTGATCATAATAATCATCAACCATATAAACTATGAGAAACTCCGCATCTGGGAGTCCATCTTCAATATTTTTTGGTTCCTCACCTGTCTCAATTTAGAATAAGTGATCAAGGCCATCATTTAAGAAACCCAACTTCACAATTATCTCAAAATAAAAATTCTGAAAAAGAAGAAGCAAGCGACATATATTCCCCCCCCAACACAGGATTATTGACTAGGTATTTCAAAGAAGAATGGTCTCTAAACATCTTGAAATAATGGCCCCACAGGTAATGCCTAAAATTCTGTAGTGCATATACCATTTCCAGACCTTCCCTCTTTGTGGTCATATAGTTTTTCTCTGTAGATGATAGCTTCCAACTAGGGAAAGAAATTAAGTGATCTAGATATCCTTCTCTTAGTTGCGCAAGCACCACTCCCACCGTAACATATGATACATCCACAGGAGCATGGAACTCCTTGTTCCAATTAGGAATTAATAGTATTGGTGTGGAATCCATATTGGACTTCAGTGTATCAAAACGTTCTTGAAACTATTGACTCCATACAAATGCAACATCCTTATTCAATAACCTCTCCATAGGAGCTGTGATCACAGCATAACCTTGTATGATCTTGTGATAATACCCTGTGTGCCCCAAATTCACTCTAAGCATATTCAAATTCATAGGCGATGGTAAGCTCAAAATCAACACAATATTTGTAGGGTCAACCAATAGTCCTTGCTTGCAAACAATGTGACCCAACAACATCCCAAAAGGTGAGAAAAAATACACTTTTTTAGGTTTAGCGCGATATGATGTTATTGACATCTCTCCATCATTAGTCAAATGTTTTCCCGATGGTCTCTAATTAATCCATAAAATGTTCAGTCATCCATATAAACCTATAAGAAATTTTGAATAAAATATTTGAATGCAGCAACAACCACCCTGGAAAATATCGTAGCTGCATTCTTCAACCCAGATGACATCACATTGTACTAAAAACAACCCCATTTAGTAACAAATGTTCTTTTGTGGCAATGCTCTTTTGCAATCCTAATCCAGTGATAGCAATAAAACCCATCCGTGAAAGAATACATCTCCTAGCCTCCTACTCCTTCTAGAACTTCATCAATGAATGGTGTCGAAAATGGATCATGCATCATTCAATTTTCTGAGGTTGATGCAAATCTGAATCTCACCCGTCTTCTAATCTTAGACCACCATAGGACTGATCCATTCTGATTCTTCAACCAAATCAATTATTCCAACATATAGGATTCTATCAAGCTCAACTTTGACCCTCTCTTTGTATCACGGATTCACGAGATATGGCCTTTTCCTTACTAGTTTCGTATCTGGCTTCAACGACATATTCATCTCCCCTAAATCTCCCAGTATCCCCTTCATCTCAAAAAACTTCGTAGGGAACAAATATTGGAATTCAAGAAATAATTTTGTGATCTTTGCCATCGTTTCTTCATCCCAGTAGTCCTCGACATTTGCAAACTTTGTCTTCTCCTTTGTCCCAATGTCAACTTTCCTGATATTTAATGGTTGATCCATTGGATCCGTCAGTACATCAGGTGTTGCAACATCTTGAATCCCTTCTATTTCTGGAATATTGATATTCCATAGATCATCATCATCATCTAGCCCTATTGACACATTATAACATTCCATTATCGACTGCATATTCCAATGCACGTGCAGATCAAGTAGATATGCGACTTGCACTACCTTCAGAACAACATCATAGATGAGCTTCAACGCATTATGACCATCTAGATTGGCATCCACAAAACTGAAGGTGTGAGTAAAGAAAACCGTCAATTCCTACCAGGTAGTAATCTCTCTATGCAACTCATCTGTTACATACCAAGATCATGGAATTTCATCCAATGTGTGGAAAAAGGCATGGATCCACTCATCCTTTAGTCGTGATTCCCACAAACTCTGACACTCAATTAGATGATCAGTAAGGCTGTTTCGCCCATCGTACCTTTCAACATGGTACACCTATGCATATCCAAAGTCGACTACCATCAATATTTGACACTACAACCATCCGACAATCGACTTCTTATGGGTCTCCGACTAGCGTGCTGGGGTATACTTTAGTGCTTCCTCCAATGCTAGGAACCGCTGTTGTTCTGACACCTTATCCTCAAAATCAATAAGAAACTTAGATAACTTAGGAATTCGTTCACAAATTTCTAACTCAATGGTTTCAGTCACGATGTGACATAGTGACTGCGTAATGAAGCCGCACTTTCTTAGCAACACCTCATGCAAGCGGTTATGCTAGTTCTCTAAAGCATCATCAGAATATCAAGACATAGAGCTACGTTGTGCCAACCAAGTTCCACATCAGCAATCAGATGGATGTAATATTCTGAAATGTCATATGCATGATCCCATCCCTTGAAAAATTTGTCTTTCACTAGCTTAATATACCTTCGCCCTTCATTTGGATCCATCAGAGCAATGACTCTAATGTCTTGATTCTCAAATGTCATTATGCGCTTCTTAAAATTGATCACTGCCATACTTTGATTGGCCCATCCAATCCCCAAAAACATGGAATAGGAGCCTCCACCATAAATAACTTCAATAACAACAAATTAGCAAAGGTATTCATCCCTTCACTTTCCACATCATTATGCAGATTTCTCGCCCTATCGGCGTTACTCTGGCCTGGTTAGCTAGTCGCAAATACATAAGAGACCAACTCAGCATTGGGATCCCCATATTTTTCCGTGTCTATTTTGTCAAAATATTAACATTTGAGCCTAGATTCAGGATGGATGAATCTACCTCATAGTCCCCAATCTGAATGTTCATGCACATCTCTTTCCCCGTATTTTTCTTATGTAGAGAGCTCACCACAGAGTCCTTCCACCCCTTAGTCAATCGATGTAATAGATTCTGAATCTTGACAAGAGCATCAGGATCTCTATCCAGCGACAAACGACTTTCAAAGAAGTTTTGCAAGGTAACATGTCGCGAGGATCCTGCATCCAAAGTTGAATCAAAAGTAGTCAAAATTTCATAAAAAGGTAACTTACCCTAGTTTCTATGCATCTCATCTCGTGCTTCAAATAATGTGTCTTTCTCCGCATTGACATCAAATTGTACTTTCTTCTTTCCATCTAAATGGACTTGTGAAAATGTACTATCTTCTTCAGTTGTCACACCTCCATGAGTGATAAAAACGACATCAACGTACTGCGTTTTGGGCTCTCCGAGATCGTTGCAACCGTCGATCCTTGGTTTTCATTCAACATTGGATTCACAGGTTAATTCACATTCTGATTTGTATTTTAGTTCTGAATTGGAATTTGGTTCTGGTTCTGGCTCTGTAACTTGTTCTGGTTCTGCACTTGATTCTGGTTCTGTAACTGGTTCTGATTCTGCAACTGGTTCTAGTTCTGCAACTACGAAACATTTCCTTTCTGCCACCTCGCGATCAGTTGTGCAAAGTTCTCAATAGTGTGATCAATAGTGGTACAATACGTACATGTATAATGTGCTTGCAATTGTCGACAATGTCTTTGATAATTCCCTATTGTAGGTACAACAGATCCCATGTTATCCAAAACATGGGAGTCCAATTACACATACAAAGGTAAATTTTTTGAATTCCTTAATTCGCTTAGGGGTCCCCATAATGTTTATCATGGTTTTTGTGATTTAACTTAGTTAAAATTTTGAAATTTATGCATGTTTTGGGTGCTTTTGGTGAGTTGCAGAAGACTATATTTTATCAAAAAATTATGTCCTTCTCGCAACCCGCATCCCACAATGTGGATTGCAGGATCTTCAAATTTAATATTTGCGTGTTTTCCATCCCACATCCTGCAACCCACAAATGCGGGATGCGGGAACGGAAGTATTTCTATGAATATAATCGGTCATCCTGAAACCTGCATCCCACAATTGCGGATTGTGGAAAGTGATTTATTTTATGATTTTTGATGCGTGTTCAAACAACCCACAACCCACAATTTGCAAGACGCGGATTGCGGGAAGGGTTAAATAAAATTTGGATATTTTGTAATCACGCAATTACGGAATGAGGGTCGCGAGATGATGAATAAATTTTTGAATCTCACATTTTTCCATACCTCGCAAGTAATCCCAGCCAAACTTTCATTTTAATCCTACGGTCTTAATTTGACCCGTGAAAAATCTATATATATGCTGGTCTTTTATATTTTTCTTTACCATTTTTACTGTTGCGAATTACTGTACTGTGTGAATTTTCATTGCGTTTGTATGAGACAACATCGTCACATTCAAGGTTGATTTCAGGTTGGTTTCTTATTCAATTTTTAGTTTAATTGCTTATTGTAACTTTGTTTGAATTAGCGTTGATTTCTTGCTTTACGCGTTTAAACAAAATTTTCCCCAAATTCCAAGAATGGCACATATTACCCACTGTAGAATCCTTCAAACGAACATGTTGACCAAGGACCCAAACTTTGGCATTTTCTCGGACACTAGTGGCAGAGTCACTGAAACTTAATAGATTGATTGGGCTAGGGTATACTCAATTTTCGAACAATGGCGACTTCTCTAATATGGAGAATGACCAGTTGACCTACCAAAGAATTAGGGATTATGGACTCCATGCCATAGTTGCTAGACCTCCCATTCTTCCTTATAATGATGCAATCAAATGGATTGTGGAACATGCAAACCCTAAATACTGTTCCTTCAATGATAGTGCAGGGTTGTAGTTAGCTACCTTCCGTCCCTAGGTGTTTATCAGAGCCCATGGTCTTAAACCGACTAGAAAACCCCTCAATGCATAATTTGCCCAAGCCTCCAAGAATAGGTTTAATTTTGATGAAATTTTAAACTCTTGGATGAATGAACCTAGTAAGTTCTCGCAGAGGAAAGACGACCTTTATCCTGGCACCTTGTTTAGGGAACCCTATTCTTTGCTAGTAGCCATTCTATCTCGACTTTATGGTCTCCCCAATTGCTTTGTTTTAAAAGTTGAATGGGATCCAATAGCTGATCACATCCTGACTACTGGTGAATCTTTCCCATGGGTGTCTATCTTGTCACTAGAGCTTAAAATGACTATCTAGGATTATCAAAAGGTCACTGCCCGAAAGAAACCCAACTTCTTTTTTTCGGCCTTTGTCATTGATGTATTCTGCACTGAGTTCCAATATCCCAATTTGGGATGGAACTAGACTTTACCAGCCCCCCAGTGCCTATTCACCATTCAAAATTGTGGGATACTAATTATGCATCCAGGTTCTATGATATTTGTGAACACTTCCTTCGCAACATTTATTTTTCAATCTTCAAACAGGAAGCTCTCGCCTTCTCAGCTAAAGCCAAGGCCTTTATTATTACAATGGGTGACTGGTATGTTGGCAAGTCATTTTCATATATCAAGATTTGGGGTGGCATCACTGTTCATATGCTGCTGTTGAGCCGCAAAAAGACCACATTTTATTCATCTTTTACATACCATTTGTCACCTTATTCTTATCTTATCCTTCCATAAAACCATTAATATTCACCACATTCATAATAAATATGGGTTTATAACTACTATTTTCCAAATCATTTATTTTTGAGTATTTTGAGTGAATTTGTGGTTAATTGTTGAGAAAAATAACATATTTTCATTATACTTTAAAGTTGGATGAGTTTGGTGATGCTTACAGGTGTATTTGAAGACTTTAACAAGCTCAAAAGTGACCACCTAGCCTCAAATTGGAATTTCATCCTCAAGATGTGGGCTAATTTCAAGGAGAATATCATGGAAATGTGGAGATAATATATCTTCCTATATTTGTTGAGAGTTTGAAGGGATGAGTTGTAGATTTGTTGAGGATTTGAAGGGATGAGTTCTAGATTTGTTGAGGATTTTGAGGGATAAGTTGAGAGAATAGTGGATCTATAATTATGATCAGTTATCTTGAATTCATGTATAAATAAGAGGGATCTATCCTCATTTTGGTTAGAGATCTCTCTAGTGGTTTGGAAGTAGAGAATAGTTTAGAGTTAGTCATAGAATGGGTTTTTTATTGTAATGGAGATTATGCTTTGATGCAAATATTGTACTCTTCTATGTTAATATAGGTTTTCAACACTTTCTTTCTTATGAATTGATAGCATAGATTTATGTGACCTCATAAGTTAATGTCGATTGCTTTATACCAGTTTATTTCATGCAATTTCAGTCTTTCTTTATCAAGTTAATTTATGCAATTTCATGTTTTCTGCAATTAGATTTATTTCCATACAATTTCCTATTTTCATAACTTAGATTCAATTTCAGTTGTAGAATAGGTTTGAAATACTCTTCCCATGCATATATTTCATATGTACCTCACAAGTTTACACTATATTTGGGTTGAAAATTAAATCATTGGATATATGTTATAATTTGTTTAATATTTTCCCCAACATTTTGGCGTCGTTGCCGAGGAGGTGCTCAAAGCGATTAACATTTAGATAGGTAGATAGTTCGTTTTTATTAGATAGAAAGGGGGAGCGAGAATGGTAAGATGCAATGACAACTTCACTATGAAATTTCTGTGGTGTAACAGCCAGATGCATCCACTTTAGTGGGCCACCCCAAAACCTTGTTGTTTCTACAAGTACGGTTTATTTTTCTGCAAAGTATTTACTTTTTCTGCAAATTGTTCCTTTATTTTTCTGCAAATGCGAGTTTGTTTTTATGCAAGATTTCTTTTACAGTTTTGTGGTGTAAAGTTTTGATTGCTTTCATTTTTTGGGCTAGCCTTTATTTCATACTAACTTGCTTCTAACTTTATATCTATTCATTCTTTGTTTTGTACATATTTTTGTGCACCTTTTTATTTATGTTTTTGCACTCATTTTGTGCTACTATTTTTTGTGCTTGTCATGCACTCATTTTTTCTAGTACTTGATTTGATTTTAGTCAAATTATTTTAGGATGAGCATAAGTCTAGATCAACTCTCTCAACTCCTAGCAGAAGCAGGGATCTCCTCTTCCTCATAAAAGGAGATATTGGTAGCAGCTAAAAGATTTACTACTCCTCCTGAAGTGAAAGAAGACTTGACATTTGAAGAATCATGCATATCAGATGAGGAGCACTTGTTCGAACTGGATATTGAAAGGGAGGAAGAAGGAATCCTAGGAGATCAAAATCATGAAGAATACCCTGCAAAAAAATGCTGCATCGAACAATGTTTTCAAGTAAGTAATAGGTTAGATTGGTTTTGTTTTCACTTTTATTTTATTAATTTTCATTTTCAGTATTTAATTTTCCTTATTACATCATATTCTAGATTTAGTTTTTCAAAATTAAATCTTAATATTTGTTTACTCTTGTTAGATAGATGGTTACACTGGCAATTTCGCTATGCTTAGATGATTAAAATTTTTCATTTAGAATAGAGTACGTAGGTTTTAGTTTTTATTCTTTAGTTGAAAATTAGCTTTGTTTCAATTTACTTTAATGTTACTATTTGTTAAAAATTTATTTCTAAATAGTCTTAATTACTATTGTTTATATATTTGCTAGGAATTAAAGATAATTTTAAATCTAAATCTTGTTTTAAATTTTTTAGTTCTAAATTTAAATCTTGTTTTAAATCTTGTTATTCTCAATATTGTTTTAAATCTTTTAAATCTTTTTATTTTTATTTTTCATTTAATAATTCTTTAGTTATTCTAAAAATAAAAAATGCATTAAGAATTAGTTTCTTTTAAATTAGAATAAATAAATTAATAAACAATAAACAAACAAAAAAATAAACAAATAGGTATACATATCATTTGGATTTTTTTTTCTAAAACTAATTTTTTCTTTTAGTAGGAATGATATCAGAAAACGATGTATATTTAATTTAAATGTTAGTTTTTCTAAAAATCGTTTTTAGAAATAAATTGTAAAACTTAATTAGGCCTATACACATTGAAACATTTTAAAATTTTTAATTAAAATATTAAAGATTAAACATCAATATATCTAGATAATTTTAATACAAAACCTGGAAATTTTTAAAAAATAATAGATATAATAAAAAACGAAATAGAAAATTGAAAGATCCATCCTTCATCATATTCCTTCAGGCCATCTTTTGATCTGCCCTTCATCCTATCTCTCTGATCTATACAAAAAAAACCCTATCTTTTGATATGTACAGGATGAAACCTGCAAAATTTAAAAATAAAAAATAAAAAAATAAAAAATGAAATAAAACAAATCACATAATACAAAATAAAATTTCTGGAAACCCTAGCTGTCTATGCATCCTCAACCCATCCAGTAGCCTACCTGTGTAAATCCAGTGACAGTGAAAGCATGAGTAGCAAGAGAATAAATTTACAAAAAAAAAGATATGCATCCTCTATCTGCGCGGCCTCCATCGCATCCTCAGGCTCCCTTCTAATTTTCCTAGCCACCACCCAACGATTAAGCTCCTCCTCCCTCCTTCACGGTGGAAACCTAACACCAGCGTGTAGCTATCCCAAACCAAACAATAGATTACATATAGTTATTTTAAAAAATGCCAGAAGCTTTCCTTTCGATCTGGTGTAGTTATCATTATCTTTGATTCTCGACTATCTCTCTTGGCGAATTCCATTGAACTTAGGGATTTCAATCTGTCATTTATTTGATAACGTGGCAGGGTTCTCCTATTTCATGGCATGGCAGTATTCAGTTTATTTTGCAATTTCATGGTAGCTTCTACTATTAATAATAAATTCCTTCATGCACACTCGTAACTTCCTTTTCTATATTAAGCTCATTATGAACTCAAACGTGGCCTCTTTACTGTATTGTTGGGATTCTCCTTTAGCAACTTGAATCATTTAAATGGTTGGATGATGGATTGGAAATATTTTTGGGTTGAAATCCATCTATATCTAGTATTTATTTAAAAAAAAAAATAACATGTGAAATATGTCGACAATCTCAGTGAAAATCCAAACTGGTGTGGAGATGTGGCGATTGTTTTTGATCTCAAATCGCACCTCAACAATATTTTTTTGTTCATTTTCCAAGATCCCTAATTATAGTGGTAAGGATTAATACTCCACCCTTTTACCATCTCACTTGCTGCCATCTATCCCACCAACTAGCGATTCTCAAAATCCTAGCAATAGCAGCCAGTAAGCAAGCCATCGTAAAGTTTGCAAGGCTGGGAAAGCAGTCAAGTTATGTGCATATTTTCTATACTTATTTCAATGCTTCATGTTTTCATGTTAGAATGGGTTGTATCTGAAAATTTAGCGGTGATATTGTAGAGAGGAACTGTACGAGTGGTATCCGATCCATTCTCGATTCTTTGGCCCATGCTCAACATTTTTCCATATGCTCCTTCGTCCTACTCTCTGCCATATTGCTTTTATGCCTGCCATTCTCGTTTCTATTCAGTATTCCCTTGCTGGGTGCTCAGCCTAGGCATTTAGTTTTCTATGTGATGATGTTTTCCATACTTCTAGCCATTATTTCATTGGTATTTTGTTTTATCTGCCAAACTTGCAGACCTATGTGCTTAGATGTTTAACCTAACCCCTCTTCCTGCTGCCTTGCATAGCACAACTATCTTAACGTTCCTCTTTATCTACATATTCTAGCAGAATATATCTTTCACAATATAGATCCATCCATAGTGATGTTTACAACAATAATTTCCCTCTGAAAGTTGGATTCCCTCTGTGAATTGGACATTATCACGTACATACTCAATGCACGAACCATGGTGCAGGTTCCACTAAGATGTTGTTTTGTTGGATTTTATGGAGATAACTTGTTATCTCCTAAAATAAAATTATTTTCAATAAGTTCACTCAGACAATTTATTTTTTGATAGGATGAAGATTTCAAGTCATATTATGAAAGATATTGGGGTGACTAACAAAGTTGGGATATATGATGTTCTGCTATTTAATAAATTTGAAACATTTGGCTTTTAGTGGCTTAGGAGAGATTTTCAACAACTCATTAGCCACCGAAAAGCCTAGCTTTCAGCGGCTAATAGTTTAATGCAGGACCATGTTATCCACTGAAATCCTTCTCATCACATTCTTTATAAATTTTTGGGAAAAGGACTTGTTATCCCTAAAGTTGAACCTAGACTACAAGGGTTCAAGCTTAAGGGAATCTTTTTCAAAAATGTACAAATCAAATGAAATCAAACTAAAAACACAAGCTGGTATGAAATCAGGGCTATAAGGGAAAATCACACGATTATGAATTAACTAGGCTAGTATAACATGAAAGCTATAAGAAAATGAAACAATTATTAAAGAAATAGGCTGGTGTGAAAATCAGAGCTATAATAAGATCATGAAACCATACAGGAACTATATAACATAAAACAAAACAAAAGGTCCAATATCTCAGTAACTATGATCATAAAGTCATGAAATGAAATTGTCTCCATTTTCTGGAAATATAAGGATAATTGTATTTCAAAATAAGAATTACTGCAATGGAATTCAATGGACCATATGCATAATAAATTACAAGAAACAAAATCATAACATACATAGACAAATCATAATCATGCTCATTCAAAATAGAACCTACATTGAAGTTGTAGAGTATCTTATGTTATACAGCTAGTGCTCAAAACAGAGCTTTCATAACTCCAAAATTTCCAACCCCAGTCTCCTCTCAAGACCCCCTTAAATACAAAATAATGTTTTCTTTAAACTAACCATAAGATCCTATATCTAAGGATCAAACCTCCTCAAAGATATGGAAGTCAATCCCTTTTAAAAAGTATTCAATTACAAGTGTAAGACATTTGTCAAATAAACAACATAAGTTCAAAAGAAAACTAGAATTTAACTTCTAAAGGCTTCTAGAAGCCTCTGCTAGTGTAGCTAAGTCACTCAAAACATGTGAACGCTTCTGCAATCTGGAAAATTCAGCATCCTTATTGTCCTGCTTGTTCTGAGCTTTGACTTGTTCCAGCTGCTTCTGAATGGCTCGTTTCTCCCTTAGAATATCTTTGGAAATTATCAACAACTTTTGGTACTCTGTCTCTTTGTCCTCCAGATCTTCATGAAGTCTCTTGTTGGCCACCATCAATTTTTCATTTATGTCCTGCAGATACCTGGTTTTCTCTTTGTATATTTGCAAATAATTTCTACATAGGGATTAGTTCTGGAGATATTTCCAAGTCTTCTTCTCCTATATTGACTCTTTCTTCCTGTAAACTCTTTGATGCTGCACTATCATCTGGATTATCCTGCTTGTCTGTGCAAAATGCTTCTGGTATAGAGCCTGCTATGCCTTGAATATCAATAAACTTTTCATTATCTACACAATACTGGTCCTTTACTATATGTACAGTTTCTTCACTTCCAGCATCATCTATCAGTACAACATCCATGGCATCTTCATGTGCTGCTCTTTTCTCTATCTGCATCTTTTTCCTTAACCTGGTGCTTGGCTTCTCTATCTTGAATAACTGTTTATGAATTTTATTCTTTGAAGCTATACTTTTTAGCATAACACTGAGTTTCTCCTGATTTTCATTTGTGCAGGAGGCTTCAGGGAACAAGCCTTCCTGGATGGGTTTCTAAGCAGTATTATTTTCTTCCTTTTCAACAGTTTGGACTTCTTTTTTAGGACTTGTTGTTTGCTGATCAATATCATCCATCATTCTTTTTCCTTTCTCCTTAGGATTGTCCTTAAACCCTAGTTCTGTTAACAGGGATTCCCATGTTTTTCCTTCCTTTTGCAACTGAGCTAAAATCAATAATTTAATTAATCCTTGGTGATAAACAGAGCGAGCAGTATGCTCGGGATGGTTTTGAACACTGGAAATCATCTTTGGAGACTTTTTAATAAGTAAAATGGGAGATTTACCTATATATTTCCATTAATATGCATTAGAAATTTTAGATGGCATTTTAGTACTCTGTCGTACCTTCCATCGCATGTGATGTAATTTTGTATCACCTCCAAAGGAACCTTTCAGCCTGGCTTCATCTTGCTAATATGAACAAAATTTTTCCAATATAACTTTTCACATCCTGGCATCAGAAATTCACTGAAATCACCTTGGAAATCCTGTTGTTTAAACCATTTACCCCCCTGTGTTGGAATGTCGATTGCCTTAGCATTAGAATCCTCATTTACCCTAACTGTTAGGCTTTGCAGCTGCATTCTTTCATCTTTATAATTTTCAATGAATAACATGGTTACGTGTGAGTGGTAACCTTGAAATTTCTCACAAAATTTAAACCATCTGGACTTCTACATTAGTTTAGAAGACCTGGGAAATTGCATTATCTAGTCTGTATTGTTTGGCTCTAACCTATAGATGAACCCACCTATTTTTCTTTTCACTATAACCTCTGGCTCTTCCTCATCTGCTACCTTCGACATTTAAAACCCTAAAAACTTTCAACTTTGTTGTATAGATAGATTGGGGTTTAAATCTCAGACAAAACAACACACCCACTAAACTTTGTTGTAGTTACCTCTGTGGCAGGTCTTTACTCCATGCTAGCTCTGGCCTGTCAATAATGCATCTATGCTTGTGCTATTCTTAATTAGATTGATCTATAAGCCTAATAGAGTGAAGATGACAGTGAAGATAGAACCCAAGGCCTCGTCACTTTTACCCTTAAGCCTCTACTAGTAATGCAAATCAACAAAACTTTTACAATATACTACCTCAAACATGAAATTATTTGCTATAACCGCTTTCTCTGATATGCAGGGAAGTGTATACGATATAATTCAGCCTTCAAACATAAAATCCATCAGGTTTTGAAAACAAGCCCTAGCTACTTGAAACCCTAACATTTCTGCTCATGACCAATGAAGATTGATAGTATACAAAATAGGTCTCCGACTATCCTTCTCCAGTTAACCAGCAAAACAATGAGACAAATTTTTAGGGAAACAAGTGAATTAAGTCGATTCTTCCATGATCAATACTAACATTCATTGCGTCAGTGTTCAAATTTTAAAATGACGATAGGTGTATCATTTCATAAGTGACATGATAAAACCCATCATTTTATGGACAGGAGCTCCTTTAAGACATATTCATATCAAATGCCCAAAAATCATGAATATGATCAAAGTTTATTACCCTTTTATACTCCATGGTATTTATAAACAATAGACTTTTTAATGAAATGCCCTTTGGAATTCTACTATCAGTAAGTAAAATGCTACCAGTTTCGATAATGCTACCAGGTTTAACAATTCACCATATAACATACAATCTCTTGCACATACATAGGTTCATGACTAATGAATGAAGATTTTGATGATTCAGGATAATAAAAGAAACCATAATGGTGTTCAATCAAACATAAGGTGTAAAACAAAGCAAAATTTAAGAAATAAAAACACATCACAATCAAAAGATCTTAAAATAAAAAGGTGGAACAACCTTAGAGATAACATCTGGCTCCGTCTGGGGACAAAGTTTTCCTGTGAAACTTTGAGAACATGTTCACCAGTGCCTTCAGAAACCTGCTAAAGTCATTTCTATCTTATTGGGTTGGAGTCTTATCTGAAGCAAAATGATATATACAATGACTATGTACAATAACACTTTGTCTTTCAATATGTGTAAAAATGCTTTAAGAAGCGTCCATTGACTGGACCTGCAATCTCTTCACCTTTCAGATTTTGTAAGACAAAAGTATTATTCCAAAGGATCTTTATGATTGAAAAAGGCCCTATTCATAAGTTTTCAATTTTCCCATGCTTACCTTTTTCATCCTTTTTTGCATCCCATCTGAGAACGAGGTCACCAACTACAAACATCTATTTTTTAACTTTTTTATCAAATCTTTCTTTCATTCTTCTTTGATGTTTCTCAGCTGTATCCTTGATAGCTTCCCTCTTCTGCTGCAACTGCACTATCTGGAACATTCTTCTTCTGATATCATCTGGTTCTTCTTTTATTTCCTGCATAAACTTAATGACTAGGGTCACTAATTGAACAGGGAAAACAACATCAATTCCATAAACCAATTGGAAAGGGGATGTCCCAATTGACTTTTTAATTGTTACTCTATCATCCCAAAGAGCAAATTTTAGTTTGGTATCCCAACTCCATTTGTTTTCAAACAACATTTTCTTGATACTGTTTACAATGTTTTTGTTGCTGGATTCTGCTAATCCATTTCCTTGTGGATAGTATGGTGTGGACTGTTTTAGGCTAATATTATTTTCTTGACAAAAATTCACCATCTTCTTTGATTTGAAAGAAAAGGCATTATCAGTAACTAATTTTCTAGGGCATCCAAATCTACCCAGAATGTTTTCTTGAAGGAAAGTAATTATAACTTGTTCTGTTGCTCTCCTTGTTGGAACTGCTTCCACCCATTTAGTGAAAAATTCAGTAGCAGTTAGGATCCATTTATGCTGTCCACTAGAGGGAGGATGAATTTCACCGATAGAGTCTAGTCCCCACTGCTGAAATGGACCATTCACTAAAATAGGCTTTAGAGGTAAGGACTGAAGCTTATGCTTACCTGCAAATTTCTGACATTCCACACATGATCTAACCTGATGATATACATCTGAAAAAAGGGTAGGACAATAATATCCTGCTCTCAGGATTTTGAAGGTAGTTTCCTTCCAGTACTTCTGTCCTCCACAAACTTTACTATGCAATTCTGCAATCACAGCATCAACTTCGTATTTCTCCAAACATTTCAACAATATTCCCCCCAAATCCTTCCAGTATAAAATCTAATCTATTAAAACATACTTCATTGCCTTTAGTTTTAACGATCTACATTCATTGCTATTCAATTCAAGAGGGAATTGTAAATACGAAAGGATATACACAACATCTTTATACCAATCAAATTCAACATACATGTTATAAACCTGCTGTTTACTGTGCTCTTCTGCCATAACCTACTCTGACTGTTTAGCCATCACATGAAGATTCAAAACCTGACAATTTGACTCCATCAGAAGTTTAGCTAATCCCTGTCCTTTTACCAACTTTGTTGGTTTAATTTCTACATCATATTCCATGACCTTAGCTATTCATCTTCCTCTTTTTCCTTCGCTGTCAGGCTGTGCTAGAATCTCCTTAACTGCTGAATTTGGGACATATGCCACAACTTTAGAATGTACAACATATATTCTAAAAAATTTAAGAGCTTTACCTAAAGCATATGCATGCTTTTCCATTATATTATATTTCAGCTCAGAGTCTCTTAATGTTTTAATGAAGAATGAAATTGGCTGTTCCAAATTATCTGAGTTCTTTTGTAACAATACAATAGCTATAGTGTCTTCTGATGCAAATGAAAAGATTGCAAAATCTTTTGTATAATCAGGAGCCATCAACACTGGGGCTTCTACTAATGATTTCTTTATGGATTCAAACGCTTGTTTAGCCCGGTTAGACCACTTAACCTCCCTATCTTTCTTAAGCATCTGAGTGATATGCTTTATTATTTCTGCAAAATTGGGAATAA
The DNA here is from genome assembly GCA_001517045.1 of Pseudotsuga menziesii. Taxonomy (NCBI): domain Eukaryota; kingdom Viridiplantae; phylum Streptophyta; class Pinopsida; order Pinales; family Pinaceae; genus Pseudotsuga; species Pseudotsuga menziesii. The sequence goes on from LPNX010052591.1 coordinate 24,952, forward strand.
ACTATCTGAAAAAATTGATTTTTCCAACAAAAGATTGAATTTCTTTTTTATTTCTAGGAATGCTGATTTTTAAGATAGCCTTGACTCTTTCTGGGTCTATCTTTATTCCCTCAGCAGAAAAAATATGGCCTAACAATTTTCCTTCTATCAAGGCAAAGTCAGACTTTTTAGGACTTATTGATAAACCAAACTTTCTGCATTTAGCAAAAAATTGTCTCAAATGTTTAAGATGATCTTCATCAGACTTAGAAAATATTGTGATGTCATCTTGGTATATCACTACAAACTTTTCATTTTCACCCACAAAAGTTATATCCATAGCCCTCTGAAAAGTAGCACTTGCATTCATGAGCCCAAAGGGCATTTTGTCATACATAAAGGTCCCCCATGGCGTAGTAAATGTTGTTTTTTCTCAGTCCTCTAGTTGAACTGCAATCTGGTTATAACCAGAAAATCCATCAATCATTGAAATTCTGTGAGCACCTACAACCCTCTGCAAAATCTGATCTATTTTTGGTAATGCATAGTTATCCTTGAGGCAAGATCTATTCAAGTTCCGAAAATCTAAACATAGTCTTATCTCTCCATTCTTCTTACGTATAGGCACTAAATTAGCAACCCAATATGAATACCTCAAAGGCACAATAATTTTTGCATCTAGTAGTTTTTTCACCTCTTTTTCAATTACTGGTAGCAATGTTGGGTTAAGCCTTCTAAGCTTCTGTTGAAAGGCTTAGTGTTTGGTTTTAGAGGGATTTTGTGCTGAATTATGTTGGTATCATATGTTTTTAAATCATGATATGACCAAGCAAGAATATCTTTATATTCTTTCAGTAAACCAACATATTTTCTTCTTTCTTCATTTGACAGCAATTTAGACAGTTTTATCATCCTAGGCTGATTTTCAGAACCAATATTATACTACATGACATTTTCCTCAGTAGTCTGCAAGGTAGGTTTTATCAGTGTGTCATGTTTTGAAAGAAATATTTCTAAAGCAACAAGTCCCTTAGGAATGAAATTCCCTTTTAATTCAACAATTTTGTGATCAGCAATTGAATTATTTCTGCAAGGTTCATTTTCTACCCATTCTGAATCCTTTTCATGATCAACAGTATCATCTGAAAATTCACCTACCAATTCCAGAATTTTTTTTATTTCCTGATCATCATTAAATACTTTCCAATGTTTAATATTATATGGGACAGAAGGTCTATATCTTACATCAATTGGGTATTTCAGATGAGTCACCTTTTGGACTTTGAAATAGGCTGTTGCTAAAGCTAGGGAATCAGCTGTCTCATTATATTCTCTTGGGACAAAGGTGATATTAAAGGCTATGAAGAAATTTTCAATTAAATCCCAGACCTCATTCCTATAGACCTTTAATAAATACTTCTTTACTTGGTAAACCCTTTTTACTTGCTGAATAACTAATTTGGAGTCGCCAAATACAGCAAGTTCTTTTATGCCCAAGTCTTTTGCTTCCCTTAACCCAAGAATCAAGGCCTCATATTCAGCAGTATTATTTGTTGTTTTAAATTCCAAATTCTACATTAGGGAAATAATCTCACCTCCAGCTGAAATCAACAATACTCCTGCTCCTGCCCCCTCTTTACTTGATGCACCATTGATGGTGATTATTTCCCTAATGGGCAAAAGGTCTTCTAAACTGATTCTGATTCTATCACCTTCAGGTATGGGTTTATTCTGATTTCTGTTTCCCATTTCCAACCTATCAATCTTAGCAGACAAACTTTTTATGATTTTACTCATTTCATCCATTTTGTTATTTGATGACCTTCTTGTATGGCTGGATGTAATGATTTCCTTCTTTCCTTTTTTGTCAACCATTTGGTGTTCTGTTTCCTCTTTGAGTTTATTTGAGGCCAAAATATTTGACTCTACTTATAATGCTGCATTTTGCATGTTTTGAAGTGACTTAGATTTTCTTTCTCTTAATAGCAAAGAAAACTCATGATCAAATGAGTTTGCATAAGTTAACTTTGTTGCTGTCTTAGTAGGTTTTATTTTAGCTAGAATCCTACTGTACATTTTGTTGAATCTTTTGGAAAAGTTTCCCACAGCTTCATCCTTTTTTCTTTTTAAAGATACAAACTCAGTCATGTAATATAAATAGTCTTTAGTGTCCCCCCACTGTCTCATAAATTCTTCTTCTAAAGCATCTATGCCATCTATGGAGTTTGGTGGTAATTCCCTAAACCATTTTCTAACCTCACCATCTAAAATTTGAACAAAAACCCTCATCCAAACATCCTCATGTTCAAAATTTTGATTGTCTGCATAACTACAGAATGTATCCTAATGTTCTTTTGTAGTAGTCTCTCCTTGGCCATTAAACCTTGGAAGGTACTTTTGATCATCTCCTGCTGGGAGAGCATTGAGAAGCTGGGGTAAAACAAGTGGGGCATACCTTGCTGCTACCATAGCAACCATTCGATTTCGAGCCATTCTAGGTTTGGAAGTGTTTAAGCTTGTATTAGACTAAAAGATACTTGACTGTTGTGATGAGGGAGACAAGTTACCAGGATTTGATTGATTCACTGGGACAGTCTTGACCAAAGGAGTATAGATTGAAGATAAAGAAGAAGCTCCTGTTTGCAATGCTTCAAACTTAATCTTTTCTGACAGCAAAGGATTTGTAAAGACACGAAAATTGTCAACTTGGAAAGGGGTAAATAATAGGTCTAACTCTTCTCTTCCTTTTTATGAATGTAGATTAAAAGAAGGAACTGGAATAGATGAAGATTCAGGGATCTCTAAAGCAGCAGGCTGTTTGAATTTTTTTGATGAAGTAGAAATTAAATTTCTCCTAGCCTCCTTTAACAACTACTCAGGATCTGAGATTCCTGGACTCAAAGGGGATGAGGGATTTCCTTGAGTTCCTATCTTCTTTGAAGCCACTATAAATTTTTAAAAGGTGACTGAATGTAGTCCATATTAGATCTGATTGGTTTTGTTCACCCTACAAAATCAGCTTCATGAAAATTTCGATTACCCAGGGAAGATATCCTTTCCTTTGTTTGTCCCCGGAAACGGTGCCAGAAGATGTTATCCCTAAAGTTGAACCTAGACTACAAGGGTTCAAGCTTAAGGAAATATTTTTCAAAAATGTACAAATCAAATGAAATCAAACCGAAAACATAAGCTAGTATGAAATCAGGGCTATAAGGGAAAATCACACGATTATGAATGAACTAGGCTAGTATAACATGAAAGCTATAAGAAAATGAAACAATTATTAAAGAACTAGGATGGTGTGAAAATCAGAGCTAGAATAAGATCATGAAACCGTACAGGAACTGTATAACATAAAACAAAACACAAGGTCCAATATCTCAGTAACTATGATCATAAAGTCATGAAATGAAACTGTCTCTGTTTTCTGGAAATATAAGAATAATTGTATTTCAAAATAAGAATTACTGCAATGGAATTCAATGGACCATATGCATAATAAATTACAAGAAACATAATCATAACATACATAGACAAATCATAATCATGCTCATTCAAAATAGAACCTGCATTGAAGCTGTAGAGTACCTTATGTTATACAGCTAGTGCTCAAAACTGGGCTTTCATAACTCCAAAATTTCCAACCCCAGTCTCCTCTCAAGACCCCCTTAAATACAAAATAATGTTTTCTTTAAACTAACCATAAGATCCTATATCTAAGGATCGAACCTCCTCAAATATAGGGAAGTCAATCCCTTTTAAAAATTATTCAATTACAAGTGTAATACATTTGTCAAATAAACAACATAAGTTCAAAAGCAAACTAGAATTTAACTTCTAAAGGCTTCTAGAAGCCTCTGCTAGTGTAGCTAAGTAACTCAAAACCTGTGAACACTTCTACAATATGGAAAATTCAGCAACCTTATTGTCCTCCTTGTTCTAAGCTTTGACTTGTTCCAGCTACTTTTGAATGGCTCATTTCTCCCTTAGAATATCTTTGGAAATTATCAGCAAGTTTTGGTACTCTGTCTCTTTGTCCTCCAGATCTTCACGAAGTCTCTTGTTGGCCACCATCAATTTTTCATTTATGTCCTGCAGATACCTGGTTTTCTCTTTGTATATTTCCAAATACTTTCTACATTGGCTTAGTTTTGGAGATATTTCCAAGTCTTCTTCTCCTATATTGACTCTTTCTTCCTGTAAACTCTTTGATGCTGCACCATCATCTGGATTATCCTGCTTGTCTGTGTAAAATGCTTCTGGTATAGAGCCTTCTATGCCTTGAATATCAATAAACTTTTCATTATCTACATAGTACTAGTCCTTTACTGTATGTACAGTTTCTTCACTTCCGGCATCATCTATCAGTACAACATCCATGGCATCTTCATGTGCTGCTCTTTTCTCTATCCACATCTTTTTCCTTAACCTGGTTCTTGGCTTCTCTGTCTTGAATAACTGTTTACAAATTTTATTCTTTGAAGCTATACTTTTTAGCATAACACTGAGTGTCTCCTGATTTTCATTTGTGCAGGAAGCTTTAGGGAACAAGCCTTCCTGGATGGGTTTCTCAGCAGTATTCTTTTCTTCCTTTTCAATAGTTTGGACTGCTTTTTTAGGACTTGTTGTTTGTTGATCAGTATCATCCATCATTCTTTTTCCTTTCTCCTTAGGGTTGTCCTTAAACCCTAGCTCTGTTAACAGGGATTCCCATGTTCTTCCTTCCTTTTGCAACTGAGCTAAAATCAATAATTTAATTAAGCCTTGGTGATAAACAGAGCGAGCAGTATGATCGAGATGGTTTTGAACCCTGGAAGTCATATTTTGGAGGATTTTTAATAAGTAAAATGGGAGATTTACCTGTATATTTCCATTAATATACATTAGCAATTTTAGATGGCATTTTAGTACTCTGTCGTACCTGCCATCGCATGTGATGTAATTTTGTATCACCTCCAAAGGAACCTTCCAGCCTGGCTTCATCTTGATAATATGAACACCATTTTTCCAATCTAACTTTTCACATCCTGGAATCAGAAATTCACTGAAATCGCCTTGGAAATCTTGTTGTTTAAACCATTTATCCCCCTGTGCTGGAATGTTGATTGCCTCAGCAATAGAATCCTCGTTTACCCTGACTGTTAGGCTTTGTAGCTGCACTCTTTCATCTTTATAATTTTCAATGAATAACATGGTTACCTGTGAGTGGTAACCTTGCAATTTATCACAAAATTTAAACCATCCAGACTTCTGCATTATTCTAGCAGACCTGGGAAATTGCATTATCCAGTATGTATTGTTAGGCTCTAACCTGCAGATGAACCCTCCTGGTTTTATTTTCATTATAACCTCTGGCTCTTCCTCGTCTACTGCCTTCGACATTTAAAACCCTGAAAATTTGTAACTTTGTTTTATAGACAGACTGGGCTTTAAATCTCAGACAAAACAGCACACCCACTAAACTTTGTTGTAGTTACCTCTATGACAGGTCTTTACTCCATGCTAGCTCTGGCCTGTCAATAATGCATCTATGCTTGTGCTATTCTTAATTAGATTGATCTGCAAGCCTAACAGAGTGAAGATGACAGTGAAGATAGAACCCAAGGCCTCGTCGGTTTTACCCTTAAGCCTCTACTAGTAATGCAAATCAACAAAACATTTACAATATACTGCCCCGAACATGGAATTCTTTGTTGTAACCGCTTGCTCTGAGATGCAGGGAAGTGTATACGATATAATTCATACCTTCAAACATAAAATCCATCAGGGTTCGAAAACAAGCCCTAGCTGCTTGAAACCCTAACATTGCTGCTCATGACCAATGAAGATTGACAGTATACAAAATAGGTCTCCGACTATCCTTCTCCAGTTAACCAACAAAACAATGAGACAAATTTTTAAGGAAATGAGTGAATTAATTTGATTCTGCCATGATGAGTACTAACATTCATTGCATGTAGTGTTCAAATTTTAAAGTGATGACATGTGTACCGTTTCATAAGTGACATGATAAAACCCATCATTTTATGGATAGGAGCTCCTTTAACACATATTCATATCGAATGCCCAAAAATCATGAATATGATCAAAGTTTATTACCCTTTTATACTCCATGGTATTTATAAACAATAGACTTTTTAATGAAATACCATTTGGAATTATGCTATCAGTAAGTAAAATGCTGCCAGTTCATGACACACTGCCAGTTTGGATAATGCTACCAGCTTTAACAATTCACCATATAACATACAATCTCTTGCACATACATAGGTTCATGACCAATGAATGAATATTTTGATGATTCAGGATAATAAAAGAAACCATAATGGCATTCAATCAAACATAAGGTGTAAAACAAAGCAAAATTTAAGAAATAAAAACACATCACAATCAAAAGATCTTAAAATAAAAAAGTGGAACAACCTTAGAGATAACAGGAATTTCGGTGGCTTAGGCGAGCTTTCCAACAACTCATTAGCCACCGAAAATCCTTGGTTTCAGCAGTTTAGCGAGTGTTTTGAGAAGGGATAATTTTAGGGGCGAATTTTAGTCCAGTGGGCTATTTTTCCACATTTTTCTCCCAAAAAAGATTCACCATTTTTCATTTTTTGAAGCCTTGTTTCGCCCAATTTTGATGGGGTAAAATTCCCCCCCCCCCTAAAAATCGCCAAATTATTATGTAATTGATATAAAATCCTTGGAAATCTTTTTTTTTTTTTTGAAAAATATCGCCAATCATTTTATACTTGAGTTTTAAGAATTGGTAATATTCGCCAACATTTCTACACTTTTAAATAATCATGGTTCCTTAAAATCATCCCTAGTTTTGAAGAAGACATTAACCACCAAAAGCAAATGAAATATGTTTTTGGCAAGGGGAACTTTCGGTGGCTTGGGAAAACTTTCAAATAGTTCATTAGCCACCAAAAGACTTTCCTTTTGGCAGCTAAATGATGAGATCCGAAAAGACATTAAACCACCGAAAGCTCATTACACATGTTCTTTTGGAAATAAAGTTTCAGTGGCTTGGAAAAACATGTGAATGGTTCATTATCCATTGAACACTCAGCTTTCGATAGCTAGCAAACAAAACCCTAGATTCTCTTAACCACCGAAAAGGCCGAGAAAAGAAAACGGTTACCTGCCCATCAAATCAAACTCCTCAGCACAAAACAAGTCGATTTGGCATGATAAACCATCGAAAGGACAGGGAAAATGCAGTAAGGCATAAGTTGAGGGTTAAATAGGTCTTTATTGATCTTACCTGAATGATGGGAATCAAAACCCTAATCTACCCTCCATCTATCCCACGACTGCAGTAAACCTCCACTAAATACCAAGTCCAAATTAATAATGATTATTGGGCTGTCTGTATCGTAGATATCACCAGAAGCTATCATCATCTCACTTGGGCACTTACCAAGTAGTTAACCCCTCATAATAAGCTCCATACCTCTAGTACGCTCCACCTTTGATTGCATGCATCCTTACTAATCAAGGTCGTCTCTAAAAACCAGCCCGCTAACCTCTTCCACATAATTTGAATTTCGATTTTTGTAGGTACTCAGAAGCACAATTCAGAAATGAAGAAAGGAGGACCTGCTCTAAGGAAAGAACTAGGAGACATCATCTACCTAGAATTACATCCAGAAGTCTGCCATTTATTCAAAGATGTAGGCTGCTACAAATTTTGTGAGAAAATTCAAGGTTCATACCTGCAGGTTGCTGAAGCATTTTCCCTCTCTGTTGATGGCTCCAAGGCACTGATAGGCAAGGAGGAGTTCCTAGTGGTTGAAATCCTAATTGCAAAGGTGACATAACTCCCAAGAACTGGGGAGAAGTGGTTTAAGACCACCATTAAAAAAAATTTGGAGTTTAGATCCTATCTAAAACCTGAACACAGAAATGTGGTATGGAAGAAAAGTGTTCCTTCCACCTGGCTAGAATAGAGATGGCAACAGTGACTGAAAGCAATTTTGGTGTGTATAACCTATGAAGTTATATACAATATGGCAATGATATATCACTTCAAACTGATGAACCATTTTACAAGAAAAAACCCTTTAAATTTACCTTTCTACCTCCACAAGAGCTTAACAAAAATGGCACACCAGGTAAAGGCCCATCCCACCAAAATTGTAGGAAGGTTGTCTCACCATTGTCGAAGAATTGCTGCAGAGGATAAACATAGCATGGACAGATTTTTTATTCTAAAATGAGTTTGAAACAAGCTTGCAACCATAAGAGAAATGAAAGTCTCTTTCGAAGAAATCCACCACCCCTAGGATTGGAAAGAGAAAAATAAGTGCTATCTCACCAGCAACAGTAGATCAGCCTTCTTCCCCTTATAAAACCAAGCAGGCTAAAAGAAACCTAGAATTCAGTGAAAAGGGAAAGGAAACCCTAGCACAAAGTGAAAACATTCTGAACTTGCCATACTTAGACTTAGAAGAAGAAAGGGAGGAAGGGGCTGACCTAGCAGAGTAGGTTGTAGCAGAAAATGAAGAACTTCCATCACCCACACCAAAAGACCAGGGTGAACCAGTGGAAAAGGCTTCCTCTAGAAAGCCCAGGTCACAAAGAGTCAATCAGTTGCTGAGGCAAGTATATCAACTGGATGTTTTAGAGAGAAATATAAAGAGGAATAATTCTAGGTTGACCAAGAGGAATAAGGAGTTGCACAATTCTGTCCTAGAGATGAGAGGGATGTAGGTCTTGCTGAAAAGGAAAAATATCAGATAAATGCAGGACAACACCATGCTGTACAGGATGATCAGGCTTCTAAGGCTGTATTTGAATAATTCTAGATCAAACCCTATCTCTTAGACTCACTTTTCATTAGAAACCCTATCTGAAGCAGCAGTAAGCATTCAAAATCCAGAGGTAGTTCAGGATGCTACTGATTTTCCAAACATTGGGTGAGCTGAAGAAGTGTCAGAAGATCAACAACAAAGCTGAAAAGGATGATTTGGGAGGTTTATTATGTTACCACCTAAGTTGTACTTAGTTGTTTTTTATCAAGTGAGCCTAGTGAACCGGACAAAGATTTTTTGTTCGGACTTCAGAAGACCTTTGGAAGTGCTTCTTGTACTATATCACATGTTCATACCCCCTTGGGGGAGTTGTAATAAATGTTCTAGCATGATAGTGTCTATAAAATACTCGGTCTCTTAGAATTTATTTGTCAATCCAATCAGCCCAGGGTGTTTTTTCCCTTGGTTATTATTGGTTGTTGAATAAACAACTGATAATTTCTGAGTTTTTCACTCAATACCTTCAAAGTTGGGGTGGTCAGCTTGGAATTTAGGCCTATTGAGGTTATTATAGTATATGTGTCAATGTATAAACATGCTAGGCATCATGTTCAAGTCATATGAACATGTCTAAGTCCCCCTAGGTTTTTAATTTTTTTAAATTTTTTCAATGATTTTTATTAAAATTTAATTTTTCGAAAACTTAGGCTATTTTTTAATAGTTTAATTGGAAAAAATGGTTTTGTAATAAAAGTGGGCTCAATAATCAGTTTCAGTCATGTAGGTGCTCATTTTCAAACTAAGAGCACCCAATAAACCTATAGACCCACTATTTCCTAGTTTTGAGTGATTTTCCATCACTCAGGTCAGAAAGCCCCAAAAAATCAATTATTGATTATTTTAATTAATAAATTGATGAATAATGGAGCAACTCCAAAATCCTAGATCAATGGATTCTCAAGCGATTTGATTGAAATCAGTCTCATCGGCACCAGATTAACTAGATCTGACAAATCCTTGATTGAAGGAGGTGATCTGGGTGGATCCAAAGTTGAACTTTAGCCTCCTTTATGGGGAATTGCACCCTCTCTCTCTCCTCCACACGTGTGGGATCTTCTGGGAGCTCTGTGGTTGATGATTCACTTAGCAGGTTGATGTGTCAGCTTAATCAGCCCCCTGATTGACATTCAGACTTAGTAGAAGCTCAGTTCATCTTCAAACCAGGCACTGATGGACTCTCCTTCAGCTACAATGGTCTATCTCTTTGGGATTTGTGCCCCCTTTGGGATGGGGTTTCAATTTTGTGTATAAATAAGGCATGGCTGCCTCCTTTTTGAGTTACTAAGAGTTGGATTGAGGAGCTATTGCTATTGTAATACTGTGTAATATCTTTTGCTATTGGAATAAAGTGAATCTTTGGAGGCAATATGGTGTCATGTCATTGTATGTGTGGATGAGCATTGCAATGTTTTACTGAGGTAACCTGTATCTATGTTCATAATTTGTTGATTGTTTATGGATTCATTGCTAAGATTGATAATAAGTTTATTATAATCTTGATAGGAAATGAGTTTGTTAATAAGTTTATTGGCCATCTCTTTCCTTTTTGATGCATGTTTAGCAATCTAGATTCAACATGCTTTTAAGTTTATATGCATGTAATTCTGAAATCTCTATGTATGTATTAACCAGATCTCACAAGTATTTTGGCAAGTCTTTGGATTCAATTGTAGGATTTGTAGCTTGGAGAGGATGCTGATATAGTTTGCTTATTCACTCTTTCCAAAACCATTCAAAGGCATAGTCCCTTGACATTCCACTGGAAATCTCCACAGTTGATCTTCAAGGCTTCCAACAACAAATGCTCTTCTTTTCCTCTTCCTCTTTCAAAATTTTCTAAAATCGGTCCGATTACTTGTTTGCAACTTTAAAATTGTTTAGATATATCAATTTCAGATTTTATTTTACATAGATATTTCTGCCTTAAAGCTCATAAACTATATCTCATTCCTAAAAGAGAATTTACAAGCATTCTAGATCTAGTTTTAGGGAAAATTGTCATTTTTCAAGGCTGTGAAAGTAGATCTAAAGCTTGTTGAATGCATGGTTGTTTCCTTAGAATATAAAAATTTATATTCAGCAATTTAAGTGCTTCATATTGGATGCCCCCAAATCAGGCCAAGATCCCAAGGAAATCTTGCTTTCCTTGGTTCCTTTTCTGCTTCTTTAAAAACTAGTTTTAACTTAAAAATTTTGGGTAAAAAGTTTGTTCATCCAAAAGTACATTCAAAGTAATTTTGGGCATATTTAAATATGGTAATATTTCTATTTTTTATCAGTTGTAATATAATAGAGGAGGAGGTGCTTTCCAAAAATCATTTTTGCACCATTCGAAACCCCCCAGGGGGTCTCCGTTTTCCCAAAATATCAAATTCTTGCAATTTGTAAACCTTTGGTCTCATTCCATATAAGGAACAGGTGGATTAATTTCAGTTTTATGATATTGAAATTGCTGCTAATAAAAAGAAAAATCTTTTCGAATAGGCTCTTTCGAGCCTATTCACCATCCCCCTTGGGGGATTCGTGTCCATGTTCTTTTTTACATTGTTTCACCTTGTTTCTGTTATAGTTTAGTATTGACATGTAGGATTGTATAATTTAATAATATTTCACATTATTCCATATTTTCAATTCAAAAGTAACCATACTACTTACCCCACGACTTCCCGATTGACCCGCAAGGGGAAAGAGATGCGTGGTATGACTAATTAGAAAATCAGTGTTGTGTATCTCTGATTCCATTTTCATTAATTGTTTTCATAATTATAATAAAATAAACCCCTCCTCGATTCCCCAATTGAGGTCCACTTGGACCGAAAGAGGTTCCTGGAGGGTTTTCTTTTTAATAAGAACACCTCTTTTAAACTTCACTAAAAATAACAAAGACTCCAGTGTGTATGCTCTGTACTTGGCTGCGTTTCATTCAATAATTCAATCTCCATCAAAAGCAATTGAGTGACTACATTAATTATTCTTCACCTCCCAAATTGACAAAGGTGAAAATCCAACGCCTCGAACAAACTGTAAATGGTGGCAAAATATTCAAAGGAGTGGGAACAACTGGAAAGTGACCTCAAGGTGCCGATCTCTGTCACACCCTGATGGGTGTGTTATGAACAATAGTCTCTGAGACTCCATTCCATCCCACAAACACCTTGTGGGTAGCCGTGAATGTTCACTTTTGGACATACTCCAAGTACCCCTCGGGTATATATGGAGTCCCCTTTTTGCCTAAATTAATTCATTCACATTCCACATTAATTTAAAATCTACCAAGAGACATTTTCAAAACATTATTTCGAGCGCATGCAAGCACATTATTTTCTCTGTTGACTCCATTTAAGGCACTGGTGATTTGCTTTGATCAATTCCTTCGATTATATATATATTGAATGTAATTACTGTGATTATATGATTTAAATATTGCATCTTGTTATCTTTTGTTTCCACTGGTTAATTTCCAAAACTCCTAATTAATATAACACCATCACACTAAGTAATTATCCTTAGTAATTTAATAGGGTCTACCCCCCTTGGCTTCATTAGGAGTTAGCCTAAACGGAGGAGTCAAGAACATGGTGACAGCCTTGACTCAATACTTTCCCCCAAGGACACATTGAGTGGCTTGAATATTTCTGCCATGTAACCTAGGTGTGTGTTATCCACCCAAATGGCACTTCTCCGTCCGAGTGCCGACATTTCCTATGTTGGCACACAAAAGGACATTTATGGATTGAAGGTTGCCTAAAACACTATAGATGGGCATGTTATGAAATACATTCATTATTCATTCAGCTTGCCATTTTTACCTTTGAATATGTCAATTGCTTTATGCACCTTTGCCTATATGCAACTCATGTACATACGTGACTTTTCATACAGCATGTTGTGTACTATACATGAGTATTTGTAATTGCAACCTGCGTACAAATCTGTACGCGGGATTCCCTTAGAGTAACTCGCGTGTCATACGCAGGTTTCTAGTATCAATACCCGCATACACGCTCCTTTGACATTAAAAATAATAAATCGTGATTATTTGAGATTTGTTAAGCCCTTAAATATAACCATCTTAACTGTCTCAACCTCCTCAACCCTCGAAACTGCCTTATTTCACTAAGTATAAATAAAGGCCTTGGGGAGGGTATTAATCAATCATACTTGGAGAGCGAAGTTATGTTGGTGGTGTTTATTCAGAAGTCTTTGGAGCAGCGAAACTCAGAATCCTTTGGTTGCAGAGGAGTCCTTGTCTCAGGTGTTGGGTTGTAATCTTAACTCATTCACTATTGTTAATAAAGAGAATCCTTCTTCCAAATTTGTTTTGAATGTCTTTCATGTATCATGGTTTGATGAATATTTGTGATTAAGCACTTTATATCTTGTTTATCTAACCTGCACTATATACATGTATAAGCTTGCACTTGGAGGATTTTCTCTTTACAGGTGAAGGAGAAACATCACTGAAAGATTTGGAGGAGAAGAACAGTGGAAGAGGACAAAGCTAGGATCAATCGTCGTGAATCGGGTGAGTCTATCCTATCTTCCTGTTTCTTTTCTATACTCTAAAGTTGATTGCCTGCAAGTTTTATGAGTATGTTGGTAACCCCAAACCTTCAGTTATAAGGTGTTTATTCCTGTACAATAGAATTGGTGACTCAGCTGGGGAGCCCATACTACTGTAGGTTATTTCTGTCACCCTTGAACAGTCTTTGCCTTGAGTGTGTGTGTGGTATTTTATCCTGGTTCATGCTTACCATAGTGTTTGAAGGCCTTGTTTATTTTCCTTTTTTTTGAGAAAATTTTGTACCTGTACACGGGTTGCTCTCATACACAGTCGCATACAGAGGCCTGCATACGTGGGTTGCTCTCTTGGACAGTCATGTACAGTTTGTGAGTTGCCCTTATACACAGTTGCGTACAAGCCTGTAAATAGGGATTTTTGGGTTAGGGTTTGCTTGTCCCTATCCTTTTATGATTCTTATTTGTTAGTTGGCCCTCTTTATAAACACTGTGTAGTCAGTCTGATGACCTTGGTGGCCACACCTTGTTCTTTCTTGTAAAACCCTTATGTTTCTTTTTGTTTGGATTGTCTTCTGTTTGCATTTTGAAGTAGGTTGGCCTGTTTGGGTTATAGGTTGAAGTGTTTTGTCCAAATCAGTGATCAGGGTTTTGGGCAATGTTTTTCCAGTCTATCTTTTGATAGTGGTTGGTTTGTCACTTACCTTCATGAGTTTGCAGTGATTTCTTGTCATTGTACCCACCCAAGCTAGGGTTCCTAGTCTTCCCTTGTTGGTTGATTCTTGGTTTTATTGACCTATTTACTTCTGTTTGCTTATTTTATACAATTGATTTGATCCAAGTATACTCAAGTTTTAGTGCATTTTAGGTGCATAGTAGAGTTTGAGCATTTAAAAAAGTGAAAAGAAAAACAGTTTCAAGCTTTTGCATTTGCTTTTGCATAAGTAGTTTTCATTTCAGTTTTAAAATATAATCTCAAAAACTACAAAAACAGTCTTAGTTTCTCTTTATCGTTTGCATTTGTTCATCAATCTATATTTACAAAAAGAAAAAGAAGTTTGCTTTAGTAGTGGCAATTTGCTTTGAAAAAAAAAATTCACCTTTACTTTTTTATTTCTTATCGAGTCAAAAACACCATAGTTCATCACTCCATTTCCTTCTGAGTAAGAAATAGCCCTTTAAAATGAACACAATAATTAAAATTTACTAGTAATTTTTAATTTTAGGGGCCTTTCACCTACTAGCTTAGGCTAGACTTGTGGGATAGGAAGTGTAAACTTCCCATAAGTTTTAAAATTCAGACGTAGTGGACCATTCGTTAGGTAAATCCTTGTCTTTATCAATTGTATCTCGGAAGTTCCTCTCAAAAGGGAGTCAAGCACAAGGTCGCGTGGAGGCATTGGATTGAGGAGATAACCCTCTGATTCCTTGTCAAAATGTAAATTAGGACTTTTACACATCTGGGGATTCTGTCTTAGACAGATTTTCGGGCTCAGCTACCCTGCCCATGCGTACGAGTCAGGCTTGCGACTGCCCCCCCAGAATTTTGGTATAGCTAAGGTAGCCTTTAGTCTCTTGACATTTAGGGTTCATACCTAGGTAAACTAGAAGGTTATTTCTGGTTCACCTTGGATGGGCTTGGAAGGTAACCCTTGTTGTAAGTGTGGGAGGGAAGTGGGTGATTCCTCTGCTTGTGCCTAAGAACCACTTAAAGGACGCCAAGTAATCGTTCTTCAGCTTTCTTCGGGAAAGCATATCTTTCACCCTTGTTGACTGTTTGAGGCTTTAGGAATTTTTATAGTGTGTGCTCTATGGTTTTTCTTGTGTTTAGTTGGCCTCAGGGTTTGATTTGTTAAATTTTCAATCGTGGAGGACCAACCTATAAGAAGGTCAAGAAGGTTGCAAAACCTTCCTCCTCTTGTCACATTGGAACCTCCTCCTCCAGCCCAAAGCCAGATATTGGAAACAGACGGTTCATTTGAACCGGTAGGAGTAAGTGAAGTTCCAGGTGAACCATCACTTATAGCTAACCATCTTAATCTTGATATAGTTGAGATAGAAGACTTGTAAACTGATGAGTTTGCAAGGAATTTTAACACACCCTTGACTGATTTAAACGATCCTGTGATCGTTCAGGTTAGACCTTTTGATTCACCTATTTTAGGTGTCCCTATGGGTAGGATTATGTCTTCTATTGGAGAAAGTTCTTTTGTGTTAACCTTAGCCATTCTAGATGAAGGGGTACTACCTCCCCTGGTCATTGCACCTAGATCTAGCATACCTTCTATGCCTTTGACTCCAGCGAGCCGGGTGGTCCAACCACCGGTTCACTCAAACTTAGCAAGTACTTCTGGTGATATGGTTATTGGGATTCCTAGTATACATATTGTTCCTTCTTCCTTCACATACACTACCCAGAGTGGTCCGATTGGATCCTCGGCTTTCATCCAAGGATTTCCTTGGAATGGGGGGCACATTCCCCCATCCACTCTGTACGTAGGCCCATCACCTTCTTATGTAGGAGTGAAGTTTTGAAACAATACCTCTTATGGGAAAATTTTTCAAACTCTGATTTCAGCCCTATTTACGAGCTCTCCCTTTTTGTTATTTAGTGGAGGGATACCGGCTCCTGTTTTTCAGACCCCAGTTTTGATTGGGATGGCCCAAAATTCTTATACTACACCTCCCACTCACAACCCAGTGGCTTATGGATGGAACCCATTTCAAAGTAATCTACCCACTTCACAACTGGTGGTAGGGGGAAACCCCACCTTTACTTATGGGCATTCATGGGCAGGTCCCTCTAATCCCCATACTGGCACTTTTAGTGCCCCGGTTCGACCTAAGCTTCCATTCCTAGAAATGTTAAACTTTCCATATTTTTCTAAGTTGATGAATGACCCGGTGAGGCATGACCCCTCGTGGCCATCTATTCCCACCAAATTGCCATCGAACATCCCTAAATTCAAGGGAAAAGTTGGTGAAGATCCTGGGGCTCATGCCACCACATTTCATTTATGGTGTTCTTTGAATTCATTGAATGAAGATTCAGTTAGGTTGAGGCTGTTCTAGATAAACTTAACAAGTACTGCGGTAAAATGGTACATTGAGTTACCTTCTGCTGCTTTCAGTAGTATATGGGACTTGGCTAGTGCATTCCTTAGCCACTTTCAACTTTCGGTCCGATATGATTTCGGAATGGACTTGTTATCTACCTTTAGGTAGAACAAGGCTACCCACATCTCAGATCATATCCAAGAGTGGAGGAGGTGAAAGAGCCTTATAAAAGCCACCATCCCTCCTAAGTTCTTACTAGAGTGGTTCCTTAAATCCCTGTTGCCCTACATATCTAAGGACGTATCCACCTTAGGAGTGATGAATGAAGAAGAAGCCATTCTCAGGGCCCAGCAATTGGATTTTATTTATTCACAATATGGGATCTTGTATGAGATTATCCTTGAGGCACTGAGGCCTACCCACGATGTAGAGAAGCCTAAGCCTGGACCCCATGCCGATGGTGTGTTTGGGTCTGTAAACTCTCCCACTGTAGAGTCTTTGGCTAAGCAACTTCATCCATTGTCTGTCAAGCTATCTACGGCGAAGGCAGCAAAGGCTCCCCCCTCGCCCCAAAGTGCAAATGTTTTTGCATAGACCTCTTAACAGGGCAATCAGTAGCCCGGTGGGAAGAAAAAGAGAGGAAAGAAAGGAGAGGGAAACCAAAACAAGCAGAAACCTACGAATAGTGCTGATGGGGGCAAGAAAGAAAAAAAGAAGGTTAAGTTCTCGTGTAAGTTGTGCCACGAGGATCACCTTACTCACCTTTGTCCCCTTATGGAAGAAGCATAGAAGCTGATTAAAGCTCAACAACCGGCTGTCCTGAAGGATCCTTTTCCCCAAGGGAAGAACTCTGCTTCAGCTTCTAATGCAGCAGGGGGCACTCAAAATTCCCCTGACCCAAACTATATCAACATGGTTCGATCTTCGACTTTGTTACAGACAAGGAATACAAATTATGAGAAAGAGACTTCTGAGAAGGGTAAAGCTGTAGGTGAAACTTCTAACCCTCTCACAACAGAGAAACCTGCTGAAACTATGCCAAAGATACTAAAAGGTGTCTTTAAGAAGACCTTGCATAAACCTAATGCTAGGGCTACTTAAAACTACTCCATGGTTGAAGATCTAGCCCAAACCCCATGTGCAATGTCAGCTTTAGAGGTGTTACAGAGTTGTCCCGCCCAGCAGGATGCCCTCTTAATAGCTTTAGGCAGCATGGACTCATCGAGTCTCATGGAAACATTTCATTTGTCATATGTTAAAATTCACCTACCTTACCATGTAGCCTTATCAATAGATGTCATCCATGGTGGAAAGACCATTGGAAGGGCAGTTGTTGATGAGGGTTCTTATACATGCGTTATGTCCTTGTCCTATTGGAAAGCTCTCAGATCCCCAGAGCTGGTCCCGTCAAACACTCTACTTACTGCTTTCGATGGAAGTTCCTTCCATCCACATGGTATCTTGTTGGCCTTTGAAATCAAGCTAGCAGGGAAAGCAGTGTCTATTGAGGTGGAAGTGATTGATGCAACTTTGGAATATAATTTGCTTCTGGGAAGAAACTGGACTTATGCTATGTCCGCTATTGCGTTGGTCGTCTTTCGTGTAGTGGTTTTTCCACATGAGGGAAAGTTGGTTACTATTGACCAACTTGATTTTACTCAAAAAGTCCGTTTAAAGTCTAATGAGTCCACTGTGCCATTGGTTGATCAGGTCAAACCTGCTGCATAGAGCTTGGGGGCTAGAATGTACACATCACTGATGGGCACATTTGATCTTCCAGCCTTGGTTAACTATATTGGTTCTACTAGTGTGGGGATGTCCATAGCCACGGTTGTTGATAGGAATGATCCTTGGGTTCTCCCTTCCCCCCATGAACTAGAGGTGCCCTTATCAGTAGTGGAAGTAGCTTACCAAGCTATCACTCAAACCATTGTTGACCCCATTCCGGATCCTCTCACAGTCTCGGAGGACCTGGAAGAAGTCTATTTGCCCGCATGGGAAAAAAACTCTTCGTACTCTATGGACTGTTTAGATATGGTTTTACATTCTGATGAAGCCATCTTGGAAGCCATGAGTGGACATGGTAAGATCTATGAATATCTTCACCATCGATCCTATTTTCTTCCAGAGCTAAGCAGAATAGAAAACCAAGAGTTTCGTATGAGACTATCAGAAGATGTTGATACACCCATCAATCCCTTACCCAGGGAAGGAATGTTTGCCAAGGGGAATATGGCAAATATTTCCACCACTATACCTATTAACATCTCTGTAAATCTTGATGTCATGGAAAACATATACATAGGTGCAAACCACTCTCCTGAAGAGATTTCTATCTATACTGTCTTGTTTAAGGAATTCCACGATGTCTTTTCCTGGTCATATGAGGAGATGCCACACATTGATCCATCAATTGTTGAACATGAAATATGAACATATCTTGATGCCAAACCTGTTTGACAAAAGTTAAGACCTGTTAACCTACGCAAAGTGGCGGCTGTGAAGGCCGAAGTTGAAAAACTCTTGAAGGTTGGTTTTATTTATCCCATAGCTTTGACAAAATGGGTATCCAACCCTGTTCCTGTTGATAAGAAGCAAGGGACTATCTGCATCTATACTGACTTTAGAGATTTGAATAAATCATGTCCTAAGGACAACTATCCCATGCCATTTATAGACCATATTGTAAATTCTTGTGCGGGAAGTGAAGTGTTCTCGTTTATGGATGGTTTCTCTGGATACAATCAAATTCAAATAAAACCGAAAGACCAACATAAAACTGCTTTCATTTGTCCTTGGGGTACCTTCACGTATAAGAAAATGCCCTTTGGATTGAAAAATTTTGGGGCAACCTTTCAATGGGCTATGAACTTTTTCCTTCCATGATATTAAAGCAATTGTCAAACCTTACCTTCATGATCTGCCTGCACATTCTCGTGAGAGGATTCAACATCCAGATCACTTGCAGTTGATATTTGAGAGATGTAGATATTATAAAATCTGCTTGAATCCCCACAAGTGTGTATTCTGTGTTGAGTCAGGAATATTGCTCAGGTTCATTGTCTCTAATAGAGGCATCCAGGTGGATCCATTAAAAGTGGAGGCCATTGTAAATCTGCCTCCTCCTCGTTCTATCGGGAAACTTCAAAGCTTGCAAGGGAATTCTAATTTTCTTCGACATTTTATTGTTAACTATGCCAAGATTACAAAGGGTTTCATGTGCCTGCTTAAACAGGACACCCCATTTGTATGGGATGAAACTGCACAACTCGCTTTCGAGGCATTGAAGAAAGCTTTGTTGTCGGCACCCTTACTGCGTCCACTAGATTATTCTAGGGATTTTATATTATATTTGGCTGCGTCCAAGTTGACCATTGGGGTAGTGTTGGTCCAAGAGGATGATAAGCTCATAGAGCATGTCATTTGCTATCTTAGCTGTGCTTTGGCCAGACCTGAACTCAGGTACTCCCATGTTGAGAAATTAGCCTTAGTAGCTGTCTATGTTGTTCAGAGGTTACGTCACTACATTTTACCGAGGACCACAAAAGTAGTGGTGGATGTGAATCCATTTCAATATGTTTTGTCCCAATGGATTTTTGGGGGAAAATTCAACAAATGGATAGTCATTCTCCAAGAGTTTGACTTGGATGTTTAGTCCGCTGAGTCTAAAAAGTCCTTAGTTTTTGCCGAGCTTATAGCAGAATTTCCTACTGAAGAAGATGTAGCCGTTGAAGATGACTCATTCATGGATCAGCATATCTTCCTGATATCCACTTCTGATCCTTGGTACGAGGATATTCTTATATATCTCCAGACTTTGAAGTATCTTGTAGCTTCCTCACAGGAGGAACGACGTAAATTACGCCTTCATGCTAAGAACTACCTCATCATAGGAGATACATTATATCAAAGAGGGGTAGATTCCATTTTGTGTCGATGCCTTACCCATGAGGAAGCGAAGATTGTCCTGAATGATTCGCATAGTGGAGCGTGTGGGGATCATTTATCTGGGTTAGCAACGACCCAGAAGATACTACGTGCCGGTTATTTTTGTCCCACGATCTTCAAAGATTGTGTGGAGGCAGTGAAGCACTGTCATCCTTGTCAGCTTTACACCAGGAAAATGCGGTCACATCCCACTCTGTTGTTTCCCATTGTCTCGGTAGGCCCCTACATGAAATGGGGGATTGATTATGTGACATGTAACCCAGCCTTGGATGGGGGGCATAAATATATTATTGTCACTGTTGACTATTTTACGAAATGGGCAGAGGCAATGCCTACTTTTAAAGCCAATGGGGAAACAACAGCTTTCTTCATATTCAATCAGATTATAGCACGGTTTGGTATACCCAAAGTGATTGTCACTAACCATGGCAGTCATTTTCAAAATAGCATGATGACAGAATTGACCACTATGCTCAGATTTAGACAAGAACATTCATCTTCGTACTATCCGCAAGCAAACGGTCAGGTTGAGGCTGTAAACAAAACTTTAAAGACTATCCTTAAACGTACAATTGATGTAGCTTGTTCTAACTGGCACATCATGCTATATCCTATTCTTTGGGCCTACCGAACTAATGTAAAAATTGCTATGGGTTTCTCCCCCTTCCAACTCATCCATAGAGTGGAAGCAGTTACCCCGATTGAGTGTGAAATCACGTCTCTAAAAATAGCTATTCATGTGTTACCTGATACAACAGAACTTGAGGAATGTATGGTACATTTAGATCACCTTGATGAACAACGTAGAGATGCGCTAACTGCTAATCAAGCTCACAATAATAGGGTAAAAAATCAATACGATAAGTCGGTCAAACCTCGGGTTTTCTTTGAGGGGGAACTTGTCTTGCTTTGGGACCAAGACAAAGAACCCCGGGGGCAGGAAAATTCAAGGCCATGTGGTTAGGACCTTATGTCATGTCGACAATCTTAAAGAAGGGTGCATATGAGTTAATTTATTTTGATGGGAACAAGCTGCCTGAGCCTAGAAATGGGCTCTACCTAAAAAAGTACTATGGTTAGGCTTAGCAATTTTTCTGGTATTTTTATTGTATGTATTTTTATGTACATTAGTTTGTCAGTTTTGTTTTTTATACCATCTGCTGGTTTTTGCAGATGTCTTTTGAGAGGTATATATTTTTCGCCGATGGCGCCAGCCACCACACTTGTAATCTAGCTTCAATAGCATGGGTCATTTACTCTCCCTTGGGATAGCTAGTTGTTGCAGGAGGCGCTTTCTTAGGTCCTACTTCTAATAATGTTGTTGAATATAGGGCTATAATTTAGCTTCTATGGGATGCTTTGTCACATGGTATCACCCAGCTCGAAGTTCGTTTGGACTCTCAACTGGTGGTTTCCCAGCTCAATCGAGCTTATCAGGTGCGAAACCCTATTCTATTACGTCAGTTCATGCAAATTAGGTTATTTGAAAGAAATTTTGAAGTTATTATATTCAATCACATTCAAAGAAATCAAAATTCATTGACTGATGCATATGCAAATTACATTTTAGAATGGCATCTAACACACATTTCATAAAAATATACAGCATGCAAATAAAAAACACTTGTAAATAAACGGACATTAATATATATATATATATATATATATATATATGTAAGTATCTGTCCATATATAGGTCGAGTCTGATCCTCAGATCCAGTCATAACTGTATAAAATACAAAAATATAGAAAATGTGGATCGTAGTCCATCAAAATGTCCTAGATCTAAACAGGACCACCCTGGTCACTTGGACCACCTTGGTCCCCATGGTCTCTCTGTACTCTGGCTTCCTTAGCCTCTTTGGCTTCGGTAGCCTCCACAACATCTATGTATACAAGAACTGCTCTGGCCACTCACCTCAAAAGGCGTAACCAGATATGTGAAACTCCAACCACAAACTCCTGCATGATAGTTGAGATATGCTCTATCCACGAAGTGGGAACTCTTTGGGTAATCCTAGCTAGCTTCCCCTCTAGAACCCTAATAAGCCCCGGGTCTTCACCTATGATAGGACGAACAAACATATGTGGATTCCCCTCAGGGCGAACCGGTCCAATATCTGAATTTTGACATGTTTATAGGATTAAGACTTGTACACATATGTATATATTTATCATTTTAAAATTCATAAAAAATTTTAAAATGTTAAAAATTAAGATTTTTTTTTACCTAGCTCTCCCCATGCTCCTCCTAGAGGGAGGACAAGGCCTGGATCACCTCGAAAATCCATGCGGGCATACGGAAACTGCTCTAGTGCTGGTAGCTGTTGCTCCCACCAAATGTAGAAGTCATCATTGTACACACTCTGCAATGAATCTCCTCCTCCTTGATGGAGGAAGATGTCTCCCCATCTGCTCATCCTTGGCTGACATGGATATCAGACTGCTAGGGGTATGGCGGGGCTCAACCTTGGCACTCTCAGAGAAGAAGAAGGCAACCAATATGCTAGAATACCCGAAGTTCTTTCGCCTTCCTCTCTTGCAATCATAGAGTTGTCTTTTCATAATGGGGACAACTCCTGAACACCAATCATACAGGGCACCCCACATACAATCCACTGCTAGCCTCATTTGGTTCTGTGTAAATAAATGTAATGAAGAGGATCCTATAATCCTCACGATGGTGCTCGTCAGTACCTATAGTGTGAAATCACAGATATTTGCAATAGGGACACAACTCCCTCTCTTATGGGTACCTGATGTGCAAAACACATCAATGTAGTTTTGGACAATTAAAGGATCACCGCCCCTACCGGTGCCCTCTAAGTTGACCGGTGCTCCTCGTCATGACAGGCTGGTAATAAAATATATGTCCTTGGAAGTAATTTCCAAAGTCTCATCCTGTAGGTCAAACATCCCTAAATCATGATCCCAGTAGTTTATCATGAACTCCAATAGACGGACATTGGCCTGCATGGGTGATGTGCAAAAGAACTTTAATAACCCACTCGTTCGTAAAGCATGTACGGCGGGCGCACTTTGGAGTGCTTCGTGGTCCATATCTTCATGTTCCTGTTCCCTCCATTCCAACACCATATTCACACCTAGCAAAACAAGTATTATGATTCATCAATTTCATATAAAATTTCAAATATTTTTTCCTTAAAATTAGTTTTTTATCCTTCACGTGGTACACACGACTGTCTAGTTAGACATGTCGTGTACTGTACGCGACTGTCTCTAAAGGAAACCCGTGTACAGAACACGTGTACTCGAGTGTTTACAATGTGAACTCGTGTACACACAGTGACATGCTTTAGGATGCTTCAAACAATGAAATTGGGACTCAAAATTGAAAATTGCTAAAATCAAAATGAAGAGCTCGGGGTGTAGGCTTACCTGCAACTTGTGGAATTGGATTTCGTCCACTAGATTTTCCACACCGATCGAATGAAGGTAGAGGTAAAAACTTGCTTCTTGTGGCTAAAATTCAAAATGATGAGTTTTGTTTTGATTTTGAACTATTTATAGAAATTTTATTTCTCAAAGTGGGTTTTTTCCTATAGTTTGAAATCTATTCAACTAATACCATATCTCTTTTGCCTTGTAATGGGTTTTTTCATCACTATAAAGTGTTTTTTTCTCCCATAGGGTGGTTTTGACATTTACAATGCATTTTTTGCATCTATACTCAATCCACATTAACCTTAGAAATCAACATTTTTCCACGGACTATGGTATTTTAAACCATTAGTTCCCTATTTTTACCATCATTCTTCTGTGGATAGGACCCATTTTTTCATGAGTATCCTTCTTTAAAACCTATGTTGTCTTTTAATACTCATGCTGCAGTTGTTTTAGGTATAGGGGTATCCTTTTAGCTATTTTTCATGCCAAATAGAGCTTCTTTTTTAATCTTTTTTTACAAGCTATCCCTTTATAGGACTCCCTGCCCTTATGGAGTTTCTTTAGGCCCAGGTCTGACTCCTTCAAAATAGACTTGACTACCGATTTAACTTGTCCGTTCAAGCTCGTTAATAATATGTGAATGGGCATCTGCATCGGTGGTAGGTTATCTCTTTCTCGGACCATGCAGAATAATACAAGGAAGGATCCCTCTCTTTTCTAGTTGAATTGAGAAGAGTATTCTCAGGCATAGGTTTATCACTTTTCTGGACCTGAGGGACTAAATTTACAGAAAAGGAACTCCTGGTATGAGATTAGTTTTCTCTTTTTCATGCTTTGGACCTAAACATGAAAAAAATTCCAAGTGTAATTTGTGTCTTTGTCATGCTCGTTAAAAACTTAAGAACAAAGCAACGAGTTTATTGTTGTAAGCCCCATTTCTCGTAATCAAATGGATCTTTTCGATTGATCTTGCTTTCCTTCACACTCATAAAACTCAAGCTATTCATGTTGTTATGGAAGGAGCATTGGGTAGGTGGTAATTTAACATTTTTTGGACCTCCCTAACTAAGTACGAAAAAGGTTCACATTTTCTTCTACGGAAGTTAAGAGAGTTCTTCTGTGGTATGTTTTATAATTCAGCCTCAGGAGACTAAATTGGACAAAAAAGGAACCCCCTGGAGTCTTCTTTGGATTTTTCAGACTCTCTAAATGTGAAAACACCAACTGAGCATGTACTAGTTCGGGCTCATTAAATACACGAATTAGTGACACCATCAAGAATTATTTTCCCTTCTCTTCAAGCTTGTTAAAAAATGAAAAGGGATCCGAGTTGACTTTCCTGGGCTCATTAAAATTTAATAGGGAAGGTAAGGAATAAGTTTTCTCTTGTTTTCAGTTAGTGGAAGCATGTTATCCATGAACATAGCACTCTTTTTTTTTTCGATACACATGTCTCAGTGTTTACTTTCCGTTCAGCTATTACTTCGAGTTTATTACTCCTCCTCTTGTCCGTTATACCTGGGGAATCTGATCATGTCTCCTACATGGCAGATATCTATCTATAAGTTAAAATCTACCTTGGGTCATCTCTATGTCGTGCTCACTGTTCAATGATTCAACCCAATGTTTGATCTTTATCCTGATCCCATCATTGTCGTATATGTTATATATTGTGTCTCCCTTCTTTCTCCCAGTTCCTAGTCACACTTGTGATCCGTTGGAGGATCTATTGCCTTCCTCATGACAGCATCGTTCCATTTCAGTACTTCTTGATGACGAAGACCTAGATTTTTCATGATAGTACCTCAGGATTCACTTTTATCATTGGTGGATTCCTTTGCTTCAATTGTCGATTATCACCTATTGATTGACAAAATGTTGAATCCTTTCCATGTTCAACTTCCGCCTACATTTATTCACATGGATTGGATTGTACTGGTTCTTTGGGATTGTTTATGAAGACCTTAGTTCCTCTCCTATGGACTAAGTTGCACAAGATTATGTTCCATTTATGTACACAGCTTCCAGATATTTGAAGACTCATCATTATTGTATATTGTGGCTTCGATCCACCTTTGTAATATATGTGGTCTTGTACCCATATCATATGATGTACTCAAATATTGTAAAGGAGGCAGTGTTCCAATATATTGAACATAGCATCCTCATATATGACTTTGTATATGACATTATTATGTATTTCTTTTAGGTACTATGACATTATTATGTATTTCTTTTAGGTACTACCTCTGCTCCATTGGATTTCTGAGTTCTCCAACGATAAATATTATAATGTATTTCGACCATCGCTTCCTTCTGACCTCACACATTAGGGGTCATCTGTTATCCACCCAAATGGCACTTCTCTATCTGAGTGCTGACATTTCCTATGTTGGCACACAAAAGGACATTTATGGATTGAATGTTTCCTAAAACACTATAGATAGGCATGTTATGAAATACATTCATTATCCATCCAACTTTCCATTTTTACCTTTGAATATGTCAATTATTGTACACACCTTTTCCTATATGCAACTCGCGTACATACACAACTTTTCCTACAGCATGTCGCGTATTGTACGCGAGTATTTCTAATTGCAACCCACGTACAGATCTATACGCGGGATTCCCTTAGACTAACTCACGTGTCATACGTGGGTTGCCAGTATCAATACCCGTGTATGCACTCCTTTGACATTAAAAATAATAAATCACAATTATTTAAAATTTTTTAAGCCCTTAACTATAACCATGTTAACTGTCTCAACCTCCTCAACCCTTGAAACTGTCTTATTTCACTAAGTATAAATAAAGGCCTTGGGGAGGGTATTAATCAATCATACTTGGAGAGAAAAGTTATGCTGGTGGTGTTTATTCAGAACTCTTTGGAGCAGAAGAACTCAGAATCCTTTGGTTGCAGAGGAGTCCTTGTCTCAGGCATTGGGTTGTAATCTTAACTCATTCACTATTGTTAATAAAGAGAATCCTTCTTCCAAATTTGTTTTGAATGTCTTTCATGTATCATGGTTTGATAAATATTTATGATTAAGCACTTTATATATTGTTTATCTAACCTGCACTATATACATGTATAAGATTGGACTTGGAGGATTTTCTCTTTACAGGTGAAGGAGAAACATCCCCGAAATCTTTAGAGGAGAAGCAGAGCGGAAGAGGACAAAGCTAGGATCAACTGTCGTGAATCAAGTGAGTCTATCCTATCTTCCTGTTTCCTTTTTTTACTTTGAATTTGATTTCCTGCAAGTTTTATGAGTATGATGGTAACCCCAGACCTTCGGTTATAAGGTGTTTATTCCTGTACGGCAGTGTGTGAAAGGTGGCAACAATTTTTTCCCCTGTTGCCGGGGAAAAATGTTTTTATTCCCGAGTACGACTTAGCTTAACATTTTTCTAAACAACTAAGAAGATACAAATTTTGATTGATCTTGTCTTTAAAAGAAAAAAAAGACATAAAAATTAAAATTCGATCCATCTAGCAACTCCACTGTTTAACATCCCTCCAAGAATTTCTACCCGAAGAAACCGCTAGTAATTATTCGATCCTCTCCCTGATCCTGAAAAGTTTATTAGAGAAATATTGAATAGGTAGACTTCTCATAGAAACCTTGAATATTTAGGAGACCAGTCCCTCTCAGATATCCATCACTTA
This sequence comes from Pseudotsuga menziesii, assembly GCA_001517045.1. NCBI lineage: Eukaryota > Viridiplantae > Streptophyta > Pinopsida > Pinales > Pinaceae > Pseudotsuga > Pseudotsuga menziesii. Next base: position 52,348 of record LPNX010052591.1, read on the forward strand.
TTTGTAGAGATTCATGTTCACCAATCTCCAGAAATGACAGAATTATTCAAACCCCTTGATTTTTCTCAGATAGCAAGTGCTCCCCACACGATTCCAAATATGCTATCAAGAAGATCCCCATATTTCAGGGCAATAATTCCTTCACTGCCAAGTCTCACCTTTGAAAGTTTAAAAATCACCTGGTCAATTATTGAAATGATGCTGCCCATGACCATGACAATGTCAAAATGAATCTATTTGCTTTATCCTTAGAAGATGATGCTGAAGAGTGGTACCTCGACCTATATGATGATTCATATAAAAATCTTATTGAATTCCAAGATGTTTTTAGGAAGAAGTGGGGGGAAAATAAGGAACCAAGACATCTGATTGCTGCGCTTTATATCATAAAGAAGATTAAGAATGAAACCATGGATGAATTTAACACTAAATTCAGGTGTGTGGTTGCGGACCTTCCTAGATAAATCAAGCCAAAAAATGCCTTTATCCTCATATCCTACATTGAATCCTTCACTGGTGACTTAAGGTACCAATTGAGAGATAAAGAACTGGTCGATCTGAAAACTGCCCAGGAATTGGCCGAGAAAATAGAAGAGAATATGCAATCTTCAGGAAAGTCCAACATTCCAGGTCACACTAGGGGAAACAATCCCTACAACAAAGAGACCAAGGGTAAAGCCGTTGAATCAGAAGAAAAGGGAGCTTCTAAAGATCCCATGGAAAAGGTGATGGACATGTTAAAAACCTTGGTTACTAGTCAAAACCAACTAATGGCCAATCATTCTACACAATTGAATCACATGTATAATAGACTGATCACAATGGAAAGGAATAATGGACCTAGGAACTTTCATCCCAAGCAGAATTAGATGTATGAAAAGAAATTTCGTTAGCAAAAACCTAGGATTCCAAACCAGTTAGACTCAGCTAACATGGTAGAAGAAGTAATTCCATGGTGTAGACCCTATGAACAATTCCACCAAGAAAGCACTTGTTATGTTGCAAATCAAGTCATGGAACATGGACTTCCCAAGTTCAGTAGTCAAGAAACAACTTCAAGTGATCCTGATCATGTATACATGTGTTAGAATAATCAACCCATAGTTAGTCACCTTAGACATTAATTAATCCAATTTTTGTCTTATTTGCCTAGTTTCCATATTCCACCTTATGCAAGTTGTCCTCCGCACATCCATAGTGGTCAAAATTGCTAAATTTGAGTCATGGAGTGCTTGGGAAACCTCTTGGAATCAAATCTGATTTATTCCTGGCCTCCCTAGCACATGTCTGCTTTTTTTCTGCTTTATTGCTTGCTTTTTCTAAGTTTTAAGGAAATTGGGAAAGTTTGACTAGGTGAAGTTAACTTGTTTTTTGTCCTCCACATACTCCACTCTTTTCTCCTATGAAAAGCATGTATGATTTGTCCTTCCACCCACTATTATATTTCCTAATTGATTTTTCCAATTCGTGAGCTCCTAGACAGTTTTGGAAACTGCTTTATGCACCTATGGGGGATTTGCTTAGATTTAGTAAGCCTGCTTTTGACTAGATTCGAATGGAATCTTCATGCATTCAAATCCCTCATGTAATTATTTATTATGGAAACCTATGAATTCCCAGGGTTGGCTATTGTACACTTATTCAATATAGATTAGTGTTCTGCTGCATTATTCAGTCTCCTTTGTGAGTAATTTGCATGTGTAATTGGAAATTGTTGTGAGTGTAATTGTTCTAACACCTGGGTTAAATTTCCACATGGTATCAGAGCCTTTTTATATCGATTTATATCCTTCCAATTTGTTTTGTAGGTTTGACATCATTGACTGGGAGCATTCTGCTGACTGACAGGACAATTTCTGAGCTATGGATCAATCTCAGAAGATCATCTTGACTCCATTTAATTTCTTTGAATGGAAAGCAGAGATGGAGATAATGTTGAGAGAGAAATGCCTCTATAGAGTGACTATGGAAACAGAAGTAGAGCCCAATGCAGCTGCAGAGAAGATTAAATGGCACAACAAGAGGGATGAGGCCTATGGTCTCTTGTGTCTGAGTATATCCAGAGACCTCCTTTTCCATCTTGATGGATTGAAATAACCGAATGAAGTATGGGATAATATTTTTGATATTTTTGGAAATATAGATGAGATGAGGGGACATCAAATTGAAAATGAATTGATCTCCCTGAGTCCCAATAGATTTGAATCCCTGCAACTCTATTTTTCCAAGTTCAAAGCACTTGTTTTGCAGCTAAAACAATGTGGGATCGAAAAGAAGGATGATCAGCTGGTCTTGTCCATACTCTCGAAGCTTGGCCCTGACTGTTCAGTGTTTGTTTCTACCTTCTATGCCACAAAGTTGACAGCTTGAGCCTGGAAAATTCCTAGCCTTGCAGATTTCATGGAATCTCTCACACAAGAACAAGATAAATTGGTGATGATGGGCACCATCAAACCATCCAAAGACCAAGCTATGGTTACTGGAGATTCAAGGGTGGATTCAAAAATAAAAAAGAAATCTAAAAATCCACCTGAGCAAAAGAGATACAAGAACAAGTCTCTGGAGGAGCCTCAGGATTCCAAGAAGAACTACCAGAAGAAGAAGAACAAAGGAGAAATGAGCAAGTGCGCATACTGCAGTAAGGGAAATCATTCTGAGAGCTCCTGCATGAAGAAGAAAATAGACATGATGACCCAAATCCTGGAGAAGAATGGCATCTCCCTTCCAGACATCTCAAAGAAGAGGGAAGGAGGATCAAATTCATAATATATAGAGAGAGTTCATGCATTGGTTGTTGGCACATCAAGCTCACCTAGTTTCATCATTGATTCTGGAGCTTCAAGACATATGGTTTCGACCAAGGAGGCATTCACCTCACTTGACATGTTGAAAGGTCCACCAATAGTATTGGGAGATGACTCTCTCACTGAAATTTTGGGCAAAGGGAGGATTGATCTTGACCATGGTAAGTTCAGAAATGTGTTGTATGTTCCAGGTCTTGCCTCTAACCTCTTATCAGTGTATCAGATGACCCAAACAGGGTCTCCAAAGAAGGTCATATTCTCCCGTGATGAATTTGAGATCACAAAGATCTCAAGTGGTAAAGTCATTGCAAAAGGAATTGCAAATCATACTTCGAAGGTATACATGTTCTCACACTTCCTACCCTACTCAAACCCCTCTGCTCTTCTGATTCATGCTAATGAAGCAAGCAAGCTTTGGCATGAAATATTTGGCCACCTAAATTACAAGTATCTTTCTGATATTAGTGAAAAATAAATGGTCATAGGGTTACCAAAGATTAAGTTTTCCAAAGGAGTCTATCAAGGTTGCATCCTAGGAAAACACCCAGAGCATAAATTTGAGAGAGCTAGTCATGAGAGAACCTCTGCACCTCTTGAGTTGATCCACAGTGATGTTGCTGGCCCATTTCCTCATATGTCAATGAGTCAGGCCAATTATGCATTGCCATTCATAGATGACTTTTCCATTTTTTGCTAGGTTTACTTCCTAAAACACAAGTCTGAAGTTTTTGGCCTCTTCAAAGTCTTTAAGGCTTTGGTTGAAAACCAGTCTGGGAGGAAACTCAAGGTCCTCAGATATGACAATGGTGGTGAGTATGTCAAGTTTGATTTTATTCAATATTGTGCAGATGCAGGTATTCAGATGCAACATTCTATCCCTTAAGCACCACAGCAGAATGGTGTTGCTAAGAGGAAGAACAGATCACTGAAAGAGATGGCAACATGCATGATGGAGGCTAAGACTTTTCCACCAAAGTACTGCGCCGAAGCTATAAAATATGCATCCTATATCCAGAATATGGTTCCTCATAAACAGATTTATGGTATGACTCCTTTTGAAGCATGGAGTGGGCACAAGCTAGATGTGACCCATTTCAGGATTTTCGGCTCAAGGGCTTGGGCTAGAATTCCAACAGAAAAGAGAAAGGCTTTGCAGCCCCAAAGCCAAGAGTGTCTATTTTTTGGGTACTCTAAATATTAAAAAGGGTACAATCTGATCAATTTGAGCACAAACAAATCCTTCATTGAAAGGTGTGTTCAGTTTCAAGAAGAGCCCCTAGCAGCAGTGGAAGTTGGAGAATCCTCTTCACCACCAGAACCTCTGAATGTAAGTGAAGAGATAGTTGAACATGATTATTCTGATATGTATGATAATTATGATTTTATTGCAGATAATAACAGTCCTAAAAGACCAAAATGGGTAGCCAATACCATTCATGCAGCTGGAGAACTAGCTGGAAATCCTAATGACCCTAGGAGGACTAGATCTCAATTTGAGAGTGCTCTATGCATGAAATATCCTATGTTTGCTGAGAAATGCTATATGATGGTTGAATAATACCCACATACATATGAGGATGCATAAAATTATCCAAGATGGCAAGCATCCATGAAGGAAGAGTTCAGCTCACTCCAAAAGAGCAACACTTGGGAGCTGGTTGATCTTCCCCTAGGGAGGAAGCTAGTTCAGTGTAAGTGGGTGTACAAAACCAAATTTTCTGCTGATGGTTCACCTCTGAAGTACAAGGAAATATTGGTATCCAAGGGCTACTCATATTTTCATGGCATAGACTACAATGAGACCTTTGCACTAGTGGCAAAGATGGACTCCATCAGGCTAGCCTTAGCCATTGCAGCTTCAAAGCAATGGGAAGTACATCACATGGATGTGAAGTGTGATTTCCTGAATGGAGATCTCATTGAAGATATATACATGCAGCAGCATAAAGGATTTGCTACTAACTCATATCTTGTGTGCAGGCTAAAGAAGTCATTGTATGGGCTTAAGCAAGCCCCCAGGGCTTGGTATGCCAAGATTGATAGCTTTCTGCTATCACTGAATTTTGTTCGATGCAAATCAGATCCAAATGTCTATTTGAAGCTGATTAATGGTTCATTAATGATCATTGTTTTATATGTTGATGACCTTCTCATTACAGGAAGCTCAAAGGATGAAATTGCTTCCTTGAAGGATGCAATGAACCATGCCTTCTCCATGACAAATTTGGGGCTATTGAGCCAATTCTTGGGGCTCAAGATTGCTCAAACCAAAGATGGAATCAAAGTGCATCAGTCCAAGTATGCCTTGGATTTTCTAAACAAATTCAAAATGAAGGATTGGAATCCAAGCAAGACTCCTTTCCTTTCAGGAGTGAAGCTTGAAGAAGTTGATTCTTCACCTATGGTAAACAATACACTGTATAGGAAATTGATTGGATGTTTGTTGTATCTTACACATAATAGACCTGATATTTCTTATGCAATAAGTGTGGCTTCAAGATACATGGATCAGCCTCATGAGATCCATTGGAAAGCAGCCAAAAGGATCCTTAACTTTGTTCAGGGAACAAGGACACATGGGATCTTCTATAAAGCTAAATCTGATCTTGATTTGATTGGGTTTACTTACAGTGATTGGGAAGGTGACAGCACAGATCGAAAGTTAACATTAGGATATGTGTTCATGCTTGCAGAAGGGCCAATCAGTTGTTCAAGCAAGAAACAGAGTGCCATTGCACTCTCATCTACAGAATCAGAGCACAGAGGAGTTGTAAATGTAGCAACTCAATGTTTATGGTTGCAAGGGTTACTTGGAGAGTGTGGCTTCGAATCAGAATACTCAACTACTATATATTGTGATAATCAAAGTAACATTAAAATCTACAATGATCTAGTTTAGAAGCAGAGAACCAAACACATTGAGATCCATATGCACTACATCAGACAGCTTGTGCATGATGGCACCATTCACCTACTCTTCTGTTCATCTTCAGAACAAGTAGCTGATATCTTCACCAAAGTTTTTTGTGAGAATAAATTCATCAATCTCAAATCACTACTGGGGATTTCTGATCATGCTGCGAAGCATGAGTGATGACAAGATTTCCAAATTTTGTTTTACAGTCCATGTTTAAGGGAGGATTATTCCCACTGGGTTTTTGCCTCTTTCCTTGGTTAAATGGACATGCAGTATGTAAAGGGTGACTAAGCCTTATTGCTAGGACCTATAATTTTCTGATATTTTACTCATAAGTCAGGCTTAAGGGGGGGTGTTAGAATAATCAACCCATATTTAGCTACCTTAGACATTAATTAATCCAATTTTTGTCTTATTTGCCTAGTTTCCATATTCCACCTTATGCAAGTTGTCCTCCACACATCCATAGTGGTAAAAATTGATAAATTTGAGTCATGGAACACTTGGGAGACCTCTTGGAATCAAATCTGCTTTATTCCTGGCCTCCCTAGCTCATGTCTACTTTTTTCTGCTTTATTGCCTGCTTTTTATGAGTTTTAAGGCAATTGGGAAAGTTTGACTAGGTGAAGTTAACTTTTTTTTGTCCTCCACATCCTCCACTATTTTTTCCTATGAAAAGCATGTATGAGTTGTCCTTCCACCCACTATTAGCTTGCCTAATTGATTTTTCCAATTCGCGAGCTGCTAGACAGTTTTGGAAACTTCTTTATGCACCTATGGGGGATTTGCTTAGATTTAGTAAGCCTGCTTTTGACTAGATTCGAATGGCATATTCATGCATTCAAATCCCTCATGTAATTATTTATTTTGGCAACCTATTACTTCACAGGGTTGGCTATTGTACACTTATTCAATACAGATTAATGTTCTGCTCCATTATTCAGTCTCCTTTGTGAGTAATTTGCATGTGTAATTGGCAATTGTTGTGAGTGTAATTGTTCTAACACCTGGGTTCAATTTCCACAACATGGCAGGATAGGCATACCCTTTGTGGCTAGCTAAACAATACAAACCTAAGGATGAAACCATTGTAGAATCTTATAGTGAAACTTATGATGAAAACTGTAATGTACATGATGGGACTCCTACTTGTTCTCCATATAATAATGACAGTATAGAAGGTTTACTGACTTGTGACATTTTCTCTGAAGAATATCAGTATGAAAATGAGGACAAGTATAAATTGGATCATGATATAAGTGACGAAGACTCCCTTATCTCGAACAAAGATGTTGATGAGGAGTCCTCGACATTCATGGAAAATCCAGTCTATGACATATATAAGGAGGAAAATAATGAACCAAAAACTTTTGATGCTTTTGTTTATTTTTATGTCTAGGGAATATCTAAAGGGGCGAGCATGGACCATGTGTCCTTGGGAAACTTTGATATGAAAAAGGAGCATGCATTTTATCCATATGATCAGTCTGAGCCATATATCAGTATCAGTAATGAAGACAAAGAGAACTTGATATTGGAACTTGATATCAGCAATGTGGAATCCATCACATATGACATAGATGGTGGTGATGACTATTGGTATTTTTGTGGATATCTTATTAATAATCCTATCTATGCTATATCTAGCAAGGGGAGTGTTTATTAGAAATTTGTGGAAGTCCAATATACTATACTTCCATAGAGAGAAGCATGGATCTGGAGACCTGGGAAAATCATAGTATGGAAAAGAAGCATTCAAAACTATTATATGATCATTCAGAGTCATATCATGCATAGCCACACAAAGGTATCAATAATGAAGACATGGAGGAGCAATGTTGTGAAAAGACAGATGTGATGTAGTTAGTAGAATATCAGTCTCAACTATCATCTTCACATATAGAGTTTCCTCATGATTTGGAGCCGCTTGGGGATTATACAGTGAATTATCATCCGATAAGCCTTCTTGATCAGTATGATGGTGTAGTCAATCTACCTCATCATTCTGATTTGCACATCAACCCTATCTAGTCATGGATAGAAGCAGCCTGCACAAGCACTTACCATTTTGGGAGGAAGTTTACCGACATTATTCATGCCTATGATTTCCCATGCATCCCACCCCTTCTGGATCATCACGGAGGTTTACATTTTCTGAATAAAGTATCCTTACTTTCGATGGTAACCAAAGACAAGGAATTTTTTTTATGTTAATAAAATTCTTAGGTGGTTACGTTGGATTTCTTATTACACTCAACCCTTTTTATATCATGCTTAGAGTAGGAAAATAAAATCCTTGAAAAAGAGCATTTACTTTCTGCATTTTTTGTTTTGTACTGGTTGGAGGAGAAAATCGATAAGTCAACTTGAACGATAGCTGAATTAGTCGATAAGCCAACTAAGTCAATCAGCCGACTAAGTCGATCGACCGACTAAAATAGAGATTAGGTCAGGCACCTAAGTTCATGTCAGTTCATCGAACTGACAGGTAGTTATTTTGTAACTATTTTGTAATCATATATATTAGGCTGTTGAGCCAGATGAGAACTCGGTTCAGTTCTCTATATTGTATGGACCCTTCATGTTAATATAATCTGTTAATTCACCTACTTGTTGTTATCTCTTATTTATGTTATGTATGTATGTTTTGATATGTATTATTGGTAACCTTATGTGATCTGTGAGATTACAACATTGGTTCCGTTGCCGATAGTACATGTCTAAAAAGTATGCAAACAGATGATATCAGAACAGGAGATTAAGGACTAGTGGGAACGCAAAGTTGCAAATTATCTATAGAATTACGCATGAAGAAACAGATTAACAACTGCACAAGAAAAAACAATATTCTTTACAGAAACACATGAGAAGTTTGTAGAATCAATGCCTCAAATTCTGAAGAAACTCTTGGATGAAAAATCCAGAAGGGACTAAAGACCAACAGTTGCTGGAAAAACTGATCTGAGGTGGAAGAACAAACTTGTCGAAGTGGTTCGAAAAAATTGCTGACGACTTCTGCGAGGAGAAAGCAGTAGAAGACAGAACTTCGATGGAAACTGTCAAGGAGAAATTCTACACAGACCTCACAAAGCAATTTCTGTGTTCCTTACCAACCTTACTATTTAAATTCCTGATCGAGAAGGGAGTAGTTCATATTGTCGAACCTCGTCCATCACTTCACAGACCACCATTAAACCCTAACTGGGTGGAAAAGCAAAAGAGGTGGGAAAAATTCATTGCAGAAAGGGAGTGGGAATACTTCCTAAGGAAGTAGACTGAACTATCTGGGCTTTCTAAAAGCATCGGGTAGGCTATGGGGGGGTAGCTGGTCATATGTCGAGATAAAATGGAGTGGATTCTAGTTGACTAGAGGCAGATACCATTCACTAGTAATGAGAAGTCAACCAAAATGGAAATCAAGAAAATAGTATCACACAATGGTATGTCGGACATTCAGAAAATAGAGAGAGAAGAGAGACAACAAAGGAGGGAAGCAAGAAGAGAAAGAAACTTAGCGCTACATAGAGGAAGGAGTCCTAGGGTGACCGACCAGGAGAGAAATCCGCCAGAGTCGGGTCATGACCAAAAAGAAGAAGGCATGGAAGAAGAGGCATCCCCTATGGAGGAAGAAGTGTGAATAGAGCAGCTAGAAGCTCTCCAATCAAGAGCTCCCCATGAAGGAACAACTCTATCTCCGTTGAATCCACGTACCCAGATACAAACTATTGTCGAAGAGGACCTCTGATTAGGAGCTGGTGACTTTGGTATATGGAGTTGACTAGACGATGAGACATACAATGGAAGAAACCTCATTATCCATCGACCAGAAGAAGGAAATTGGTTTACCGTTCAAGCGGTACCCTCTAACCAACGTATCCACTTACTTTTACTGACACATGAAGGAGCCCCCCCCCCCCCCCCAAATACAACTTTGGAAGACACAGAACATTCAGAACTGCGGATAGGTAACTATAGTTGGACATCGACAGAAGAAGTCGAAATGAACCGACTGTCGGTCGAAGAAAAAACGACAAAAAAAATTGATGGAGATGAAAGTTCCATCGATGATATCTCTGCAGAGAGGAATAAGAAAATAACCCCACCACCCCCACCTCCACAACCACCACCTCCTGAGAACAGCGACAGTGATTTCGACATGGGTCATGGGTCAGCACACATTCCTCTATATGAGGGGGATGAGGACCCCAGAAGACACTGGTTCATCTGTGAGTCAACTTGGGAGGCTAACCAAGTTACAGACGAAGACAGACAGATGGCACAGTTCACCAGTGCCTTGAGGAAAAGGACATTAACTTGGTACATGACCTTTTCTGAAAGACAACCTCGAGCAACCAAAGCTGAGATCAAAGTGCAATTTCTATCATTTTTCAAAACTCCAGATGAAAAACATCTGGCAACGAAGAAACTAAAAACAACATCATAGAATCCAGGAGAAACTATCCACGACTATGATAAGTGATGGAAAGACCTTCTTAGCCAGCTAGACTATGTTACAAATGAACAATTACTAATCCAGTGGTTTCTTGCAGTTTTATCTCAGAAAGTCTGCTAAAACATAAGTCTGGAAACATTCAATTCTTATGAAGATGCGCTTACAAAATCTCTCCAAGTGGAAATGGATGAGGACATACCAGCATACTCCATTGATCACAGACTAGAAGAACAACTTGAGAGTGTACATAAGTCTTTAAAATAATTAAACCTCAAGAATCAGGATATCTGGTGCACAAAGTGCTCAATGGATGGACATTCCAAAGACAACTGTCGACAGGAATAAAGCTGACATGACGTTCAACTCGTGCAGAAAAAATGTTTTTGCGACATTTTCCAGGAGCATGGATATCACTCGACAAAAAAATGCTCATTCAACATGAAGAATGACAATGAATCTTGGTGTTCCATATACAAAACTAAAAATCATAACATAGCCAACTGCCATTTGAACTCAAAGAACCAACAGAATTATCATGTAGTCTACCAAACCACTGCAGTTGCACAAAATAATGAGCAAAACAACTTACCAAACGATCAGAACAGATAGAGATATGAAGGTCAAAGATACGAGCGTCGGTATGAAAATCGACATGGAGGCTACAGAGGACGAGGTCGATTCTATGGAAATCGAGACAACCAACCACGTCAACCCATCCAATGCTTTACATGTTATAAGGAGGGACATCGGTATGCAGACTGTCCATATAAAGACAAAACTAACTCAAATTTTGTACTCATTGTGGATTAGGCGATCGCTCACTAGAGGATTTCCCTACCATGTTGGAAAAAATAAATACAAAGACAAATGTTAATGTCTTGTCGTGTGTGCAAAAAAATGATGTAATAAACACAAAAAATTTACATATTGTAACCCGACAAGGGACAAAAACAGGCAGTGATAACCCAAGAATCAGCAAAATGAAAGAGAAAAATGTCTACCCTGATCCACTTAAAGAAAAACGAACATACAAAGAAGCAACCAATATATTCAAAGAATTTGCATGACAGGAACAAGATAATGACAATCGACATAACACAATAAAAGAATTAATACAGCTCGTACAAAAATACAACTCAGTATCTCAGTTCATCGACTTACTATATGAAATAAAACATAACAACTCTGAAAAAGAAACAAAGAATAGCTGTAGCTTAAATAAAAAAGATAAAGGTGATGCCGACTTACTTGTCGACCTGGAAATTGAAGGATACGATGTCCAACAAGTAGTGCTCGACTTTGGATCACAAGTAAACATCATGACTTGTGACACTTGGGAACAAATGGGTAGACCTTGACTATATGAGTCAGGTATATACCTGAAACTAGCTGACTAGGGCCTAATTGAACCTATTGGAGTCTATAAAAACATCGACACAACTATAAAGGAATCTCGACCAAAGTTGACTTCGAAATCGTTGACCCTAAGGAAGGATCCAGTTCCTTCTGAGCGTTAGTAGGTCGACCCTAGGGTAGAAAGATGAAAGCATCGACATCCCTAGACAAAGAGAGAATCAAATTAAAAGGAAATGGAAAAAATGTCATTGTACCCATTCATCCATCTCAAGGAGAACCTTGGACTGAACCTATCGATGAAGAAGTCGACATCCGAAAACTCTACCAGATTCAAAACAATGCAGATTATACAGAACCTAATATCTACGAATAAATTCATTTAGGCAACCAAGACTCAGTTGGTTATAATTCAGACGCCGAATTATATGATTGGGAGATCGAGAACTATGAAACACAAGCAAGAGGGTGTTTTACTATTCAAAAAGTGCAGAAAAAACCCACCCAACAGTGCTTCATAGTGCCCATTGTCCCAAAAATATTTGAGAATAAAATTAGGGAATACCCTACCTTACAACCTACCAATGTAAATACTACACAAATACCAAGATACAAGGAAAGAGAATCACCAATCATGCATGTAGAACACGTTTCCAAAAATATTGGTGACCATGGCCTACTTCAAAGCCTAGTAGAAACTTTTACAGGACAAGTTGCTAGATGGTGGGATACCCATCAAACAAGACTGCAGACGTGGACAACAGCTTCGACTTACTTTGTCAAAAGTTTTGGAGGAAAGAAGTTAACCAAACAGGCTCAGATACCTATGTTCACTCAAGGATAGAATCCAGAAGATCATATTAAGACATGTGAAAAAAAATGGAGAAAACTTGGATACAAGGATGAACGAGCATGGCCACACCTGTTCCCATCAACCCTCGCCGAATTACCAAAAAAATGGTATAAAATGGAAGAAGCTAGAGGTGAAACATTATTATGGAATGAACTCAGAGAAAATTTCATTAAAGATTTTAACTTGACACCCCAAAATGAAAACTTGGTCGAACCAGCAAAACAGATTAAAAATTTTATACAGCCGACAGAAAACAAACCCTTAAAATATGACCAACAGACAATGAAATGCAACAATCTACAAACCAATACAAAACCACAGTCAACAAGACTACAGTTAGAGAATGAAAATACAGAAGGGAAAAGCTTTAAATGGAAATAAAACCATGTCGAAACGACCAAACCTATTTGTACAGTCCTTAAAGTGGAAACAACCGACAAACAAGATACCTACATAATGACTGCAGCTAACTTCCCTGCCACATTCTCACAGTTTAAGGAAGGAACTCAAGCAATCAATGAAGCCAAAGCACCAGAATGGCTAGATGCTAAAGTTAAAACTAGAGAATTCGACATCTCAAATGATGATCGACCAAAAATGGCAAAGATTAGTGACTACTGGACTGAAGAGAATGCCACAGAGATAGTGAACTTATTAAAAGAGTTCCAAGATGTATTTGCTAGATATTATAAAGACCTCAAAGGCTTAGTCCATGAAATGGGAGAAATGAAGATTGATACTAAACCCGATGTTCGACTTGTGAAGAAAAGGCCATATAAGCTAGCTCACAAATACAAAGAGATAGTCAAAAAGGAAATTGATAACATGCTTGCAGTAGGAAGCATCTATCCTATTGACCAATCAGAATGGGAAATTCCAATGGTTGTACAGCCTAAGAAACATGATCCAACCAAACTAAGAATTTTTGTTGACTTCAGAGAACTAAATAAAGTGACATTGACAGACCCATTTCCAACTCCTTATGCAGATGAAATCTTAAATAAGGTTGCAAGACATGAATGCTACTCATTTACAAATGGATTCTTAGGTTATAACTAAGTGCCAATAGCTAAAGAAGACCAGAAAAGGACAACCTTTGTATGTGAATTTGGCTCATTTGCTTACAAGGTTATGCCTTTTGGATTAAAAAATGCACCTGCAGTATTTTCTAGAATTGTTGTCAAAACATTTCAAGAATATATTTACAAGACCATGGTAGTATAATTTGATGATTGGACAATATAATCCATGTTAAAGGATCCTTGCAAATGGCTCAGGCTTATGTTGGAGAGATGTCGACAAATTCAACTATCCCTAAACATCAAGAAATACATATTTGTGACCCCCATAGGGATATTATTATGGCACATTGTCTGTAAGGAAGGTATTAAGGTTGACTTTGCAAAAATTGAAATTATACTCGGCCTAGAACCACGAGTAAACCAAAAACAAGTCAGGGTGTTACTTGGTCACACAGGCTATTACAGAAAATTCATAAGATATTATTTAGATATGAACTATCCACTTAAAGAACTATTAAGGGAAGATAAAGAGTTCAACTGGACAGAGGAGTGCCACATATCATTCGAAAAATTAAAAAGAAAACTAGTTGAAGCACCAATCCTAAGGTTTCCAAACTGGTTGATTAAATTCCATGTTCATATTGATGCATCAGGCCTAGCAATAGGAGAAATCTTAACTCAACCAGGAGATGATGGAATGGATTATCCTATAGTTTACAGTAGTATAAAATTAAACAAAGCCAAGAGAAACTATTTGACAACAGAAAGAGAAGCATTAGGAATGGTCTTTGCATTACAAAAATATCGACATTATCTTCTAGCTAACCCATTTATCTTCTATACAGATCATCAGGAACTTAAATATCTTGTCAATAAACCACTACACCATGGAAGGATTTGTCGATGGATACTATTATTCCAAGAATTCAAATTTGAAGTTGTTGTCAGACCAGCAAGTTAAATGTCGGTCCCGACCATTTATCCTGAATCGACACTGGAGAGGAACCGACAAGAGTTGAATATGACTTACCTGATGCACATCTATTTTGAATAGAAGCAACCCCAACAGAATTAGAAGAAATAGCCCAGTTCTTAGAAGATGGACAAGCACCAGAAGGAATGAGTACAAAGAAGTAGCAAATCTTATCTATGAAGGTTGCACCATACAGTCTTATAAATGGATTTTTATACAAAATGGGCTTAGATGACATCCTCAGTAGGTGTGTACTAAAACATGAACGAGACAACATTATGCATGAAGCACATTATGGACCTGTAGGAGGACATTTCCAAGTAGACACAACTTCAAAGAAAATCCAACAATCAGGGTTATGGTGGCCGACACTTCATAGAGATTGCAAAAAAATTTGTTAGTCAATGTGACAAATGTCAATGACTAGGTCGACCCCTTCCTAGTACAGAAATGCCTTTGATATCAGTAAACCCAAGTTTGACATTTGAAATATGCGCCATAGACTTCATAGGACCATTTCCTATACCAGCAAAAAGGACAGGTGCAAGGTACATCATAACTGTAGTCAAATATGTAACTAAATGGACAGAGGTCGAACCAGTCGATGCATGTTCTAGTGAGATAGCTGCTAAGTTTATCTATGAGAATATCATTACCATATTTGGATGTCCACTAACCTTAATTAGTGACCAAGGAACACACTTCATCAATAGAACTATCAAAACCCTAACCAACCAATTCCAAATCGACCATCATCGGAGTACATCATACCATCCTCAGTCGAATGGAGCAATTGAAGCATTTAATAAAACATTAACAAAAGGACTAACCAAAATATGTAACACTGATAAGGACAACTGGGATGAGAAAATACCTGTAGTCTTATGGGCATATAGAACAACATATAAACGCTCAACCAACCAAACTCTTTTTCGACTAGTCTATGGACAAGAAGCAGTAGTTCCATTACACTTCCGACAACAGACACCTATCATCGCAGAGATCCTACATGTCAATGTCAAACAAGGAATAAAGGACCATTTATTGCAACTAAGCAAACTCAAAGAACACCGACTAATGGCAATCCAACATCAAGAAATACAGAATCAACAACAGAAAGCATGGCACAACAGAAACATCAAGAACAAAAACTTGTCGGTAGGAGACCTTGATTTACTATACAATAGTCGAGTAATAGGTAAACCTAAAAAGCTCTATACATAATGGAGGGGACCCTACATTGTTGAAGAGATACATACCAATGGATCAGTCTGACTAAGGACATTACAAGGCATAGTATTTCAGAAACTCGTTAATGGAGCCTGACTAAAATGCTACAGAAACTAGAAATAAACATAAAAGAAATCCTATAATGATCATAACAGTTCACCCAAAATCTATAAAAACCTAAAAATCCAAAAAGAAAAATAATACCAAACATGTAGAAAACTATGATAGGAAATTACCATTTTGACAACTGACATCATGACCATCGACATAATGCCACTGACCATTTTCATCGACCATTTTCATAACTGACATCGACCAACAACCTCGATAGTCTCATCGCGCATTCATGACCTCGAGCACCGAAAGTAATTTGCCATTAACGCACACTCAAGTGTTCCAGCTAGAACATCATGTCCGCCATTAATACACTCATTGATGAAAACATCCATAGCATCCCCTATAAATATTGGACCACCGCTGGATCATTCATTGCAATTCATACCGAGAGAGCATCCGAGCACCTAGATGACTGAAAGCTGAGACTACCTTAGTGAAATATACCACCAAACTGACAAGATGGCACCCAAACAGACTAGAGCCTCAACCAAAGCTAAGGAACTACAGACTGTAGACACACCTTTAGTCCACAGGCTAAAGAACATTAAGAATGCCAAGGTGCAAGAAGGTTCATGGCAAAAAATATGGACCGAGATGCAAGAATGGACTTATGTCAACAAGAATCCTACTCAAGCAACCGAGAAAATAAAATAGAGTACTATATTCAACTATGTCAATGCACCGCTCATGTCCAGCTTTGGTGGCACCAAGGAAATAGCCATAAAATTTATCATTAGTCGGTACCACAATGGTAGGTTCTACTTCGACCAACCGGTTGGCATCTCTGGAGAATTCATCTCCAAGTTGACATGTCTCTCAAACACAGGAGACCCCGTACCAGTCGGTATTAAAGAAGGACAGGTCGAAGAACTAACTGGGTCAGCTTTGGGA
The DNA here is from genome assembly GCA_001517045.1 of Pseudotsuga menziesii. Classification (NCBI taxonomy): domain Eukaryota; kingdom Viridiplantae; phylum Streptophyta; class Pinopsida; order Pinales; family Pinaceae; genus Pseudotsuga; species Pseudotsuga menziesii. The sequence goes on from LPNX010052591.1 coordinate 68,961, forward strand.
AAAAACTCAAAGGGGTTGATGATTAGTTAAATCACAGCCCGAATGCCACATATTATGGCCAAAATAATCACCATAACACTCACCCTGGCAGGTTGAGGCAGCGACCTCAAATTAGACATGTTAGAAGCTGTCGACACCATTGCGACAAATGGAAAAATATACAAATGGGATGAATATGTCACCGACATGGTCAAGACCATCTATGAAAAATGCCAAGAGACGGGAGGAATCATCAGGTTCCCCTCCCTCATACTATGGATAGTCATGTACCATATCTGCCCCAACGGAAACCCAATCTTTCAAGAACCGACAAGATTCCACATGTGGAGATTCAAACCATTCTCCCAGAAAGGAACCTTGAAGGAACTAAAAGATGGAAAAGTGCTCTTGGAGAACTAGATCCAACAGCTAAAAGTTCACATGACTAGATGGAGGGTGCCTCAAAACATCCGAAGAAGTCTACCCACCAAATCCCACATCCAGCTAGAGCTCGACCATACTTCGGTGTGGTAGATGCAGGGCATCGACTCAAATGCAAAATCCCTCAAATATTATCCATCGGTCGACCAGATCTTTTGGGATCTGTCTCGACAAGCTAAAACAAAAATACCGGTACCAGCGATAGCAAAGAAGATCAACTTCTTGATTGAGGAGCCATTAACCAACCATGAGAAAGAAGAAGACTATGAGCTGAACCTCTACATCATCACCTTTGTGTCAGAGAAGACACCGGTTGAACACACCGGCCGAATTCAAATCATCATCAAACCTTCGAAAACACAAAGGGCAGAACCACAGATAGAAGAAACACAGCCAGAGCAGCAGGCAATCACTTCGGCTGCAGAAAGTCTCATACTGACCCAAGAGCCAAGGGGAGAGACAGAACCAAAAAACCCAGAGTATGTTATCACAAAAAGCATTATCAAAAAATTGTCGAAAGAGATAGCAGCTACAAGAAAAAAGATAAAAACAAAACAACAACAACAAGGAAAAGGTAAGCACAAGCTTATCATTGTAGAATCATTATATGGCGCGGATGAACTGGGAGCTATGGCCATCGACATAATAGAATATGCCACAACAAATAAAGTTCCAGTGTAAACCCAGTTCCAAATATTTGTTGAGGCAGGAGCACTACCGGGTCAACCAAAGAAATCCAATACCACCCACACGACGACGCCTGAGACTATCACTTCGATTGTACCCCAAACCAACCTGGCAACCACTGTACCGACCAAAGGAGAAGTAAATGATGAGGACATAAATCGAAAAATTAACCAAATGTTCTCTGACTTGGACTCACCTCCCTATCCTGACAACCCACCCTTCGACCTCACTCCACCAACCCAATCACCCCTGACCATTCACCAACTCCATCACCACCACCACCACCCCCTGAATCAGAGCAACCCCCACCACAACCATCAGCACCAACTGCATCCACTTCTATACCCCTTGCATCTAAACAACCAGAGGCAACAGTCATCCTGCCTCCCCAAACAAAGAAACCATCAACCACTATCCCACAAACCAAAAATCTCGACTCGAATTTTGTAGGTACATAGGTGCCAAAAAAAATAGAGAAGGAAAAGCATAAGAAGAGGAAGGAGAAACAGAAAAAGGAGCATCATGGGCATCCATCCAAGGTTCATATCAAATTGAAATATGCAACCTCACTGACCAATGCAGAGCTAGGACAACTCCTGAAAACCCTAGTAGTCGAAGCAAAGACAAGGAGCCAGTAGAGACGTAAGGAACTTGAATACAAGGTCAAATAAAAGGTCAAGTTCCTCAACAAATGCAAAACCTGTCCCATTCAGTAATGCCAGGCCCCGTAGAGGTCGACACCGACAAACTGCTTGAAAGAGCATATCAGCTATTTGAAAGCATGGTGTCGGCACTCCAAGCACACATTCAAGAAACAAAGGAGTAAAAAGAAGAAACCGACTGTCTCCTAATGGCACAACACACAACCTTTTCTGAAGCTTATAAAGTGCTGCAAGATCACATGGAGGAGTCTATCATCACTGAAGAATTATTGCGAAACTGGCCTGCTTACTACAGGAAAGTCTATCAGCAAACTCACCAAACCCGACAAGGGATCCAGGCACTGGAAAATAGGAAAACCACTAATGAAGCACTCAGAACCATAATAGAAGAACAAATAGTGCTTGAAATTTCCAAGCTGCAGAAACATGAGAGGGAAGCACATCAGTGGGTGCAACAAGCTATCCCCAACTTAGAAAAAATCGACATCATCTACCCATAGATGAAATGACTTATCGATACTGCAGAGGAGAAGCACTAGTTTATGGGTCCTAACATGGAGAGAATAGCTGAAGTCTCCATTTCAGAGAAGATGTAGATCTTATCATGTCTAACTACACTCACCATCGACATACAAAATATATTGCAAAGTTGGATAGATTTCCAACATCACCTAGCAGTGACAACCCCAGCCATTATCGAATTCTATGTACAGAAAATACTGACCATCAGACTTCACATCCCTTAAAGACCAGGCACATCACAATGACTATTAGGACAAGATAGGAAGAATTTTGTACCTCCTTATTTCTTCAGGATGAAGAAATGTTTTGTTTGTGGGAGAGATGTTGGAGGAGCAAGTCGATAAGTCGAATTGAACGATAGCCGACTTAGTCGATCAACCGACTTAGTCGATCAGCCGACTTAGTCGATTAGCCGACTTAGTCAATCAACCGACTAAACTAGAGATTAGGTCGTGCACCTAAGGTTGTGTCAGTTCATCAAACCGATAGGCATTTATTTTGTAACTGTTTTGTAATCATATATATTAGGTTGTTGAGCCAGATGAGAACTTAGTTCAGTTCTCTGTATTGTATGGACCCTTCATGTTAATATAATCTGTTAATTCACCTACTTGTTCTTATCTCTTGTTTTTCTTATGTATGTATGTTTTGATATGTATTATTGGTAACCTTATGTGATTTGTGACATTACAATAGTACTTATCTATAATAAAACATTTTTTTCATTAGTTAGTTACATTTATTTTGTTTAAATAAATCGGCTTAATGGTTCATTTGGTTTTTATGTAAAGCTTGTGCTACTAAGGTTTTCTGGTCAAGTTGAGATGTTTTTACAGGGTGTATAAACCAGATATTCTGGTGTTCTCATATCCTCTCCTTTACCTATGACCAGATTGAGCACACGTCCTGCAGTTGGAGACAGAATGTTACCACCTAAGTTGTACTTAGTGGTTTTTTATCAAGTGAGCCTGGTGAACTGAAAAAAGATTTTTTGTTCAGACTTCAGAAGACCTTCGGAAGTGCTTTTGGGAAGTGCTTGTTGTACTATATCACATGTCCATACCCCCTTGGGGGATTTGTAATAAATGTTCTAGTATGATAGTGTCTATAAAAGGCTCGGTCTCTTAGACTTTATTTGTTAATCTGATCATCCCAGGGTGTTTTTTCCCTTGGTTATTATTGGTTGTTGAATAAACGACTGATAATTTCTGACTTTTTCACTCAATACCTCCAAAGTTCGGGTGGTCAACTTGGCATTTAGGCCTACTGAGGTTATTAGAGTCTATGTTTCAATGTATAAACATGCTAGGCATCATGTTCGAGTCATATGAACATGTCTAAGTCCCCCTAGGTTTTTTAAAATTTTAAATTTTTTTCAGTGTTTTTTATTAAAATTTAATTTTTCTAAAACTTAGGCTATTTTTCAATAGTTTAATTGGAAAATTTGGTTTTGTAATAAAAGTGGGCTCAATAATCAATTTCAGTCATGTAGGTGCTCATTTTCAAGCTAAGAGAACCCAGTAAACCTATAGACCCATTATTTCCTAGTTTTGAGTGATTTTCCATCACTCAGGTTAGAAATCCCAAAAAAACAATTATTCATTATTTTAATTAATAAATTGATGAATAATGGAGCAAATACAAAATCCTAGATCAATGGATTCTCAACCTATTTGATTGAAATCAGTCTCATCGGCACCAGATTGACTGGATTTGATAAATCCTTGACTGAAGGAGGTGATCTAGGTGGATCCAGAGTTGAAATTCAACCTCCTTTATGGGGAATTGTGCCCTTTCTCTCTCCTCCACATGTGTGGGATCTTCTAAGATCTCTGTGGTTGATGATTCATTTAGCAGGTTGATGTGTCAGCTCAATCAATTCCCTGATTGACATTCAGACTTAGTAGAAGCTCAATTTAGCTTCAGATTGGGCATTAATGGACTCTCCTTCAACTACAATGGTCTATCTCTTTGGGATTTGCACCCCCTTTGGGATGGGGTTTCAATTTTGTGTATAAATAAAGCATTGTTGCCTCCTTTTTGAGTTAGTAAGTGTTGGATTGAGGAGCTATTGCTGTTGTAATACTATGTAATATCTTTTGCTGTTGGAATAAAGTGAAGCTTTGGAGGAAAGGTGGTGTCATTTCATTGTATGTGTGGATGAGCATTGCCATGTTTTACTGAGGTAACCTATATCTATGTTCATAATTTGTTGATTATTTGTGGATTCATTGCTAGGATTGATAATAAGTTTATTATAATCTTGATAGGAAATAATTTTGTTAATAATTTTATTGGCCATATCTTTCCTTTTTGATGCATATTTAGAGATCTAAATTCAAGGAGGAAAGGGTCACAAACCCTACATGTTTTAACCAACAGTAGCTTATCTATTAGCAGACAGGTTACAGTTTTACTCCAGTACTCACTGCAATCATAAAAAATTTCAAGAAGTGAACAAGTGTTACAGTTAAATAGACTAGTAGTTAAATCAGGGTTTATGACCTAATTTTGCAAAAAACATTTATTTTATCTATTTTTAGTAAACCAGATCCAAGTTTTCACGATATGAATATTTTTTTAATGGCTATAAATACTAAGAATTATATTTAACGAAAGGTTCGACTTTGGGGACCTTTTGACCATTATTATTATCAAGCTTCTCATATTGCTCATGACCTAATATAAGCTCTTTTGCTATCATATGTTCAACTTCCATTTCTTCTCTATTATGTGCTTATGCTTGAATGTGTTGTTCATGTTTATTCATGTTATGTGATGTCCGATAGATGTCATCCTATATGCATGTTGTTGATTTGAATTGGAAGTACTTTCCTTGTTATGGTTAGCCATTTATATATAACTATTTTATGTATGAATCTGCCAGCATAATAAGTTCTCCATCTCTTCACCATATTATCAAACCTCTGAATAGTGGTAGTTAGAATCCTTATCTTTGATTGAGTTTCATGCATGTCTTGAGAGTGTGAGGTCTTGTAGGTCACCTGACTTGATCTAGTTAGAAAAACCATAAAAACATTTAAGTTACCAGGTATCCTCGAGCTGCAACCTAGAAGAGTTTCCTAGAGTGATAACATAACTATTTCCATTGAAATTGTGTATGTGTAATCCAGGGCTCAATAGCTACAAAAAAACCCTAATGCATGTACTACGTAAGAGTTGTTGAGTGTTTTTTTTCTTTAGCATGTTATGTGGAGTGTTGATATTGTTTTTTTTGCAAGTTATGCATTTCGCCTCCCCTTTGATCCATGGTCTTGTCTCCCAAGACTTCTCTCATATTATAACTTCTCTAATTTCAGGAAATCACTGGTCGCGAGCGAAGTTCAAGTGTGTTGGAATATTTGAATTGGTGCATTGCATTATGAACTGGCAGCTCTGGACAAACAGAGAAAACATTCTTGGAGATCATTTTATGTGATTGAATCTCTCCTTAACCGTGCATGAAGGAACTTGTTTATTGCTATGTGTTGAAGCTCTCTACCTGTCAAGATTGATCCATCATTAAGGTGTATGAATACCACCATCAAGGGTGCTCCATCCTTGAGCTATATCATGAAGACCCTATTGAACACTGATCTCTCTGTGTACTATGCTATAAAATTCCATCTAGTTTGGAGTTGAGTGAAGTGCATATCTCCTCATTTGCATCGATAGTTAAAATATCATGTTTTAGGTTCTCATCGTGATTGGATGGGCCATTCTTGTCTGGAATTACAAAGAGTATCGAATAAATCCTAATGTGTCATACCCCCAACTTACATTGTGCATTTGAATGTATAACCTCAATGCAGGAACCAAAGTGAAGGTTGGTTGGCTAATGCTGGTCTCGTAGCTATGCTCAAGTCCTCACCCTTGTTCCATTTATTGCAACCACGAGAGTGAATGCCTACTGAGCCCACTCACGCTTAGAGGTATGGCTGAGTGGCTTAAGGCATTGGTTTGTAAAATAGATTTAATATGTAATTATACTGCTAACTCAGCTTTTGAGATCATCAAAATAATGGAAGGTATCATGAGCAAATTTCTATGGAGAGCAAATAAAAAAGAAAATCAAAATTCATATGGTAGCTTATTAATAGGGTAAAATTTGTAATAGTATAATAAAATGAGTAATAATAGGAATGTAGGTAATCGACAAATAATAACTTCCAAACCAAATTCCTTGAGCTATTAAATAAAGAAACATCCCCCCATAGATAATGTTATAACTTCCCCTTCACCCCTCTATTTATTTAACTTTTTTTTTATCCCTCCCTTTGGTCAGATCACGAGGTAAGCAGCATAGTAAAGGGTGAACACGACCAACATTTTGATGATTTCCTGCTACCAGCTATATTAATTAATGAATATCATCTATCTCAACATTAAATACATCTTATGTGATGTCTTTCTTTGATGTTGGTTTGTTTTTAATGCTGGTTTTTTCTTTTATTTCGCCAACAAGCACACATGATCATCACCTCACTAGGTTACATAATGTGTTGACTTTATTCATGTACTTGGTAAGGTAAATGAGCATGCATACATGCAAGTTGTGGGTTTAATTTGATAAATAACTCATGCCTTATATGGCATAACATTAGGTTTGGTAAAAATAAATTTTATATTTTTGGTCAATAAACATTATTAGTGATTTTAAAACAATAATAATATAATAAAGTTAAAATTAAGACAAAAATTAGATAAGTAAATAGAAAAACAATAAAAAAATAAAAAAACTACAATAACAAAAACTATATATATATATAAGAAAAACACTACTAAAAACAAAAATAATTAAAAGTTAAAAACACTACTAAAAATAAATAATAAAATTTCATTAG
>LPNX010052591.1:76181-170667 GCA_001517045.1 Pseudotsuga menziesii
ATAAAATTTAAAAAATATAAATATAACAATAATTAAACTACATAAAAACAATTAAAAATAAAAATTTTAAGTTGAACATTAAATAATGTTAAAAAGTTAATATGCATCTTTGAAATCGAAGGTAGCTGCTATCGTTGCTAAGCCTTCTATTTAATTTTTATTTTTGCATAGTGGGACGTGGCACATCTTCCATTTGGGGGAGGTAGGTGGTTGTTTCGAGCTGCTAAACTCACCATAAAAAATTGCTTGTTTGCACACTCGTCTCTATTCAGATCATTAAGATAGTCTGTTGAAAAGGTCGACCCTCTCTCCCTATTGCGCAATCATTACATAAAGACGCATGTTCATATCTATATACATAAACTTATAAGATTAATAGAGACACATAAAAATTTGTTTTTGTACAATCAAATTTTAAAAATATATATACAAAAATACTGCAATAATAACTATACAAAAATAAAAAAATAAATTAAATTAAAAACTAAAAACAAATAAATAAATAAAAAGCATTTGGTAACAAATCATAAAATTATAAATTATAAATGAACTTGGAATCTTCTCAATTTTATAATTGTTTGCGCTAACTTGTTTTTGCAAGTCAATCAGAAATAGGTTTCGACAAGAAGGATTGCTACTTTCAGATATAAGATAATTTTATTTATTCTCTTTAACTTTTTGTTAAGCACATGTTTTCTTGTATTTTCAATGTGCTCACAAGTTTGTTGCATGGAAATACTAATGTTTTACAGGTTCAAAGATGAAGGAATGGCGTGCAGAATTGATTTCCAGAATCACAAAAACTTTTCAGAAAAATGCTCCATTAAAAGCTTGAAGAAGTTGAGTTTCCACTATGTATGTCATGACATTTTACTACCACAAATAATCCTTTCAGAAACAAATTACGCCATGTAATGATTACTACCATTTTTCCTTCCAAGATTATTCACCATCCATGTTAGAGTTTTCCTTATACATCATGACTTCCCACATGTCTACCTTTCTGATTCGCACACATTTTTCCTCATTTTCAGTTTATCTTTTTTCTTATGAATAAAACCATTCAGCTTCCTTTCCATGACTACATTGCTTTGTTATCCCTGTCATAAAAACTGTTTAACCTTCATATCTTTCATCTATATTCCTACCACTCATTATGTACAACTCATGTTGACTGATGTGGGATTCCTTAAGTCCCACCTTTCAACAAGTCTTGCCCCATCGACCTAAACACCTTATCTAGGATAGAGACTAGAGTTCATTGTTAGTACCTTGAGTCTAGCATGCCTTAATGGCAAGTTCTCTCACTGACAATCATGGGAATACATCAATGTCCCTTGATCGTTAGATCTTGCAAGTGGATCAACATCAACTCATTTATTTGCACTTCACAAGATGTACTTAGGTACCTTCGCACTCATTGACATCAATGGTGAGATTGCCTTGCATTGGTTAATGAAATTCATTAATGGTCGGTAATCCAATGACTTCTTTCCATGTTCGACATCGACATATTTATTCACATGGTAAGAATTGTACCATCGGGTTTTGCAGCAGGTGAAGACTATACACTTTGCATGACTCCATCAACAGTTTTACAACAGCATACTTCTAGCCATATGAGACTACTACATTTCTACTTTCATCTTTTACTTCATCCAACCAAGCAGAGTTCAGATCCTTCATTTCACATTTTGTTATTCAGCAGCAGTAGCCACATTCCTATTGTATAAATTCATCAAATTTTTGGGTAAGTGGAGGTATGTTGTTTTCTGATATTTAACCATGTAATTCCTTAAATGCTAGAAAATGAATGAATTTGGAAAATTCCCTCACTACATTCCCTTTATCATTTTCATAAACCTAATACATCTCAAGTTTGGTGAGGGGGGGACTATTCATTACCATTTTACACATTCATCATCTCATTTACCCTTAATCAACATGTCTTTTCCAAACTATGCTATATATATTGGCATGATTCATAATATGAAGAAAAAATCTTTCTAATATACATTGATGGTTCATCATTTCTAATGCATAAATTTTATGTATTGCAACAACAAAAATAAAAAATAAAAAAATAAAAAGAGCAAATGTTGTAAACACAAGAACCAACATTTGTTACACTTATGGTTGTCACAAAAGAAGCAACCATGAAAAAAATTGATGCCACTCATGCATTTCAAAATCATGGAATGATTTACTGTTACATACCATCATCATGTAAAGCACATCTACAAAGCCAAAAGTTTTAAAGAGAATCAATGCATAGTTGCATGAAAACATGCAACCACTCAAGTTGGGGGGAATGTTGAGCCGCAAAAAGACCACATTTTATTCATCTTTTACATACCATTTCTCATCTTATTCCTATCTTATCCTTCCATAAAACCATTAATATTCACCACATTCATAATAAATATGGGTTTATAATTACTATTTTCCAAATAATTTATTTTTGAGTATTTTGAGTGAATTTGTGGTTAATTATTGAGAAAAGTAACATGTTTTCATTATACTTTAAAGTTGGATGAGTTTGGTGATGCTTACAGGTGTATTTAAAGACTTTAACAAGCTCAAAAGTGACCACCTAGCCTCAAATTAGAATTTCATCCTCAAGATGTGGGCTAAGTTCAAGGAGAAAATCATGGAAATGTGGAGAGAACATCTCATCCAATATTTGTTAAGAGTTTGAATGGATGAGACATATATTTGTTGAGTATTTGAAGGGATTTTGGGGGATAAGTTGAGAGAATAGTGGATTTGTAATTATGATTAGTTATCTTGAATTCATGTATTTATAGGAGGGCTCTCTCCTCATTTTGGTTAGAGATCTCTCTGGTGGTTTGGAAGTAGAGAATAGTTCAGAGTTAGTCATAGAATGGTTTTTTTATTGTAATGGAGATTATTCTTTAATGCAAATCCTATACTCTTCCATGTTAATATATATTTTAAGAACTTTCTTTCTTATGAATTGATAGCATAGATTTATGTGAGCTCACAAGTTAATGCCGATTGCTTTATCCTAGTTTATTTTATGCAATTTCAGTCTTTCTTTATCAAGTTAATTTATGCATTTTCATGTTTTTTGCAATTAGATTTATTTCCATACAATTTCTTGTTTTCATAACTTAGATTCAATTTCCGTTGTAGAATAGGTTAGCAATACTCTGCCCCTCCATATATTTTGTATGTACCTCACAAGCATTAGAGGAAATTTCAACTCAAAATGGGCCTTTTAACTTTTATTCAAATTCCATGTCATCATGTGTTAGCCAATGAAATTTATTTAAATTTAAAATACCGTATAGGTCTTAAACGCTTTTTTAATATAAATTTGGGGATAGGTATCATAAAAAAAACTACTTTTTTTGTTTGTATTTTTGACATATCTCCCCGTGTTTTTAATCAAATTTTGATCAGGAGAGCTCGTTGGATGCGGAATTAAATTCTGCATCCAACAAGTACCCACTCAGCATACTTTTTATGGACCTCGCTACCCCAAAAACAAGAAATACCTGAAAAAATGGAATGATGATGTCATCATTCCATTTTTTCAGGTATTTCTTATTTTTGGGGTAGAGGGGTCTGTCAAAAGTATGCTGAGTGGGTACTCGTTGGATGTGGAATTTAATTCTGCAACCAACGAGCTCTCTCGATCGAAATTTGAGTAAAAACACGGGGATATATGTTAAAAATACAAACAAAAAAATAGTTTTTTTAATTTTCTTCCTCCAAAATTAATAAATATTATTTTATTATTTTAACTATTATTTTATTAGTTCATTTTAGGAGGCCCATTTTGAGTTGAAATTTCCTCTAATTTTTATGCTCTCTCCGGGTTGATAATTAAATCATTGGATATATGTTATAATTTGTTTAATATTTCCCCCAATAGCTTCCCAAGATTGTTTCTTACAGATTGGTCATTGAAGAAGTGTCTTCCTAGACTGTTAGTGAAGGGGTTTACAAGAAATTTGTTGGCCCCACAAGAAAAGGTTGTCCAAATTTCTCTCTGGACCTTGGATTACTGCTCATTCCAACTTCAACTTGGGCCACGGTGCTAAGCAATCATATAGTTTCCTTGAAACTTGATTTTGCTAGTAAAAGAAAAAATGACCCCAAAGGATTTCTGGATGCTCATTTTAAGCAGAACCATGTCAATATTGACTATATTCATGAGTAAGTCCTTGATGAATCTATCTAATAAGGGGTAGATACCTTTTTTGAGGTGTTTTCCAGGGCCAAAAGCAAAGAAGAACATAGTCACATCTTACAGTACCAAAAGGAACTCAAAATTAGGATTCGGAGATATAAAGCAATAGAACTAGACCTATTGGAAAAGGTAAGAAAGGATAGGGAAGAGCAGGAAGCCCAAGCAACAAAGGATATATTAGTAGTAACTAATATAGAGGGGAATAAGGGAAAAGCTCCAATGCAAGATCACCCAGAAGTGATAGTCTCTCAACAACTGAAGGTTCTGATGCATACTTCTTGGTAGTTGAAGCAGAAATCGGCATAGATAACTTCTGCATTGGATAATCAAGCAATTGCAATTGATAAGCCTATTCCTGACATTTAGGTGACTACTACAATTACTTTGGTAGGTAATGAACAAGCAGCAGTTGATGTTAATCCATTTAAGAAACAGAAAACACTGGTGATTGTTTCTCAAGCCCCTACAATTGACCTTGATGATTCTGATGTTGAAGAAGAGGTGCATTCCTTTGTTCTTGTAACAAAAGAAGTGACTGAGCCATTGAATACATTTGTATATATTTTTTAATGATAGTGGAATGGAAGACTCTATTCCTAAATCTTTTCCTGTTCCTATTTCATCAACTGCAACACTCCTCCTCTCATCCATCCACACTCTTTCCACTTTTCCTGTTGGGGTCATTCCATCATCCCCATTATCCCAAATCTATCATTCTTTGAACTTACCACCTATTTCCATCCTAGCTATCTCAATTCAACACCCCACACTATTATTTACCCCTAATAAGACCTAGTATTTCAATATCCCCTTGCCATTACCTTCATTTGTTTTTCCATCATCATTTTTTCCTAAGTGAGTTTCAACGCCCTCAATCACTGACACTGACATCCCACTTTCTGAAGTTACCATCCTAGTCATTTCTTCAACCTTTATGCCAACAATTGATAAAAACCTCTCCTCTCCCTTCTCTACTTCACCTATCACTATGTCTATGCCACCTCCTACCATTACTCAAACATGCTCGCTAGTTTCAACAGTAAGTGGGACTTCGTCATCTACTCATTTAGTGGATGATTTTGATGAAGATAATGTAGTCTCTCTTGGGGATTACTTTTATAGTAGGTCATCAAAGGCAGTGATAAGAAAAGGAAAGAAGAGAATTAGGGATCATGATGATGTTCCTGGAGCTGTTACTAATCAATTAGTCTAAACTCAATAGTCTAGTGACCCTCAAATTGATGCAGTGGATTCAACCACGACTTTGGGTGCTTTTACAGGTGCCAACCTTGATGCAGTGCTCACACTAAATAAGGAATTTGATAAAAGGAAAGAGCAAATGAAAATACTACAAGAAGAGCTAGATGAGGTCAAGAGACAACATAAAATTCATGTGGCAAATCTAGAGAAAGCATGTGAATACAAGTTCAAAGAGTTGTAGCTCAAGAATTCCTCTCTTTAGAATGAATGACAAAATGAGAGGACTGCAAATTCTATCATTACATAGAGGATATATTCACTTGAAAAGAAATGTGAATATGCAATTGCAAGTGAAGCTTCCTCTTCATTCTCTAGGTTTTCAAAAGAGGAATTCAAAGAATTGGCTGTCAAAACAAATCAGAAGCATTATGAGTTAATAACTAACTTGTTCCAGAATTTGAATGATATTTATGAAAGTTATATTGATTTTCGTAAGATGTCTATTGTCCTTGAGGAACATGTAGAAAAGATAGAGAAATAATGCAAACCTTATGATGCTATTGTAAATTGGAAAAGATATATGAAGTACAAGCCATAGAACATTATCATCCTCAATAGTTTCCAGCTGAAAAAGGTCAGAACTATACTAACTTCCTGGCTTGACCTTAATGAGATGGTTGAAAATACTATCAAGAAAGTAGAGGCTGTGTGTGGAAGAAGGTGGTATGTTGTTGATGGTATCATGGAGCAATTGTGTTTTCCCCAGTGGATCTTATTGAGAACATTTGTCCACCAATACTGATGATCGAGCAGGTTTAACGACGGAGAGATGAAGAAAAGGAGAAAATCCAGGGACTCGAGCATATCACCATTGAAGACGTGGATCAGTTAATCAAATAACCTTTGTCTATTGAGATCAAGATCCAAATTTACAACCACATCTAGAAAAATTTAGCTGAAAATAAAATGGAAAATTATAAATGTAATGCTCAACTTGGTCTCGAATCAACTAACTATCCCAACATTGAGGAATTGTTAGGGATTTGGAACATATGGTGGGGTTTACTAGGATATTAGTTTTATTTAGATTTTTTGATCCCAATTTGATGGGAATCTACTCCTTGTAATAACTATTTAAAGGGTGGGTTTCATATGTAATGAGGGACTTTTGGAAGGGAAAAATCTGGACAAGAGACTGGAGATACCTCTATTTACTTGAGGTTTTGTAATTTTTTGCAAACTTTATTTAATATAGTAATGATATCCTTTCATATCTCTTGTTATTTATTTGATTAATTTTCCTTAATGAATCAATATTTTTCATGTTTCAGATGGATGACTATTACGGTTAGTTCTTTGCAATTAATGAGTGCATTTATTCACAGCCTTGATTTCTCTCTGTTAGTGATTTGTGTACTTATAAAAGTTTAAAGAGTTTATTCTGTTAAATTATTTATCTATTTCTACAAATGATTACATAGTAAATTAGATAACATATATTTTAATTTTTTAATTGACATACTTAGATGCAGGTTGACCTTGAATGTGTTCATTTTGAGTTGCTGTCAGTTAATTTTCATTAATTGATTATGAGTTAAATGATAAGTAAATGATCATGTTTACATTTATGTTAATTTGATTAAATTATTATATGTCTTACATCTCATGTTGATTTGTGAACAAAGCAAATACCTCTCTTAGAGTAGTATAGATCTAGATTAGATTTCCTTTTACAACTAGATCACATTTTCCTTTTATTTCCCTCATCGATCCAATTTTCCTTCCTAGGAAGATGAATCCTTCCAACACCTAAAATCATTGACTCAAAGAGTGCCAGTGGAGGCCAAATATCCATGGGTGTTAACCACACCAAATACCTCGAGGATAGGGTAATAATTTCATAGGATTGCCTGAATCCTTTGGTTGGGTTTTCATCCTTTGTTGTGAGCCTTAGACCCTTTTCAGCCACTTTGTTATATCTTTATTATTCTATCATTCATGGATGTATGGGTGAGACTTATTTGATTCATTTGAAGTCTCCTTGTTTCTCTTGCTCATTATTTTGTTCATATTTTATTGGAGATTCTTCATTCACTTCTTGGATTAAAGAATACATGGTTGAATATTTTGATCCATGTCACATCCTTTTGGAGCAGCATTATAGGACATGGGATCCTCACCTATGTCATTGGGGCATGTTTGATTGGTCACTTGAAGCTTGTATTCACCTGGAAAATGGTGGTGTACTTACTTGGTGTTGGAGACATTTACCACCATACACACTCCTTTTGGTCAAAGTGTCCTAGTTAAACCACTATCCTAAGTATAATTGGCATTAATTGACATCAGTGGAGCATTAATTGACATCATATAGTCACACCCACACCTACCTATAGTCAAGGAGGCTAACTTAGCCTTCTCCTACATTCTGGGAGGCTAATTGGAGCACTCCAGGGGTGATCTGAGTGATATTAATGCACCTAATTTCTAACTGGTGGTTACAATCAGTTCAACAAGTCAGTTAAGGCACCTCCTCTCATTAAATATATTATTTAATGATTATTTAATGATTTGGAGTCAACAGGGGTGCCTCCACCAACTTTTGATGATTAGTTTAGCTTCAGTTAACCTTGTCGGGGTTCATTGAAGTCATTGAAGCACTAGCACTTGATGGTTGGCTTGCTATGACATGTGTTTGATCTCTTTCAGTTGAGACTCAGTCATTTATTGCACTCTGACTTCAGTTAGGGTTTGGTGAGTCAATTAGGGTTTTGGTTAGTGCTAACTGAGTCTGAACCTATGGCTTATAGTCAGTTAAGCTAGACTCACTCATTCAATTCGAATGACCTCCTTAGGTATTCGAATTTCTCACTCATTCAAGTTGTAGCTTGACATTGTAATTGTAATTATTTCATTTTTTATTGAATATACAGAGCGGCTACTATTTTGTAGACCGATTACACCATTTCATGAGTTATTTGTTGATTATTTGTTGATGATATTGATTCTTTGTTCCTAGATCAATGTGCAAGATTAATATGGTATCAGAGCTCACAGCGGGACGAAGATCTATCTCTCAAAAACTATATTTTTCACAG
The DNA here is from genome assembly GCA_001517045.1 of Pseudotsuga menziesii. Taxonomy (NCBI): domain Eukaryota; kingdom Viridiplantae; phylum Streptophyta; class Pinopsida; order Pinales; family Pinaceae; genus Pseudotsuga; species Pseudotsuga menziesii. The sequence continues at coordinate 84,699 of LPNX010052591.1, forward strand.
ATTTCTGCATGAAAAGTGAGCAATAGCTCAAAAATCCAGCACTACACCAGAAGCCAAGGCTTACCACTTAATACCCCAAGTAAAGAACTTGTTGATCAAGCTTGCTTGATTGATTATGCTGGGTGTGATGAAATCCTAGAATGTGCAGGCTATCCAACCTTACATTTCCCTTTCTATTTTGATTTTCATGTTTCTACAGGTGAAGCATTCACTCCAGCACATCCAGATGGCATGCTTAGTAGATATCTTGAATCCACACAATTTCCACTCATGGAAAGGTCATATGGAGATTCAGTTGCACTCCAGAGATATTTTTAGAATCACCATGGACACTGAAGATGAGCCTGGATCCGCCATAGAAAAATCAAGATTCTTGAACAAGAAGGATGGAGCCTTTGGTTTCTTATGCCTCTCTATTTCCCAAGACCTTCTCTTCCATCTTACGGGATTGAAGACACCAAAAGAAATATGGGACAAATTGGAATCTCTATACGGAAAGCATGATGACTTGAGGGTTTACCAGCTCGAAAACCAACTCATGTCTCTCCAACCATCCAATTTCAAGACTCTGGATGATTTCTTCCCAAAGTTCAAGCATATTGTTTTACTCTTGAAGCAATGCAAAGTGGAGAAGGAGGATGATCAGCTCATCCTCACCATACTCTCCAAACTTGGGGCTGATTATTCAGTTTTTGTTTCTACATTCTGTGCGTGGAAGCTCACAATCCCTAGATGGACCTTGCCTACACTCAATGCCTTCATTGGGTCCCTAACATGTGAACATGACAAGCTTTTCCAGATGGGGATCATCTGATCTTCCCATGATCAATCCCTACATGTCTTAGGGACCAAAGATCTGAAGGTTAAAGGTAAGCAGCAAAAGAATAAAAAAACTAAGTTTGATGCTCCTAATCCTAGAGTTGAAAATCAACAGCATGATGAGTCTTCCGACTCAAGGAAGAAAAAAGGAAAAGGGCACCATGGCAAGGAGAAATTCAAGTGTCCTTATTGTAGGAAGGGCTTCCACACTGAACATTCCTACATGAAGAAGAATATTGATGAAGCAACCTCTCCTTGAGAGGAATAACATCAATCTTTTGGAGAGCTTTCGAAGGAGAGATCAGCAAGATCAGGAACCACAGCATGAGAAAGGTCATGCCCTCATGGCAAGCACTTTTAAGTCCAAAAGCACTGTTGATTGACTCTGGAGATTCAAATCACATGATGGCTGAAAAAGACTCCTTTTCATCATTTAATACCGGCAAATCCATCCCCATCCACATGGGATATGACTCCACCATCATTTTCGAAGGACAAGGTACTGTAGATCTTGAAAATGGTTTTTTCTCTAATGTTTTGTATGTACCATCTCTAACAGAAAATCTCCTTAGTGTCTATAAGATGACACATACAGGAGGGCCTAAGAGAGTCTCTTTCAGACCAAATGATGTTGAGATAACAGGAATTGCATCTGGGAAACTCATTGCAAAAGGCCTTGCAAATCATCATGCAAAAGCCTATGAGTTCTCTCACTTTGTTGCGGATGCAAAGCCCACCGCTCTGCTAACTCATGGAAAAGAGGTTAGTAGGATATGGAATGAGAGGTTTGGCCATCTTAATTTCAAATATTTTCAGTAATTATAGAAAAACTCCATGGTTGAAGGGCTCCCGAAATCAAGGAAACCACGAGAATTTGCAAGGGTTGTGTGATTGAAAAACACCCTGAGCATAAGTTTGATCGGGGGAAGGAAAACCAAGCTACAAGCATATTGGGGCTGATACATTCTGATATCAACAGTTCAATTCCTATCACACCCATGAAGGGATCAAGTTACCTCCTTACTTTTATTGATGATTTTTCAAGGTATACATGGGTTTTCTTTCTCAAAAAGAAATCAGAAGTATGTGAAAAATTTTCTGAATTGAAGGCCTTGATCGAAAATGCCTCTGGGATTAAGATCAAGATATTGAGATCTGATAATGGAGGGAATTATGTCAGTAATGAGTTGCTATAAATATTCTCCCAAAGTGGTATTCAGGTCCAACATTCAATTCCCTACACTCCCCAGCAGAATGGAGTAGTGGAGAGGAAGAACCGGTCTCTCAAGGAGATGACATCCTATATGTTGGAATCTAAGAAACTTGATGCAAATTTGTGGGCTGAATCCATGCATGCTGTAGAATACATTCAGAACATGGTGCAACATTCATCCATTAAAGATAATACCCCTTTTGAAGCATACTTCGGACACAAGCCGAATGTGTCGAACCTACGGGTGTTTGGGTCCACTGCATGGGCTCAGATTCTGCTTGATAAAAGAAGGGCTTTGGAACTGCAAAGCATAGAATGTCTATTTATTGGGTATCTTGATGAATATAAGGGTTTCAAGATGCTGGATATCAATACCAAACATATCATCATTGAGAGAAGTGTCAAGTTCGATGAGCCTCTTCAGGAGGTGGAACTAGTGAAGGAGAAAACTGATTATTTGGATGATGAAATTGGGGGTGATGACCCTGATTTGGATCCTCTGATTTATGATATCAGTGTGAAAAAATCATTATATTCTGAATCAGAACCTGAAGTGCAAAATAATCTTCCTACATGGGCTCGACAGACACTCTCCTTCGCAGGAGACAACATTGGAAATCTGGATGACACGAGGAGAACCCGTTCGGATTTCCAAAGAGCAAGTATTGCACTCTCTTGTCCTGATAATTTGCTGTACAGAAATTGATATTTGATTATTATTTCAGATACAAAATCCTACTACCATGCTCGGACAGATATGAGATGGCAAGTTGCCATGGATGAAGAGATGAATTCTCTTCAGAAAAACACTACTTCGGAGCTAGTTTCTCTTCCTCCGGGAAGGAAATTGGTTCAATGCAAGTGGGTGTTTCAGACCAAGGTTTTTTATAATGGAAGAACCTAAAAATATAAGTCAATTCTGGTGGAAATTTTTTTCTCTTAGGTCCAAGGAGTGGACTACCATGAGACCTTTGCACCGGTTGCAAAAATTGACACCATCCGCCTTGTTTTGGCAATTTCAGCATCCAAGCACTGGGAGGTGCATCACATGGATGTTAAGTCAGCCTTTCTACATGGATATATTCATGAGGATATATAAATGAATCAGATTTAGGGCTACATCACTTATACATATTTTCTTTGCAAGCTAAAGAAGTCACTATACGGGTTAAACTCAGGCCCCAAGAGAGTGGTATTCCAAGATGGATGCCTTCCTTCTCTTGCAAAACTTTCAGAGATGTAGATCAGATCCAAATGTGTATTTACAACAGCATGATGTCCATATAATTATATTTTTTTTATATTTTTATTACTTACTTATCACAGGTAGCACAGTCGCCTACATTTCAGCCATCAAAACTCCTCTCCACAATGCCTTTGAAATGAGTGATTTGGGGCTTCTAAAACAATTTTTGGGGCTCGAAATTGAGAAAAATTATGATGGGATTATAGTCACTCAGTCCAAATACACTTAAAACCTGTTAGTCAATTTTAACATGGCTGAATGTAGGCCTGCACCATTCCCTTTCATTTCAGGTATCAACCTTGAATAAAAAAAAGCACACCTCCCATGGACTGCAATATCTATAGACACCTGATTGGTATCTTGTTGTACTAGACACATTATAGGCATGATATTTGTTATGATATGAATGTTGTATCAATATACATGCAGAATCCTCATGATCTTCATTGGAAGGAAGCCAAGAGGATCCTCCAGTATATTTAGGGAACCAGGACCTACGACATTCACTATGCTGCAGACTCCGAGCTACAGCTGGTTGGATACATAGATTCCAATTGGGTGGGTGATTCTATTGATCAAAATTCAACTTCTATATATGTATTCATGTTTGGTGGTGTCCCCATTTTCTGTTCAAGCAAAAATCAGGCTGCCATAGCACTATCTTCAGCAGAGGCCGAGTATCGAGGAGCGGTGAATGCTTGCATCCAAGCAGTTTGGTTGCAAGGCATTCTTTCAGAGTTTGATCTTGGTAGTAATTTTTCCACTATCCTCTTTTGTTACAATAAAAGTGCTATTAAGATATCCATGGATCTAGTTAATAGGTAGAGTACCAAGCATGTAGAGATTCACATGCACTACATCAGGGAGCTAATGCATGATAGGACCATCATTCTGCAATACTGCCCGACTGATGAGCAGATTGTAGACATCTTCACCAAGATATTTTCAAAAAACAAGTTCACATACCTCTGTTCATTGTTGGGGGTGATTTCATCAGGGTGATTCATACTACTTTGGTTTTCATCTTGAGGGAGGGTTTTTCCCACTGGGTTTTCCCTCTTTTCCTCACTTAGTTTGTTTTGAGCATTGTTTTAGTTTCATCATTGTACAAGGTGACCTATGGCCTTATTTTCCATGGCCCTAGAATTTTTATGCATTTGTGTTTTCTAACACCTCTTGATTATAGCTTAAGGGGGTGTGTTGGAGACATTTACCACCATACCCACTCCTTTTGGTCAAATTGGCCTAGTTAAACCAATATCCTAAGTATAATTGACATTAATTGACATCAGTGGAGCATTAATTGACATCATCCAGTCACACCCACACCTACCTACATTCAAGGAGGCTAACTTATCCTTCTCCTACATTTGGGGAGGCTGACTGGAGCACTCTGGGGGTGATCTGAGTGATATTAATGCACCTAATTGCTAACTGGTGGTTAAAATCAGTTCAATAAGTTAGTTAAGGTGCCTCCTCTCATTAAATATATTATTTAATGATTATTTAATGATTTGGAGTCAACAGGGGCACCTCCACCAACTTCTAATGATTAGTTCATCTTCATTTAACCTCATCGGGGTTCGTTGAAGTCATTGAAGCACTAGCACTTGATGGTTGGCTTGCTATGACATGTGTTTGATCTCTTTCAGTTAAGACTCAGTCATTTATTGTACTCTAACTTCAGTTAGGGTTTGGTGATTCAATTAGGGTTTTGGTCAATGTTTAACTGAGTGTGAACGAATGGCTTATAGTTAGTTAAGCTATACTCACTCATTCAATTCAAATGACCTCCTTAGGTATTCGAATTTCTCACTCATTCAAGCTGTAGCTTGACATTGTAATTGTAATTATTTCATTGTTTATTGAATATACAGAGCGAATACTATTATGTAGACCGATTATACCATTTCATGAGTTATTTGTTCATTATTTGTTGATGAGATTGATTCTTTGTTCTTAGATCAACATGCAAGATTAATACTTGGAGGTATAACCACACCAAACAACTCAAGGATAGGGTAATACTTGAATAGGATTTCCTGAAGCCTTTGGATGGGTTTTCATCCTCTGTTGTGAGCCTTGGACCCTTTTCAGCTACATACACACCCAAGGCTTCAACAAATGGTGCTAGAAAGAGGGCCTGCAGAAAACAATGCATATACAAAATATCGATAAACCTCCTCCAAGAAGAGACCCAATTTCCACTCGTAGTTGCATTCAGGCATCTACGTCAGGGGAAAAAACTCTACAAAGTTCAGACGCTATCCCTACCACCCCTCTGAATGAACAAAGAGATCCTATAAGTAGTTATTTTATCGTATCACCTACCTTAGGGCCCGTCATAGTAGAGAAATTACTGAGAGGAAATTTCGATAGCATTTCCCAAATTTGACAGCGATTCGCTGAGGGGAATCTCCAAAAAAAAATCCCTAGGATAACAGTCAAGATAACAGATTTCAGGATACCCAAACATGGAAGAACATAACAATTGTTCTAGTCAACCATAGACCCCTGTGTTCTAAAGGAAAGTTTCCTATGGCTAGAGTTTAAGAGGCCATCAATGTACTGGGGTTGAAAGAGAGATGCAAATGGTTCTGCAAGCATATTAAAGCAAGTTTAGAGATTAGAATGGTTCATACCTTAGCCAAACGAAGGTTGATCCAAGCAGCCCTTCAATCCTCTTCTTTCTCCTCTTGCTCCCCTTACTCCAAGAGACTTGCAAAACAAATTATACCTTCCTCAAACCAATATGACCACATATAAAGCAATGATAATCAAATAAACATTAAATAATGATCTTACTAACATCATCATATGATCATAAACAAATATTCAATCACACATTGAATAATAATTTGGGAAGAAGAAGGACATTACATATTTATTAATCTTTAAAACAAGTACAAATATAACTTCTCTTCAAGTTCGGCACCTCACAAAACATTAATTTGGTTCTACTACTTCTCTTCTCCAAGGAACTCAACCTCCAAGCTCTCCAACACAAGGAGAAAGCTTCTAGGGAAAAGGTGTGGGCAAAGAGAGCTCCAATTCCTCTAGCGTGACAATGCAAATATTCCATTCTCTTCTCATGGACTTCCCTACCTCTATTTATATGCTTCTGAAGAGATAGGGTCGAAGAAAAATTAGTTACAACTAAAGGATTCAGTTGCATAACTACCCAAACTACCTAAATTTCAAAAAACATATTTTTTTTGACATTTTCAGGAGGAATATGCGGGTTGCAGAGACATCAGTCGCGTATGCAGGAGGTATACATGGGTTGTAATGCAAATAGTCATGTATTTAGGGAATACACATGTATTATATATAGCAAGTCGCATACCATATGCGGATTTCCTTAAGGCAACTCGCATATACATCAAAATATGTCATTTTTAGGGTACTTTTGGGCATTTTCAAACTTTTGTATCTTCAATAAAGTTTTAGCTAACTGATATTCCTTTCCAACTATGTAGATATGAGTTCAAACAGAGTTACAAAACTGAAGATATGGGTCCTTCAATTTAGGTGTTTTTTCAGTGACTTTCAAGAAGTGTTGTCATGGAAATGTCGACATGTGACGGAAACATGGGAAAGTGGTCATAGGAAGAATGTGTCATTTTGAGCTATAACAGATGCCCCCTAATGTATGAGGTTTGAGGGGAAGATGATAGCATAAATAAATTATAGAGGAAATAGTTGAGTATGGAGAGAGAAGAGAATCCAAGATCGAAAGGATCGAGCAAAGGTACCTGAAAGAGAGATAAATGTCAGACAAAACTGATCTCTGGGACATATAAGTCCATATACAAAACATCACCATAAAGATACAGGTGGATCCAACATATGTATAACTGATGAAACTATCATGGTCGCTCAATATGCAAAAAGGAACCATATCAAATATAAAGGAGCCATGGCCACAAATGAACAAGGTGGATCCATACTCAACAATTGATCATAGCCACAAAAATATAAGGTGGATCTATGTCTTAGCAAAATGTCATATAAAGTGTAACAAGGTCTTGCGTAGCTTGGGCAGTAGAAAAACAATGATTATGCTACTATTGGCCCAAGGTCTTCAATCCAAACCTACCCAAAAGGTACGAATCCTAACCATGGAGGAAATCGTTTGATTACTGATCAATAATGAGAACCGTTAACAAACGCGAGGGAAACCACCATTAATGAAAATGGTCCCCAAGGTACCTAGTACATTCTAATAAGTGTGAATACAAGGACTTGAAGTTGAACACTTGAAGAATCTATCGAGTAGGAGACATTAAGGTATTCCCACTACCCAATAGCGAGGGAAATTGCCACTAATGACTGCAATCCCCAAGGTACTATCATAGAACTCTAAATTGTTGATGTAATTGTAACTTCGAAATGTATTCACTTCTATTTCTTATGTATTGTACCCTGATGTTTATTCTGGGATGTGTCTGTAATGTAATTGAGTCATGTCATGCCCTAATGTTTCGATCTGGAGTTTCTATAATGTAAACAAGTCATGTCAAGTCATTGTGGGTAACCCTTTTATTGTTCAAGGATTAAAGTCCCCATAGTTGTGGGGCCCTAGGGTTATTATAATATACTAGAGAATTTGACCCTAGGTGAGTCATTGTAAGTCAGGGAAATAGTCCCCACCATTGTGTTAAGGACAACCCTCCTTGTTGGTCGGAGGAGGCAAAATCCCCACAAGTTGTTGGGCGCTAGGGTTATTAGACACTCCTAGAGATGTTGGCTATAGTAAGTAATTGTTAAGTGAGGCCGAAATGTTGGAGTGGTATTAAAGTGAATGAAAAAATATAAATAAAGAGTGAGCCTCTCTCTTTATCACACACACACTCACTCATTGGGGTGCATGAGTGATAGAGAAGTTGTTGGGACAAGAGAGAGACTACTGCTATCAAGAGAACATCTTTATGTTTTCGAGTTTTAATTTTTGTGCTGATTCTATCTCTGTGGAATTTGTGGGTTTTTGTCCTTTTATGGTTTCCCTGAGGAAATTTTTTTGTGTCTCTTGTCTCTTCTGTTTATTGTTGTGCATGTTAATCTCTCAGTTAAAGATCCTAAGATCATAATGCTAGCTTGAATGATAAAAATATGACATGGTATCAGAGCTAACATGAGAAGAAGACATTGGGCAGCTGCAAAAGCTAGGGATTATTACTTTTTGGGTCTCTATCCATAAAAAATCAGCAAAAGTATGCTACCCTGACTCTCCATTGAAGGGCACATCTTTCTATTGAAGCAAAATTCGATTCTGAGCATTTTCAGTTTTTGGTGCGGGAAATTAAGGTTTCTTATAGAAGAGGAATTTTTGAGTGAGCTCGTCATAGGATTTATCTCCTCATCAAAATCTAATTTTAGATACTTGGGTCGATATTTTTTCTTGGGTGAAACTCCAGGAAAGTCAAACCCTAGTTTGACCCCGAGCTGGAAAAACCCAAAAATACAAAAAATGATAATTTTTGGTACATTCACTATATCTCAGGATTGGAGAAGGCTCATGCACTGAAACTTTCACAAAATGAAGATAAAATCCTTATTTACACTGTGTCCAAACATCAGCCTCTGATTCGCTATATTCTGGGAGATATGATCCCTCCAAGTTAGGATTCCAACCTCTTCCAGGATTCATCCCTAAATAGGACACTTGGGGAGAATTGCTATATCTTGGGATTCAAAGGTCCAAATGAAATTTATGAAGATGTTCTAGAAAGGGATCAAAATTTAATTTTAGTGGTCCTGGTTTAATACCTAGAATATGAAACAATGACACATGGAAGTCAATACAAGTTTGTTGTTTTGAATAGTCCTAAAACAGGTCACCTTGGGAAAATGATCATAGGTCCGAAGTGGTGAAACTAATTCTGATGAAACCTATGGTGTTGGAAGAGGGATAGGTGCAGCTACCTCAATGTGAATTTTTAGACATAGTGGAGCAGTATTTCAGATATATCATAGAAACAATATAAGGAATTTCTGCAGAAGAAATTGGAAAATTAGGGCTTCCTATTCCGAGAGCTTCCCTCCACTATTTTCAGAAAATGAGTACATTGGACCACTCACATTGAAGAGATATATCTTTATATCTAATCAGATATGAAATATTCCAAGTTTTGAAAATTAAGGTTTCTTTGACAAACCCTACATCAGCCAGCTCCAAAACCAAGACGGACACCTCAAATCGGTAAGATCTAATCTTTTGCTATTTTCATTTGAGGTTCTCATTTCAAAGTAATCTATCACATCAGATTGATGATAATATTGGTGAAGTTGAAAAATTCCAAGCATGGAAGTATATTATCTCTCTAAAGAAAATGAATTGGACACTTACATAAGTAGAGATGTTCTATTTCCAAAGGGAGATGAGGCTAAAAGCCTTACACCAGAAGAACTTGGTCAAGGCCAAGAAGATCATTGTTGATTCAGTCACAGATCAACTTGCACCACAAGTGTCTCCTGTAAAGACACCAAAAGAGATGTTTGATTCCTTGACCAAGATATTTGAATGGAAGAACATAAATCAAAATATTACTTTGAGAAACCAGTTGAAGAATGTGAAGATCCAGAATGTAGAGACCATATAGTCATACTTTGCAGGGGTCTTTCAAATCAAAGAACAAATTGAAGCGGTAAAAGAAGGAGTGAATAATGCAAAAGTGGTGATAGCCACCTTGAATGGCCTCCCAGGATCATGGGATTCATTCATTCGAGGAATGTGTGCCAGAAGAAAGTGATTACTTTTAGCAGACTCTAGGAAGAAGAAGAAGCTAGACTCATAAAAAGAGAAGAGAAGATGGGAGTAATTGAAGATCAAGATCTCACCATCCAAAGAATATCCCTCAAGTGATGAGGAATATGAAGAACTCAACTCTTGAAGAACCTCTTATCCATATTAGAATTTAGATAAGAAATGATGCTATTATGAAGGAAGAAGATGATGAAGCTGAAGGCTCAATAAGGAGTCTACCCACGAAACAAATAAAGATAAGTATTGAATTGTCATTTCATGATATTGTTTTGTTATGCATTTGTTTATATTTAGTTGATGTATTATGCATGATAGAATGTTTTCATTAATGATAGTATACTACTAATATGCATGTGATGGGTAAGTAGCTCATGGTGCTATACAACTCTCCATTGCTACTTATCTAGAATGAAACCTCTTTGCTGACATATTGGATTAGTGCACAATCCCAATGTTGTCCTGGTATAGATGGAAGGCATCTAGAAAAGTGTCTGTGAGATATGGATGAATGTTGTATTGGCTAAAATAGTTTCATGATCACATATTTATGTATAAGAATTTTCCATTATGAATATTCCTTATGAAATTTTTCTAACCATGAAAATGCATTTGACTTGTAGGATAGATCCCATACATAATCACCTACAAGCAAAGAAGGATGAGACTTGTTCCAAAGAACAAGTGATGAAAGTTCAAGATGAAGAATAATATGACAAATGCTATGACATCATTGATGCAAAACCTTCAAGCTATGAAAAAGTAACCAAGAAGAAAGTGAAGACCAGTTCAAGAAGAATGATGTCTAGGATGCAGTATTGATATGCAAATGGAAGTTCGTAGTTCCATCATGTAGTAGATGGAAACATTGTGGGATACAACGAAAGATTCGTAGCAAAAGGCTTCTCATGAAAAGAAGGAATAGACTACGAAGAGACATTTGTAGCCACTGGAAGTGAAGTCACATGATAGGCATAATCATGTGTGCAAATGAAATAAGGCCTTGTATGAGTTTAGAAGACACCCATGGGATAACACATACATGAGGAGCTTGATGAAGATCTAAACCTTTGCTACAAGGTTGATAAAGGATGATAAGCTCACAGATGGGTGCGAGAAGAACTTTTGAAAAATTTCAAGACAGAGGATCTTAGTATCCAGTGATCCTAGATGGATTCATAGAATATTAGTAGTAGAGGAAGCTACTTGTCACTCTACTAAAAAATGTTTCAGTGCATAGAGTACAGAAGACAGAGAGAATATGATGCTTCAGAGGGAGTGACTGCAGAAGATCCTGAGGTTTGACATGGTATGACAGGATGGATAGATTACTGATGACTCTAGGCCTTATTGAGAGTAAAATGGATTCCAACCTTTGCTTCAAGGTTGAAGGCGGAAGACCAGTGATGCTCCTATTATGTGTCGATGCACTATTTTCTAGGCATGGAGGTGTGGCAGAATGTAGATGGAATCTTCCTCAGACAAGGGAAGTATGTAGTAGAGATCCTAAAGAGGTTCGGGATGATGGAATGCAAGGCCATGATGACACCTATGGCATCAAACTTGAAGCTATTGAGTGATGCTTCACCAAAAGCAGTTGATGCTACAATGTATTATCAAATGATTGGGTCCTAATGTACCTGATGAACATGAGACCAGATATTTGTTTTGCTGTGAACACCTTGAGCTAGTTCCTGATAGATCTGGTACATATTCACTTGATTGCTGCAAAGCATATTCTGAGGTACCTGAGGGGTACAGTTGATTATGGGCTCAAGTATGAGGCGATTCATAATATTAACCTAGAGGGTTATGTTGATTCAGATTGGGAAGGTAGTGCCATCGAAAGGAAGAGCACTTCAGGGTGTTGCTTCAGTATGGGATCAGGTGTGATCTCTTGGTTTAGCAAGAAGCGGTCCTATGTGGCACTCAGTACAACTGAAGTAGAGTATGTTGCAGCTTGTTCAACTAGTTGTGAGGTAGTATGGCTAAGGAAGCTACTATCTGATTTATTTGATCTCCAGTTGGATGCTACTTGTATATATTGTGACAACCAGAGTTGTCTGAAGTTGTCAGAGAACCCGGTGTTCCATGAAAAGTTGAATCATATCGAGATCAAATATCACTATATCAAGGATATGGTGTAGATAGGAGCATTGAAGCTCCAGTATGTTGCGATGGGTGAACATATAGCTGTTGTGTTGACAAATCCATTGGCCTTAGTGAAGTTTGAATACTTCAGGGAGAATATTGGTGTTCTCCAGATTGAGGTTCCCTCCAAAAGGAAGTGATGAGTCTGTGAGCCATTCTGACATGGTGAGAGGATTGGTTCCTTCCATGGTCAGATGTAAAGGCTAATCGATTCTGTCATGATGAGAGGATTGGTTCCTCACATGTCAAATATGAGTGTTGAGCCATTCTAATGTGACTGTAGGATTGATTCCTACATGATCAGATATAAGTGCTAAATTTCATTCTTGGAATGGAGGCACCTGGTCAGTTACTAGGAATACTTAGTCTAGGACTAAGGGCCATTCTGATATTATTGTGGGATGTGTTCTCAAATGATCAGATATAAGTGCAGGGCCATTTTGATGTGATTGAGAAATATGTTCCCACTTGATCAGATATAAGGGTTGTTTCCATTCTGTCATGGTGAGAGGATTAGTTCCTTCCATGTCAGATGTGAGTGTCGAGCCATTCTGATGTGACTATAGGATTGGTTCCTACATGATCAGATATAAGGGCTATTTCCATTCTCTGAATGGAGGCATCTGGTTAGTTACTAGGAACCCTCAGTCTAGGAGTGAGAGCCATTCTGATGTGACTGTGGGATTTGTTCCCACATGATCAGATGTAAGTGCAGAGCCTTTCCACAGATCATAGTAGGTGTGTCCTATCATGCTGGTGGATGTGAGTGCTAGAATTTCCACAAATGATAGTAGGTGTGTCCTATCATGCTGGTGGATGTGAGTGCTGAGCCTTTTCACAGATGGTATTATGTGTGTCCTAACATGTTGGTGATTTTCAGTGATGTGCCTTTCCATAGATGGTAGTAGGTGTGTCCTACCATGTTGGTGGATGTGAGTGCTGTGCCTTTCCACAGATGGTAGTAGGTGTGTCCTACCATGTTGGTGGATGTAATTTCTGAGCCTTTTCATAGATGATAGTAGGTGTGTCATATCATGCTGATGGTTGCGAGTGTTATGCCTTTTCACAGATGATAGTATATGTGTCCTATCATGCTGGTGAATGTAAGTGCTGGGCCTTTCTAACAGGGTTGTCGGATGTGTTCCCGCATTGTCACATGTGAGTGTTGGGCGTGCCTTTTTGACATGGTGTTGGATGTGTTCCTCTCATGGTCATATGTAAGTGATGGGCAGGCCATTCTGACTTAGGGTCAGATATAAGCATTGAATAAGACCTACATGGAGGCTAGGCCTACAAACAACATGAAAAAGGGATGGCTCTGTAGAACTTCCTATGATGAGAAGAATCATGAGATAGAACCCGTGATGATGATCTAGCAGTGATGATCCAGATCGAGTGATGATCCAGATCCAGTGATGATGATCCAGATCCAGTGATCATGATCCAGATCCAGTGATGATGATCTAGATCCAGTGATCATGATCCAGATCCAGTGATGATCTAGATCGAGTGATGATGATCCAGATCTAGATGAAGATTCCTTGAAGATGAATATGACTTGAAGATGAAGATGACGAGAACTCAATGATGATCCATATGATACATAGAAGAAGACTTGTGCTAATAAATTGTGTCAAGAGAATAGCTTCCTAATTAAGAGGGAGTGTTGATGTAATTGTAACTTCAGAATGTATTCACTTGTATTTCTTATGTATTGTACCCCGATGTTTATTTCGGGATGTGTCTGTAATGTAATTGAGTCATGTCATGCCCCGATGTTTTGATCAAGAGTTTCTATAATGTAAATAAGTCATGTCAAGTCATTGTGGGTAACCATCCTATTGTTGAAGGGTTAAAGTCCCCACAGTTGTGGGGCCCTAGGGTAATTAGACTATCCTAGAGAATTCGACCCTAGGTGAGTCATTTTAAGTCAGGTAAATAGTCCCCACCTTTATGTTAAGGATAACCCTCCTTGTTGGTCAGAGGAGGAAAAGTCCCTGCAAGTTGTGGGGCACTAGGGTTATTAGACACTCCTAGAGATGTCGGCTCTAGTAAGTAATTGTTAAGTGAGGCCGACATGTTGGAGTGGGATTCAAGTGAATGAAAGAATATAAATAGAGAGTGAGCCTATCTATTTATCACACACACACTCACTCACTCATTGGGGTGCATGAGTGAGAGAGAAGTTGTTGGGACAAGAGAGAGACTACTGCTGTCAGGAGATCATCTTTATTTTTTCGGGTTTTACTTTTGGTGATGATTCTATCTCTGAGGAATTTGTGGGGTTTTCTCCTTTATGGTTTCCCCGAGGAAAATTCTTTGTGTCTCTTGTCTCTTGTGTTTATTGCTATGCATGTTACTCTCTCAGTTAAATATCCTAAGATCATAATTCTAGTTTGAATGATAAAAATCTAACATAAATCTCATCCCCAGAGCAAGATGTGTTGCAGTCCATAGGAAGAGATCCATTGGAAGGAAGGCATTAAGGCATCCTTCATCATCCAACATGAGGTAAGTCAAATACTAATTAGATCTGGAATTGGTACATAATTTCATGACAAGGACCTTCGAAGACATGATGTAATGAATTGATACCAGGGAATGGCCAATACAAAAGGTCAAGGAAACTGCAAAATGGCCAACAAAGGTTTAATCCTTGAATAATGAGCATGACACAAAAGTGACTTAGGAAGCTTTGGACACAAAAACACCAATGACACAAATCTGCAATATAGGAAACATTGACAATTTCCCCATATAATTGGAAAAGAGAGCAACTGGAGGAGTAAGAAACCCTGAATCGAGATAAGGTCAAAATACTAGGACCCAAATATTGATCGACTCAAAACTGGTGCTTTTTTCAGGGAAACAAGACTTGGGGCCATGATGTAAAAAACATGTGAATGAACTTCCCTTCCCCTCTTTCTTGTAAAGGTTTAAAGATTCCAAGAAAGAAAACTCGAGACCTTCTCCATTTTTGGAAAGCTTGAAGAAGAGACAGAAGAATGCTTGATAAAGCATTGATTCATGGATTTTACAAGCCCAAATCAATGAATGCTAAATGGTGTTTTCATAGTTTAGAGAGTCTGAAAACTCCAAAGAAGACTCCAGGGGGGAACATTTTCATTCAATTTAGTCTCCTGAGGCCAAAAAAGTATAAAACAAACCACATAAGAACTCTCATAGCTTCCAAAGAAGTAAGGCGCACATTTTTTGTACTTAGTCGGGGAGGTCCAAAAAAGGTTAAATTACCACCTACCCAATGATCCTTCAAAAGCAACATATAGCCTGATTTTTACGAGTGTGAAGGAAGGCAAGATAACTCGGAAAGATACATTTGATTGCGAGAAATGGGGCTTACAACAATAAACTCGATTCTTTGTTCTTTTGGGTTTAACAAGCATGAAAAAGACATAAAGTACACTTAGAATATTTTTCATGTTTAGGTCCAGAGCATGAAAAAGAGAAAACTAAGTTCATATCGAGGGTTGATTTTCTGTAAGTTTAGTCCCTCAGGTCTGAAAAAGTGATAAACCTATGCCTGAGAATACTCTTCTCAATTCCAAAGAAAAGAGAGTGTTCCTTTCTCATATTATTCCACATGGTCCGAGAAAACAAGGGCCTACCACCAATGTGGATGCCCATTCACATATTCTTAGCAGGCCTAAATGGACAAGTTTACTCGACAGTCAAGTCTATTTTGAGGAGTCAGACGTGGGCCTAAAGAAACTCAATATATTTCCCGTGAAGTTTTAACGAGTCTGGAAAAGTCAACTCGCGGCATCCTTACTATTTTTAATGATCTCGAAGGAGAGCAGAAAGAATGCTCTAAATGCGAAGAGACGAGTGTCATAGGCAGGAGAAGCTAGTTCCAAGCGCAAGGAACAAACCTATGCATAATGCAAGGAAATCGAGAAAGATAAGGACACTCGAGGAGTGTCTCCTCAAGCTAAAGGGTGTCAATTTGCAAAGGCAAAATGATACAAGGCTTAGCGACGATGAGAGTAAGGATGAGGGATTATACAACAAGTGAAAAGCATGGAAGCCAGCATCATGCTCATAAGCATGATCAGGGCACATGCAAATGGAGTTACAACTTGAACAACAAGACAAGGCCACTAAATAGTTGTGAATCCAACCAAAAATACTGTCTCCAAGAAACAAAAATATCAGGATCATATTCAGAAGAAAAGATCCGATGTAGGCCACTTTGGTAGAAATACATGCAACTTTTCTATCTTATACAAAAGGGAAAGTCAAGGAAGAATCAACCAAAGAATATTCTATAGAACCAAGACTCGAGGGTTTATAATCAGTAAGATCAACCTCAAAAGAAAAGAAAAAATCAACAAGGGAGATAGATTCTGTAGGAACAAGCTCGGTATCACAGGAGTTGAAAAATTCATAAGAAAAATCAAACTCATCTGGATCACTGACTTGTTGTTCAAAGGAAGAGTCAAAAGACTCAACAAGGCCAACATAAAAAGAAAGGTCAAGTGTCCTAGGAAAATCAGGGTTAGAATTAGTCACAACCAAACCAACATCCAAAAGAAGGTAAGACTGTATCAAAGACTTTAGGAAGAATTCATCCAAAGGAAGGAGTTCATCCGAGATATGACACACATCTAAAGTTTCAAATGGATCGAAAAAGTGGAGAGCGAGCTCCATAATCTATATAGGATGACTCACTTGGTCAACTGGTAGGACCAAGTCCTGAGAAGGTAAGCATGAAAACAAAGGCTGCTTCTCAGTAGCAATTGAACATAAAGGACATGAGGCCACATAGCTCACCTGTGGTGGGGTAGTGTCTATAGAAACACTGGGAATCAATAAAGGAAAAACCTGGTCTCTAGTTAGGTTAGGAGACGGACCAAGAAAATCCAACTGATCGATAGTGACAATTTATTCACCATGATTAAATTACATCACATGAAAGAATGATGACACCACAGCTTGCATGGCATAGACATAATCACGTCCAAGGAGCATATTGAAGTCCAAGGGGTATTCTATCAACATGAAGTCAACTAAGACAGTATTCCCACCCAAAGTAATAGGTGTTTGAGCAAGAATTTCCTGTGGAAATTGAACCTAGTGATAGATTAATTTTACTCACAACAATTATCAATTGAACATGCAAAATCACTCACAAAAGAGACTGAATAATGAGCTGAACACTAAACTGTATTGAATAAGTGTACAATAGCCAACCCTATAACATAATAGGTTGCATTATTAAATAATTACATAAGGGATTTGAATGCATGAGGAGCAATTCGAATCTAGCATAAAGCAGGCTTACTAAAATTAAGCAAATCCCCCATAGGTGCAAAAAGCTGATCCCAAATCAGTCATGGAGCTCATGAATTGGAAAAAGTTCTTAGGAAAGCTAAAGAGTGATGGAATGAAAAATCATACATGCTTTTACAAGGATAAAAGAGTGGAGGATGTGTAGGACAAAAAACTAGTCAAGCTTTTCCATTTGCCTTAAAACACTGAAAAAAGCAGGGAATAAAGCAGAAAAAGAAAAAGGGCGCTTAGGAGACCAGGAATAAAGTAGATATGATTCCTTGAGGTTTCCCAATTTCTACATGAGTCAAATAAGGCAAGTTTGACCACTATGGATAGGTAAATGACAACTTGCACAAGGTGGGACACATGAACTAGGAAAATAAGACAAAAATAATGAAATTAATGTCTAACGTAGCTAACTATGTGTTGATTATTCTAAAAAGCCCCCTTAATCCTGACTTATGAGTAATATATCAGAAAATTATAGGGCCTAGAAACAAGGCTTAGTCACCCTTTACATACTGCATGTCCATACAACCAAGGAAAGAGGCAAAAACCACATGGGAAAATCCTCCCTTAAACATGGACTGTAAAACAAAATTTGGAAATATTGTCTTCACTCATGCTTCACAGCATGATTAGCAATTCCTAGTAGTGATTTGAGATTGCTGAAGGTCTTCTCACAAAATTCTTTGGTGAATATATCAGCTACTTGTTCTGAAGATGAACGGAAGAGTAGGTGAATGGTGCCATCATGCACAAGCTCTCTGATGTAGTGCATATGGATCTCAATGTGTTTGGTTCTCTGCTTCTGAACTGGATGTTTGCAGATTTGAATGGTACTCTGATTCGAAGCCACACTCTCCAAGTAAACCCTGCAACCATAAACATTTAGTTGCTGCATTAACAACTCCTCTGTACTCTGCTTCTGTAGATGAGAGTGCAATGGCACTCTGTTTCTTGCTTGACCAGTTGATTGGCCCTTCTGCAAGCATGAACACATATCCTGATGTGGACTTTCTATCTGTGCCATTACCTGCAAAATCACTGTCAGTAAATCCAATCAAACGAAGATCAGATTTTGCTTTATAGAAGATCCCATGTGTCCTTGTTCCCTGAACAAAGTTAAGGATCCTTTTTGCTGCTTTCCAATGGATCTCATGAGGCTGATCCATGTATCTAGAAGCCACACTTACTGCGTAATAAATATCAGGTATAGTATGTGTTAGATACAACAAACATCCAATCAATTTCCTATACAGTGTATTGTTTACCATAGGTGAAGAATCAACTTCTTCCAGCTTCACTCCTGAAAGGAAAGGAGTCTTTCTTGGTTTGCAGTCCTTCATTTTGAATTTGTTCAGAAAATCCAAGGCATACTTGGACTAGTGCACCTTGATTCCATCTTTGGTTTGAGCAATCTCAAGCCCCAAAAATTGACTTAAGAGCCCCAAATCTGTCATGGAGAAGGCTTGGTTCATTGCACTCTTTAAGGAAGCAATCTCATCCTTTGAGCTTCCTATAATGAGGAGGTCATCAACATATAACACAATGATCATCAATGAACCATTAATTAACTTCAAATAGACATTTGGATCTGATTTTCACTGAACAAAATTCAGTGATAGCAAGAAGCTATCGATCTTGGCATACCAAGCCATGGGGGCTTGCTTTGGCCCATACAATGACTTTCTCAACCTGCACACAAGAGAAGGGTTAGTATCAAAACCTTGAGGCTGCTGCATATATATCTCTTCAGTGAGATCTCCATTCAGTAAGGCACATTTTACATCCATGTGATGTACCTCCCATTGCTTTGAAGCTGTAATGGCTAGGGCTAGCCTGATGGAATCCATATTTGCCACTGGGGAAAAGGTCTCATTCTAATCTATCCCATGAACCTATGAGTAGCCCTTGGCTACCAATATGGCCTTGTACTTCAGTGGTGAACCATCAGCAGAAAATTTGGTCTTGTAGACCCACTTACACTGAACTAACTTCCTCCCTGGGGGAAGATCCACTAGCTCCCATGTGTTGCTCTTCTGGAGTGAGCTGAGCTCTTCATTCATGGCTGCTTGCCATATTGGATCTCATGCTGCTTCTTCATATGTTTGAGGATCATATTCCACCATCAAATAGCATTTTTCAACAAACATAGGATCCTTCATGCATAGACCACTCTCAAATTGAGATCTAGTCCTCCTTGGGTCATTGGGATCCCCAGCTAGCTCTCCTGTTGCATGTAGTGGATTGGATGCCCATTTTGGCCTTGTAGGGATGTTAGGGTCTAAAATAAACTCATATCCATAAGACAAATAAGAATCAGCATGTTCAACAAACTCTTCACTTACTTTCAGAGGTTCAGGTGGTGAAGAGGCTTCTCCAACTTCCACTGCTGCAAGGGGTTCTTCTTGAAACTGAACACACCTTTCGATGAAGGATTTATTTGTGCTCAAATTTATCAGTTTGTACCCTTTTGAATCTTTATATTATCCAACAAATAGACACTCTTGGATTTGGGGCTGCAAAGCCTTTCTCTTTTTTGTTGGAATTCTAGTCCAAGCCCTTGAGCCAAAAATCCTGAAATGGGTCACATCTGGCTTGTGCCCACTCCATGCTTCGAAAGGAGTCATACCATCAAGCTGTTTGTGAGGAACCCTATTCTGGATATAGGCTGCATAGTTGATAGCTTCAGCCAAGTACTTTGGTGGCAAAGTTTTGGCCTCCATCATGCATGTTGCCATCTCCTTCAGTGATCTGTTCTTCCTCTCAGCAACACCATTTTGTTGTGGTGTGTAAGGGATAGAATGCTGCATCTGCAAAATAATTAATAAACTTAGACTTGACATACTCACCACCATTGTCAGATATGAGGACCTTGAGTTTCCTCCCAGACTGGTTTTCAAGCAAAGCCTTAAAGACTTTGAAGAGGCCAAAAACTTCAGACTTGTGTTTCAGGAAGTAAACCCAGCAATACCTGGAAAAGTCATCTATGAAATTCAATGCATATTTTTCCTGACTCATGGACATATGAAGGAATGGGCCAGCAACATCACTGTGGATCAGCTCGAGGGGTGCAAAGGTTCTCTCATGACTAGCTCTCTCAAATTTATGCTCTGGGTGTTTTCCTAGGATACAAACTTGGCAGACTCCTTTGGAAAATTTTATCTTGGGAAACCCTATGACCATCTCTTTTTCACTAAGATCAGAAAGATACTTGTAATTTAGGTGGCCAAATATTTCATGCCAAAGCTTGCTTGCTTCATTAGCATGAATCAAAAGAGCAGAGGGGTTTGAGTAGGGTAGGAAGTGTGAGAACATGTATACCTTCTGAGCATGATTCACAACTCCTTCTGCAATGACTTTACCACTTGAGATCTCTGTGATCTCAACTTCATCAAGGGAGAATATGACCTTCTTTGGAGACCCAGTGTGACTCATTTGGTACACTGACAAGAGGTTGGAGGCAAGACCAGGCACATACAACACATCGCTGAACTGACCATGATCAAGATCAATCCTCCCTTTGCCCAAACTTTCAGTGAGAGAGTCATCTCCCAGTACTATAGGTGGTCCTTTCGACATGTCAAGTGAGGAGAAGGCCTCCTTGGTTGAAACCATGTGTCTTGAAGATCCAGAATCAATGATAAAACTGGGTGAGCTTGATGTGCTAGCAACCAATGCATGAACTCTCTCTCTGTCATCTGAACTTGATCCTCCTTCTCTCTTCTTTGACCTGTTTGGAAGGGAGATGCCATTCTTCTTGAGGAGTTGTGTCAGCATGTCTGTTTGCTTCTTCATACAAGAGCTTTCAGTGTGATTGCCCTTATTGTAGTATGCGCACTTGCTCATTTCTCCTTTGTTTTTCTTCTTCTGGTTATTCTTCTTGGAACCTTGTGGCTCCTCTGGAGACTGTTTCTTGTCTCTCTTTTTCTCAAGTGGATTTTTAGATTTCTTTTTGCTTTTTGAATCCACCCTCAAATCTCCAGCAATCAGAGCGTGATATTTGGATGGTTTGATGGTGCCCATCATCACCAGCTTGTCTTGTTCTTGTGTGAGAGATTCCATGGAATCTGGAAGGCTAGGCATCTTCCAAGTTCAAGCTGTCAGTTTTGTGGCATAGAAGGTTGAAACAAACACTGAATAGTCAGGGCCAAGCTTCAAGAGAATGGCCAAGACCAGATGATCATCCTTATTTTCAATCCCACACTGTTTCAGCTGCAAAACAAGTGCTTTGAACTTGGAGAAATAGAGTTGCAGAGATTCAAAGCTATTTGGACTCAGGGAGATCAATTCATTTTCAATTTTATGTCCCCTCATCTCATATATCTTTCCAAAAAGATCATTAAGCTTCTCCCATACTTCATTCAGTGATTTCAATCCATCAAGATGGAAAAGGAGGTCTCTGGAAATACTCAGACATAGGAGACCATAGGCCTCATCCCTCCTGTTGTGCCATTTTATCTTCTCTGCAGCTGCATTGGGATCTGCTTTTGTTGCCATAGTCACCCTATAGAGGCCTTTCTCTCTCAATAGTATCTCCATCTCTGCTTTCCATTCAAATAAATTGAAGGGAGTCAAGATGATCTTCTGAGATTGATCCATAGCTTAGAAATCTGTCCCGGCTGTCAGTAGAAGGCTCCCAGTCACTGATGTCGAACCTGCAAAATATTTTTGAAGGAGAGAAATCGATCTACAATGGCTCTGATACCATGTGGAAATTGAACCCAGTTATAGATTAATTTTACTCACAACAATTATCAATTGAACATGCAAAATCACTCACAAAAGAGACTGAATAATGAGCTGAACACTAAACTGTATTGAATAAGTGTACAATAGCCAACCCTGTAACATAATAGGTTGCATCATTAAATAATTACATAAGGGATTTGAATGCATGAGGAGCAATTCGAATCTAGCATAAAGCAGGCTTACTAAAATTAAGCAAATCCCCCATTGGCACAAAAAGCTGATCCCAAATCAGTCATGGAGCTCACGAATTGGAAAAATTTCTTAGGCAAGCTAAAGAGTGATGGAATGATAACTCATACATGCTTTTACAAGGAGAAAAGAGTGGAGGATGTGTAGGACAAAAAACTAGTCAACCTCACCTAGTCAAGCTTTTCCATTTGCCTTAAAACACTGAAAAAAGCACGGAATAAAGTAGAAAAAGCAGAAGGGTGCTTAGGAGGCCAGGAATAAAGCAAATTTGATTCCTTGAGGTTTCCCAAGTGCTACATGAGTCAAATAAGGCATGTTTGACCACTATGGATAGGTAAATGACAACTTGCACAAGGTGGGACACATGAACTAGGAAAATAAGACAAAAATAATGAAATTAATGTCTACGGTAGCTAACTATGGGTTGATTATTCTAACATTTCCAAGGCTATACAATTTCTTCTATCAAACACCAGTAACTTACTAGCAGTTGACACAAGGCTGGGAGATCCCATGCCTCACCAAGCACGGGCATACAAGATACTAGCTGAGGCTCCTTCATTAACAATACAACGAGTAATCATGTATGGTTCAACTTTGACCTTTATCTAGAAAGGTGCATTAGAAGGAAGGTGCATGTCACATCCCCATGCCTCCGACCGGCAAAGAGGACGCGACTAAGAGCTTAACAAGACCGGGCTAACCACCCATGAACATGTACAGGAAAATAAAATCGCCTAGAATAGAATGCTTAAGCGAATTTGAACTAAATTATGCACCCAGAATTATTAATCATTTACAGAAGCAATTTAATCATCATACACAGCGGAAAATAACAGCATTCAGACATGCATTCATTCAACATGTTCATTTCATTTTGATTAACAGTAATATAGAATTGCAGAGGTAAAATGCACAAGGTTACTTATCTTATGAAAGCTTTGCTCCGCAACCAGCTACGTCGCTGCAACGTTCCACCCAACCATAGGCCAGCGTGCTCATCAATCTCTCAGCAACGCTGCCACCCCCGAGCTGGGCATGATTCTCCAAGGAATAAGGGAACTAGCAGGCTTACACATAGCCAGGATACACAAAACACATAGCCAAGCCAACCAAGTTGGGTTTATCAGGCCATTAAGGAGCTGATGAAGGCAATTTGCTAAGCTGGTGAGCTCATAACAGAGCCAAGAACACCCACACCAAAACTAGCCTGACCTCTAAGACACCCATCCACACCCAACACAAGGAATCAGTCCCTTCTCTGCTACACAGTCCCTCAGGCCTTGCATTCCCTTCCAGTGCTATTCAGGGGTGATGGAGAAGAAGGCCAGCCCTCTATTTTTGTTTGTGTGGTTTCTAGCACCAGGTTTATCAAGCAACTAAGCCAACACCCTTGCTCCCAATACAGTCCAAAGACTAACAATTGCACTCCGGCAATTAATTCAGCTCTCACAGCTTAAACAGGGAAAAACGAATTACACAGCCCCACACATAACAGCAAAAACGACTCACACATGAGGAAACACACACATCCCTGGAGCTTATCATTGAACACAACTCACAGCAGGGGGAAAATGCCCCAAAAAGCCTGTGTGTGAGGTCAATAGTCACTGAGACAGTCAAAAACGTGAATGGCCCTTCATAGCCATGGTGAAAAACACATGAAATCACAAAAACGCGAATGGAAAATGCACCAGCAGCTCCAAAAACGTGAGGAAGACAACCCAGGCCCTGGCATTACAAAAACGACCTCCAATCCATGGGAAAAATGAAGCCACAGCCAAAAAAGTGGAAGGAAAAACACACAGGAAACTCCAGCTGCTCCCAAAACGTGAGAAAAAACTCAAAAACGTGATTGCATAGCAGGATGGCATACGATTTTGGGCCTTTTTCTTTCCCAGGAAGTCAGAACACGTTTTTCCAAAAATGGGTCTCTGCCCAATTCGAAATTGGTTGCCCATACTCTTCCCCTTCCATGCAATAACTGCCTCAACCACCAGCAGTCTTTCTTCAATGAAAGTGGTTGGGTAAAAACAAGAAGAAGTCACATGGGTAATTTCCCTTATTGGCTAAAGTTGGACAATTTCCCCACATCCTTACCCTTGGAAGATCATGCCCCATTCGATTTAGTTGCCGCGGCCGTAGCTGGTTGTGTTCATTTTAATTAATTATAGATGCATATTTACATGATGCTGAAACTTAATATGTGCCGCACGCCCCGATATTCAATCGGTGACGATTTAAATCCCAAAACATAGCATAGCCGATCAATGGCGGGGCCTTGGCCTTTAGCTCCACACCATGATCATTTACAATATATACATCATATACATCTAATGTAACGGGGTCAAAACCCGAGGCATTACAGTGCAGCTCAACTAGGCTATCCCAATCAAAGGAAGCAATCTGAGAGCTTGGTGGGGGTTGATCTGAAGTGAGTTTAGTGCCCCCTTCTTTAGTAAGTTTTGAATTGGAAGTGAAGAAAATGTGACTAGCAGACACTTCACTCTCCAAAGGAAAAGTCGATATTATAAAATGGAATCGATTCAACCGCTTCGTGAAGGTCACTCTCCGAAGGAAGAGTAGGATTGACCAAAGATGACATTGGCTAGATCACATCAAGATCACTCTTTAAAACAAGAGTGGGGTCAACCAAAGGTTGAGTAGGTTGTTGAGAAACTATAGGTTTCTCAGGAGAAGGAAATTCTTGAGTCTCGGACCACACTCTTCGTACCTCTACGATTGCAGGGCACTGGTGAGTAAGATGATATCCCTGGCATAGCTTACAAGGGGACTTAAGTTTGCACTTCAAACAACCCATTTTCTCAATAGTGTCAACATGACTAGCAGTGGCTGACTATTTTCTCTCAGCATGAACTACAGAGGATGATATTTCCCCCCCAGCATGACCACCAGAGGCTGGGTGACTGGGTCCAACCTACCTAAGAGAGGTTGGTTGTTGAAAAACTTTAGAATTTTAAAAAATGGGATGACCATGAAACCAAACTCTTCGCACCTCCATGATAGAAGGACATTTATAAGTAAGGTGGTCTCCCTTACAAAGCTTACAAGGAAACTTGGGCTTGTGTTTTGAACGGGTAGTCTTTTGAACAGTGTCAACATGACTCGGAGTGGTTGATGGATTTTCTTCACCATGAACCATAGAGGCTGAGAGACTGCCCCCAGCATGACCTGCAGAGACTGAGAGACTGCCTCCAGCATGACTTGCAGAGGCTGAGAGACTAGGTCCAACATGACATGCAGAGGTTGGACGGGTAGCACCAGCATGAACAACAGAGGCTGAATGGTTAGGATCAACATTCTTTACAACAATTGAGTGTGTTCCCCCAGCATGATCCTCATAGGCTGGGTGGATGGATCCAACATGACTTGTAGAGGTTGTATGGGGAGGTTCAACTTGAACATCAGAGGTTGAACGAGTGTCCTCAACATGAACTATAGAGGCTGAGTGACTGGATCCAACATGACTTGGAAAGGTTGGAAGGATCCCACCAGCATGATCAACAAAGGATGGATGGTGAAGATCAACTTGACTTGCAGAGGTTGAGTTCTTAGGTCCAACCAGTGTTATCAGAACCGAACCGGTGGTCGAACCGGCCGACCCTGGGAACCGGAACCAGACCGGAACCGGACAAAAACCGGGAAACAAACCGGATAAAAAAACCGGTTGAGCAAACATACATAAAACATTCATATTTTCAAAAAATACATATATATCCATGTGCATCCATGTGAATTCAAACCATTATAAACAAATATGTCAAGTTTCTCAAGTATATAGCAAGTAAGGGCATATAAAACCAAAAAAAAATCGATTGCAAACACATAACTAAAGAAAAGTACATCAACAAAGAGGTTATAAATGGCCTCTAAAGTCAAAATATAAGCATATGACTATAGTCTAGACTCTAGAATCTACAATCTAATGATTCTAATCATATATCATAATTATCTGAGTCCTCATGCCCAAACTTAGAGTCATCATCTACATCCTCAACAAGAGCATGGCTTGACTCCCCTATAGGCCTGAAGGGACTTTTCTAACTGCAACATCAATGTTCACATCCTCTTGCTGTGGAAGAGGGCCCAAGTCCATTCACAATTAAATGTGATTGATATGGAGGGTGGGAGCCTCCTTTTATAACATTAGAAGGGTCGTGGGTCAATTAAATAGCTCACACGTGTACCCTATTTTTTATTTTATTGAAAAAATTTGAAATTAGCTATTTTTGGGGGTCCTTGGCGTTTTTGTACAGAACCGGCCGGTTTTGTTCTGAACCAGACGGTTTGGAGAAAACCGGGCGGTTTTGTACAGAACCGGGCGGTTCATCCTTAAAACCGGCCAATTTCGTATGGAACCGGCCAAAAACGGTTTGAGTGCATGATTTGACTCGGTGAAGCTTGTAAACCGGTCAAACCGGGGGTTTTTTTCCAAACCGGTTGGGTTTTGATAACATTGGGTCCAACATGACCTACAGAGGTTGGATAGGTGCCCCCAGCATGAACTGCAGAGGCTGGGTGGTGAGGTTCAACTTGAATTACAAAGGTTGAATGGGTGCCCCCTTTCTTATGTGTCTTCTTCCTATTCCTCCTTCTTTTACTCCTTTTAGACCGTTGATTACTAGTATCAATACTTTCACCACATGAGGTAGAAGGAGTAGGAGAATCAACTACAAGTGAAGGGGAAGCAATTTTTTGATGCCCTTGATATAAGGAGCTTACTTGAGAATCATCAGGAGAATTCAGGATAGTTGGAGTGGAAAACAACCACACCAATAGCCCTAGGGTGAATCCAGGTAGATTTAAGGTGGCCATCAAAGGAACACCAACATTCCCTATGAGAGGAATAGTACAAGGAGTTCCCAGCATGGGAATCTCTTGGTTGGTGTTCAAAGGGGTGCTAGCCATAGTTTCAAACAATAAGATAAATTCTAAGGTTGAGAAGCAACCAAAATTACAAAGCACACACCTGAAGGAAAACTAAGTACAGACAAACCATAGAGCACTCACTAAAATTCCTAAATCCAAACAGACAAATAGGTATAAGATATGCTTTCTAGAATAAAGTTGATAGATAGTTACTTGGTGTCCCTGTAGATGTTCTTAGGCATAAGTGAAGGAATCATCCACCACCCTCCCACACCTTCTACCGGGGTTACCTTCCAAGCTCGTCCAAGGTCAACCAGAAATAGCCTTTCGGTGTACCTTTGTATGAACCCTAGATGTCAAAGAGACTAAAGGATACCTTAACTATATTGACAGTCTGGGGGGATAGTCGTAAGCCTAGTTCATACACATGGGTAGGGTAGCAAATTCTGAAACCCTGTCTAAGAAAGAAACCCCAGATGCACAAAAACCATGGTCTATGCTTTGACAAGGAATCAGAGGGTTACCTCCTCAGTCCAAGCCTCCATGTGGCCTCGTGCTTAACTCCCATTTGAGAGGAGCTTCCCAGATACAATCAACATCGAAGAGGATTTACCTAGTGATTGGCCAACTACGTATGAAATTTAATACTTGTGGAGAGTTAAAACTCCCTAATCCACAAGTATAGCCTAAGATAGTTGGTGTATGACCATATAAAATAAAACTTACTAATAATTTTTAAATTATATCATTTATTTTAAGGGTTGTTTTTAGTCAGAGGGTAAATGGCATGAAATGTATGTGTTGTTTTGACTCAAAGTTGAAACAAAAAGACTAAGCAAAGCGAAATGAAATGCAAAAAGAAAAAACTATTCTCTTTTTCTTTTTCAAATAGAAACTTGAAAGACACAAAAGAACAATTTTTTTTATTTTTTTTTTCAAAAACAATGACATGCCATGCAATCTAGACTAAAAAAATAATATACATGCATATAAAGCAAACATGTGATTTATTTCTTTTTCTTTTATAAATGAAAAATAAAAAATAGCCTATCAACTAATACAAGCAAGTACTATAAGAAAATCAAATAGACAACTACTCTACACCCCACAAACAAACCCTAGGTTTCCCTAAAGTTGGATATAACCTCTCTTGGAGGAAAGCTCACAAAGGTAAACAAGCCAACAAATTTGGAATGAAGAGACCAAGCAAATAAGACTGACATAAACAAAGGTCAATAAGTCCCAAGAATCATTCTAAACCTACAAACATAGGTTGCTCAGTACCTTGTTCAACAAGGTCAAGCCAAAGGAGGTGGGGGGGAAGGAAAAAAAGACAAGTTAAAATAATTGAAAGAGACTTATAATATAGACAAAGAGCACCTAACAGAGATGAAATAACCTCTTAGGATTCATGAACATGCAAAGGACCCTTGAAGACCCTACAAACATTCTTCAAATCACCAAAAAACCCTAAAAAATGATGAAAGAACACAAATTCAGGTGCATACGTGGGTTGCCTTAAGGTAGGTCATGTATGACATGTAGGTTTCAGGTATTGCAAGTCACTTATACAAAATAGACACGTGACTGTTTAGCCTGAAAATCATGTATGGATGACAAAAAGCACAAAAAGGGTCAAAAACTGACCTAAGAAGGTAGGAAAGACATTCCAACAAACTCAAAAGGTTTTCATAACTTGTAAGAAGGACATGGAACATTACAAAAGACTGGAATAAAAATAGTGAAACCCTAAATGGACAATGCTATCTCTAGTGGAGTCGCCGGTTCTATTGCAAATGAAAGCTTCCTATGGCTAGGGTTTAAGAGGCCATCAACATACTGGGGTTGAAAGAGAGATGCAAATGGTTCTACAAGCATATATAGGAAATTATAGAGATTATAATGGTTCATACCTTAGCCAAACGAAGGTTTATCCAAGTATCCCTTCAATCCTCTTCTTGCTCCTCTTGCTTCCCTTGCTCCAAGAGACCTGCAAAACAAATTATGCCTTCCTCAAACCAATATGACCACATATAAAGCAATGATAATAAAATAAACATGAAATAATGATCTGACTAACATCATCATATGATCATAAACAAAGATTCAATCACACATTGAACAATAATTTGGGAAGAAGAAGGCATCACATCTTTATTAATCTTGAAAACAAGTACAAATATACCTTCTCTTCAAGTTCGGCACCTCACGAAACCTTGATTTAGTTTTGCTGCTTCTCTTATCCAAGGAACTCAGCTTCCAAGCTCTGCAACATAAGGAGAAAGCTTCTAGGGAAAAGTTGTGGGAAAAGGGAGCTCCAATTCCTCCAGCATGACAATGCAAAGATTACATTCTCTTCTCATGGACTTCCCTACCTCTATTTATATGCTTCTGAAGAGATAGGGTCGAAGACAAATTAGTTACAACTGAAGGAGTCAGTTGCATAACTAACCAAACTACCGAAATTTTGAAAAACATATTTTTTTTACATTTTCAGGAGGAATACACGGGTTGCAAAGACATCAAACACATATGTAGGAGATATACGCGCATTGCAATGAAAACAGTTTCATATTTAGGGCGTATGCGAGTATTATATATAGCAAGTCGTATACCATAGAGACCATATGCGGGTTTCCTTAAGGAAACTCGCATATACATCAAACAATCTAATTTTAGGATACTTTTGATCATTTTCAGAATTTGGTATCTTCTATAACGTTTTAGCTAACTCAAATACCTTTCCAATGGTACATAGATGAGGTCAAATAGAGTTACAAAACTCAATATATGGGTCCTCCAAGTTAGGTGTTTTTTCAGTGACTTTCATGAAGTGTCGTCATGGAAATGTCAACATGCAACAGAAACATGGGAAAGTGGTCACCAGAAGAGATGTGTCAGTTTGAGCTATAACACCCTGGAATATATATATTGACTCATTTTTATAAGAATCAAATACTCCTCGACGCAAAATTGTAGAAGGTGGACCACCACCTTCACCTCCTTCTTCTTCATCTTCCTCAGACAAATCGTTAGACTCATAACCTTCAACCTCATCAGAAGAATATATTCCCATGGCTGACGAATGACCTAACATGCCCTAGATAAATGGAGATGTTGTTTCCATCTTAGGTTATTAGCATAGGTTTCCTAAAAACCATGAAAAGTGACTTCTAGAATATAACCAAGATGACAAAATCCCTGTGGAAGACCACATCAAAAAATTTATGTAGGCGATCAGGCTTAGAAATGTAATACATGAAGATGTAGTTTGCAGATTATTCCCTTATACTTTTGAGGGAGAAGATTCTACATGGTATTTTTCCTTGGAATTCAGTTCCATCCCATCGTGGGATGTGTTTTAAGAACTCTTCACTCAAAAATTTGGGGACGATAAGACTATTCTCAACAAAAATGGCACTTCTCCGTCTGAGTGTTGACATGCATTATGTCGACACACAAAAGGAAAATTAGGATTGAAGTGTCCAAAACAAAATAGATGTGCATGACCATTGATACATGATCTCTATACTAGCTTGATATATTTTTATTCTGAGTCTAGGGTTGCACATGCGACTATGTGCATTGCAACCCACATGTAACTTGCACACACGAGTTACCTTCAAGCAACATGTGTGTCATATGGACCTTTCTTAACAAATACTCATGTGTACCTTATTTAGACCTTAAAAAATACAAATCATGATTAGATGATATTAGTTGGGTCTTAATCCATAAATATCCCAATTGTCTCAACCATCCTAACCTTCGAAACCTCTCTATTTTTGAATGTATAAATAGAGGCCTTGATATGGGGCTAATCAATAAATTTTGGAAGATAAAAGTTATGCTGGTGGTATACCTTTAGAGTATTGGAGCAGTAGAACTCAGAGTCCTTGGTTGCATAGGATTCCTTGTGTCAGAAGTTGGGTTGTATTCTCACCTATTCAATGTTTGACAATAAAGAGAATTTTTCTTCCAATCTTTGTATTGTGATTTTCTCATGTATATTGGTTAATGAATAATGTTATTTATTTTATTGATACATGTTTCATCTAACCTATGATATAGATATTCATGAGATATTGCTTGAATAATTGTCTCTTTGTAGGTGAAGAGAAGCATCCCTAGAAGCTTTGGAGAATATTGAAGCAAGAGAAGGTCAAGCTTGGATCAACCGTCATAAACCAGGTAAGCCAAACTCTCTTCCTATTCTCCTTTAATTTTCTATAAAAGCTGATTTTCTACAAGTCTAATAGTAATTTGGAAACTCCAGTCCTTAGGTTACAAGGGATTATTGTTCTGTACAACAAAACTGGTGACTCCACTAGGGAGTCCAGCCTGATGTGGGTTCATCCTGTAGGTTCCCTTTTACCAGTATTTGTTCTGATTTTGATTATGAGTGTGGTCCTTTTTATATTTATTTTGATTTACAATAGAGTGTGCCCAGAAGTCTGTGCTAATATTTTTTCATTAAATTTTTTTTAGTAGTACATGCAAGTTGTTGTATAAGACAGTTGTGTATATGACCTTATACACGAGGGTTGCTGTAAAAGATAGTCATGTGTCATAGGTGGGTTTCTGGAATACACAGGCGTGTGTGCCCATTAGTAGTCTAAACTTTTGATAGGGTTTGCTTGTCCCTGTCTCTTTGGATTTGTATTTGTTTGGAATTCTTCTATTTATGGTATGGTTCTGTGAATCTGAAGTCTGTGTGTCACACCTTTTTCTTGTTTTTTCAAGCCTTTGAGTTTTTTTTTTATCTTCTTGCATCTTGTGAAGTGTCGGTGGCCCCCTTGTTTGGTCTGTAAGTTCGAGTGCTTGTGTCTAGGTCAGTGATCAGGGCCTTGGATGATTTATACTCTGTACTGAATTTTGTACTGTCAGTTTGTCACTTGTTCTTTTGTGAATCTAGTGGATTATTTGCGTTCAATAGTTTCTCCAAGTCAGGTTTTTTCCAAGTCTTCTTCCTGATTTGTTGAAGTAGGTCATTTTGGGTCCTTTATACCTCAGTTCACTTTTTATATGCTTTTATTATTCAAACTTGCTCAAAAATCGCATTCGGTTGCATTATAGTTTTTGAAAATTTTGAAAAAGTGAAGAAAAACATTTTATACTTTTGCATTTAGTTGCATTTAGTCGTTTCTTTTCAGTATTTTTCAAATAAAATTCAAAACTTATAAGAAGAAGTCTTAGTTTTCTTGCATTTAGTTTTAAATTCATTAGCTTCTATTTTGCAAAAAGAAAAGAAATTTGGTTTAAGTAGTTAAAATTTACTTTGAAATTTTATTTATACATCATTTTGTTTTTTCTTATCGAGTCTATAACACCACATTGTTTCATGCCATTTATTTCTTACTAAAAGCAACCTTCTAAAATGAACGATATAATTTAAAAATTATTAGTAAGTTTTATTTTATAGGCTCTTACACCAAGTAGCTTAGGCTAGACTTGTGGAATACGGAGTTTCAACTCTCTACAAGTGCTTAAATTTAGATGTAGTTGGTCAATCAATAGGTAAATCCTCTTCTATGTTGATTATATCTAGGAAGATCCTTTCAAACTGGAGTTAAGAACAATGCCACGTGGAGGCTTGGATTGAGGAGATAACCCTCTAATTCCTTTTCAAAGCGTAGACCAAGGTTTTTGCGCATCTGGGGACTTCTGTTAATACCACCCTTTAGGCCCCATGCGGTCCCTGTGTTGACAAGGTTTTGGGCTTTGATACCCTGCCCATTCATACAGACCAAGCTTGTGACTATCCCCCCAAACTGTCAATATAGTTGTGGCATCCTTCAGTCTCTTCGGTATCTAGGGTTCGTACACAGGTACACCGGAAGGATATTTCTTATGGACCTTGGATGGGTTTGGAAGTTAACCCCGATAGAAGGTGTGGGAGGGAAGTGGGTGATTCCTCTGCTTATGCCTAAGAACATCTATAGGGATTCCAAGTAATTGTCTTTCAACTTTCTTTTGGAAATCATATCTTATGCCATTTGTGTTTGTTTTGGCTTTAGGAAATTTTGTAGTGATTTATCTATGGTTTGTTTGTGTTTATTTTTCCCTACAGTGTGTGAAGAGTCAATTTTCAATCGTGGAGGACCAATCTCCTAGAATATCAAGAAGGTTGCAAAACCTTCCTCCAGCTGATATAGTGGAGCCTCCACAATCCCCTCAAAGGAAGAGATTAGATACAGATGGTTCTTTTGAACTGGTAGGAATCAATGAAGTTCTAGGTGAACCAAAACTTAGGACAAACTAGGTTGATACAACCATAGTAGAGATAGAAGAATTGCAGGTTGATGAGATTGAAAGAAACTTTAATTCACCTTTTACTAACTTAAACGATCCTATGATCATCCACATTCATCTGTTTGGTTCACCTATGATTGGTTTTCCCATGAGCAGACTTATGGCTAGCTCAAGAGAAGGTCCATCTGCCCCCATCTCAACCATTCCAGCTAAAGGAGTACCACCTCCCCTTATTGGTACTCCTAGAAAAAATACACCTACTACTCCTTTAACTCCAGCTACTCAGGTGGATCAACCACTGAATTTCACAAACATAGTAGGCTCTTATGGTGGGGTGATCACTAGGATTCCCAATGCACCTTTTGCTTCACCTTCTTTTGTACACACTACTTAGAGTGGTCCTATTGGATCCTCTTCATTTGTCTATGATTTTCCATGGAATGGGGGGCACATTCTCCCATCCACTCCTTATGTAGGTCCTACACCTACATATGTTGGGATGCAATTTGGAAATAATAAATATTATGGTCAAGGTTTGCAAACGATGGTTTCGGCTCCATTCATGATCTCTCCATTTTCTCTTTTTAGCGGAGGGATACCTACTCCTATTTTCAGGACTCTAGTCTCAATTGGAGCAGCTCAAACCATAGATACTGGACAACACATGAACAATCCACTGGCTTATGGGTGGAATCCATTTCAAAGTAGTCCAAATACTTCACAACTAGTAGTTGGGGGAAACCACGCCCTTAAATTTGGGAACTAGGGGGAAAGTTCTTCTACTTCCCAAGATCATACTTTTCAGGATCCATTTAGGCACAAACTTCCTTTCTTGGAAACTTTAAACTTGTCATATTTGTCTAAGTTAATGAATGACCCGATGAAGCATGATGCCACTTGGCCACCTGTCCCTGCTAAGCTACCTTCGGACATCCCAAAATTTGAAGGAAAATTTGGTTAAGACCCAAGGGATCATATCACCACATTTCACTTATGGTTCTCTTCCAATTCACTGTACCAAGACACCGTTTGATTGAGGTTGTTCCAAAGAAATCTGACTAGTGTTGCAGCGAAGTGGTACATCGAATTACCCTCTGTTGTGTTTGACAGTTTTTGGGAATTAGCCAATGTGTTCCTTAACCACTTCCAACTTCCTGTCTGATATGATGCCAGTATGGATTTATTGTCCAACTTTCAGTAGGATAAATCCACTCACATTTCAGATCACATCCAAGAGTGGCGAAGAGGAAGACGCTCATTAAGGCTACTATTCCTCTTGAGTTTTTGTTAGAATGGTTCCTTAAGTCCTTATTGCTGTATATATCTAAGGATATATCCACCTCGGGAGTAACTAATGAGAAACAGGCTATGCTCAGGGCCAAGCAGCTAGATTTGATATACTCTCAGTCTGGGCTATTATATGAAATAATCCCTAATGCACCATGACCAAGACATAGTGTTGAGAAACCTAAGCCTGGACCCCATGATGATGGTGTGGTTCGTTCAATTAAATCTCCCACTGTAGAGTCTTTGGTAAAACAACTCCATGATATATCTGTTAAATAGTCTACAATGGAGGCAATAAAGGCTACCTCCTCACCCCAAAATGTGAATGTTTTTTCTCAATCCTCCCAAAAGGGAAATCAGCAACCCAATGGGAAAAAGAAAAAGGGGAAAAAATGTGAGGGAAACAAAAACAATCCAAAACCCACAAATAATGTTGATGGGGGAAAAAAGAGAAGAAGAAGTTGAAACTTCCCTGTAAGTTGTGCTAAGAAGATCACCTGACCCATCAATGTCCTCTTAT
The DNA here is from genome assembly GCA_001517045.1 of Pseudotsuga menziesii. Lineage (NCBI taxonomy): Eukaryota > Viridiplantae > Streptophyta > Pinopsida > Pinales > Pinaceae > Pseudotsuga > Pseudotsuga menziesii. The sequence continues at coordinate 120,076 of LPNX010052591.1, forward strand.
AGATCAAGCTCAGAAGCTGCTAAAATGTCAACAACCGACTGTCCTAAAGGATCCATTTCCCCAAGGACATAATGCAGCTTCAATTTCTAATGTCACTGTGGGAACTTCTAATACCCCTGAACAAAACTATATCAACATGGTTTGATCCCAGACCTTTCTCCATACTAGGAATATGAACTCTGAGATAGAGGCTCTGGAGAATGGTAAGTATATAGGTGAAACTTCTAACCCTCTCACAATTGAAAAACCTACCGAACCTATGCCTAAGATCCTGAAAGGTGTCTTTAAGAAAGCATTGCATAATCCCAATGTGAGGGCTACAACCAATTACTCTATAGTTGAAGATTTAGCCTGAACCCCTTATGTGATGTCATCTTTAGAGGTGCTATAGAGTTGTCCTGCTCAACGAGATGCACTCTTAGCATCCTTAGGAAGTATGGATTCATCGAATCTTATGGTGAAGTTTAATTTGTCCGATGTCAAACTTCACCTACCATATCATGTGGCTTTTTCAATAGATTCCATCCATGGTGGGAAAACCAATGGAAGTTCAGTTGTTGATGAGGGTGCTTCCACATGTGTCATGTCTTTGTCTTGTTGGAAGGCTCTTGGATCTTTAGAACTAGTTCCATCAAACACCCTACTTACTTCTTTCGACGGAAGGTCATTTCGTCCACAAGGTATCCTACCAACTTTCAAGATTAAGATTGAAGGGAAGGTAGTGTTTGTTGAAGTAGAGGTTATTGATGCCCCATTGGATTATAAATTGCTTTTGGGGAGAAGTTGGACTTATTCCATGTGTGCAATTGCCTCACCCGTTCTTTGAGTAGTAGTGTTTCCGCATGAAGGAAAGTTGGTTACTATTGACCAACTTAGTTTTACTCGAAAGGGCCATATGGAAACTAATGAGTCCACTAATCCATTGGTTGATCAAGTCAAACCTGCATCAAAGAGCTTAGGGGATGGAATGTATTCATCATTCATAGTCACATTTAATATCCCAGCCTTGATAAATTACTTAGGTTCTACCAGTGTAGGGAAGTCTATTGAAACGATTGTCAATAGAATGGATCCTTGGGTCCTTCCTTCCTGTCACGGACCTGAAGTGCCTTTAATGGTAGTGGAAGTAGCCTATCAAGATATCGTTAACACCACCATTGATCCTGTTTCGGTTCCTTCTATAGTCTCATAGGAGCAATAAGAATCCTATCTTCCTACTTGGGTAGAGAACTCTTTGTGTACTGATGATTTCTTAGACATGGTTTTTCCTTCAGATGAAGACATTTTGGAATCTATGTGTGGGAGAGTTAATATTTGCGAAGATTTTCACCATAGACCCTATTTTCTTCCATAGTTAAGTAGAATTGAAAATCAAGAGTTCCATATGAGATTGGCAAGTGATGCTAATATATCAATAAATCCATTACCAATGGAAGGAATATTTTCCAAGGGGATAATGGAAAACATTTTCATTACCATCCCTATCCACATCTCTGTGAACCCCAACGTTGTGGAAAATGTATATATTGGGGCAAACTACTCTCCAAAGGATGTTGCTATCTATACAGCCTTATTTAAGGAATTCCACGATGTGTTTCCCTAGTCATATGAGGAGATGCCAGGCATAGATCCATCAATATTCAAACATGAAATCTGAACCTATCCTGATGCTAAACTAGTTTGACAAAAAATTAGACCTGTCAATCCGCGTAAAGCAGCAGCCGTTAATACTGAAGTGGAAAAGTTGTTGAAATATGGTATTATTTACCCGATCACATTGACATAATGGGTATCCAATCCTATTCCCATTGATAAAAAGCAAGGGACGATACGTGTATGTACTGACTTTCACAATTTAAACAAAGCTTTTCCTAAAGATAACTACCCCACACCATTCATAAATCAAATCATTGATGCTTGTGTGGGAAGTGAGGTTTTTTCATTTATGGATCGTTTTCCAAGAACAATCAGGTTCAAATCAAGATGGAAGACCAACATAAACAAAATTTCATTTGTCCTTGGGGTACATTTGCATACAAAAAAATTCCTTTTGGATTGAAAAATGTAGGGGCTACCTTTCAGCGGGCAATGAATTTTGAATTTCATGACATCAATTCTATTTTCAAACCCTACCTGGATGATCTGCATGCACATTCTCGTAAGAGGATCAATTGCCCAAATCACTTGTGCTTAATTTTTGAATGATGCAGGAATTACAAAATATGCTTGAATCCCCACAAGTTTGTTTGATGTTTCAAGTCAGTTAGGTTTCTCGGGTTCATAGTTTCTAACAAAGGTATTCATGTGGATCCTTTGAAAGTTGAGGCCATTGTAAATATGCCTCCTTCTCGTTCTGTCATGCAACTTCATATCCTACAAGGAAAGTATAATTTTCTTTGACGTTTTATTACGATTTATTCCAACATCACCAAAGGTTTCATGCACCTGTTGAAGAAGGACACACCATTTGTATGGGATGAAAACCACACAACTTGTGTTCGAGGCATTAAAGAGAGCCTTCTTGTCGACCCCTTTATTGTGTCCAATAGATTACTCTCATGATTTTATATTGTATCTAGCCGCATTTGATTCGACCATTGGGGTAGTGCTAGTTCAGGAAGATGATAAACTCCAAGAGCATGTCTTCTATTACCTTAGTCGTTCTTTAGCTGGCCCTAAACGTCGGTACTCCCAGGTTGAAAAGTTGGCTTTAGTAGCTCTGTATGTTGTTCTAAGGTTATGTCACTACATATTACTAAGGATTATGACAATAGTGGTGGATGTCAATCCTTTCCAGTATGTTTTGTCCTGACGCATAGTTGGAGGAAATTTCAACAAGTGGATAATGATTCTCTAGGAGTTTGACTTGGATTTTCAATCCGCTAAATCAAAGAAATCCTTAGTTTTTGCAGAGCTTATTGCAAAATTTTCGGTAGAAGAAGATGTAGCAATTGAAGAAGACTCATTCCCAAATGAGCACATTTTTTTGATTTCCACCTTTGACCATTGGTATGGAGATATACTTGTTTATCTCCAGAATCTGAAGTGTCCTACAACCTTTTCATGGGAACAATGAGGCAAACTACACTTACATGAAAGAAACTACCTCATCATCGGGGATACTTTATACCATAGAGGGGTGGACTCTATTTTATGTCGGTGCCTCACCCATGAGGAGGCTGAGAGCGTCCTAAATGATTCCCATAGCGGAGCATGTGGGGGTCATTTATCTGGGTTAGCAATGACCCATAACGTTTTACGTGCTGGTTATTTATAGCCTACAATCTTTAAAGATTGTGTGGAAGTTGTGAAGCATTGTCATCCTTGTCATATTTACACCAGAAAGATGCGGTCGGATCTTGCTCCACTATTTCTCTTCATTGCAGTGGGCCCCTTCACCAAGTGGGGGATAGATTACGTCACGTGCAATTCAGTCTTGGCTGGAGGGAACAAATACATCATTATCATTGTGGATTACTTTACAAAATGGGAAGATGTAAAGCCCACCTTCAAAGAGAATGGAGAAACTGTAGTTGTTTTCATTTTCAACTAGATTATCGCACGTTTCGGTATTACTAAAGAGATTATCACTGACCATGGTAGTCATTTCCAAAAAAACATGATGATCGAATTGGATACTATGCTAGGGTTTAAACAAGAACATTCATCTTCTTTCTACCCACAAGTGAATGGTCAAGTCAAGGTAGTCAATAAGAGCTTGAAGACTATTCTCAAGCATACTATTAATGCAACCCAGTAAAATTGGAACATCATGTTGTATCATGCACTTTGGGCTTATCGAGCCAATGTGAAAACTGCCATGTGGTTCTCACCTTTTCAACTCATTCACGGGGTGGAAGCGGTAACCCCAATTGAATGTGAAATCCCATCATTAAAAATTGCCATTCATGTGTTACTTGACACGACTGAGCTGGAAGAATGTTTGGTACATTTAGAACATCTAGACGAACAACTTAGATATGTGTTGACAACAAACGAGACTCATAAAAATAGGGTTAAAAATCAATATGATAAATCTATCAAACCTAGGGTTTTTTCTGAAGGGGAACTTTTCTTGCTATGGGATCAGGAAAAAGAACCCCCGGGGGTAGGAAAATTCAGGTCTATGTGGTTAGGACCCTATGTCGTGTCAAATTTTTTGAAGAAAGGGGCATATTAATTAACCGATTTTAAAGGGAATAAGCTGCCAGAGCCTAGAAATGGGCTCTACCTGAAGAATTATTATGCTTAGGCTTAACACGTTTTCTTGTATTTTTATTGTATGTAAATTTATGTAAAATAGTTAAGCAATTTGTGTTCTTATATCATATTTTGGTTGTTACAAATGTCTTCTGAGTGGTTCATATGTTTTGCAGATGGCACTAGTCGTCACACTTGCAACATGGCTTCAGTAGCATGGGTTATTTACTCACCCTCATGACAACTAGTTTCCTCTGGAGGCACTTGCCTAGTTATTTCCACCAATAATGTAGCCAAATACAGGGCCATCATTGAGATTTTATGGGATGCCTTGTCACATGGCATCACCTAGTTGGAATTTAGACTTGACTCTCAACTCATGGTTTCCCAACTCAATTGAGCTTATCAGGTGCAAAACCCTATTTTGTTACATCAATTTTTGTAAGTTAGGTTATTGGAAAGAAAATTTGAGTTTATTACATTTAATCATATTCCAAGAAATCAAAATTCATTAACTGATGCATATGCAAACTATATCTTAGATTGGCACTTAACACACACTTCATAAAAATACACAACATATACACTGTGAATATGTGTGTGTGTGTGTGAATATATGTTTAGAAGATAGGTAGAGTTTTAATCCTCAGATCCAGTCATAGATGTGTACATATACAAAAATATAGAAAATTTGGATTGCAATCCATAAAATTCCCCTAGACCTAATCTTGACCACCCTGGTCACCCTGATCACCGGCCTCCTCAGCTTATTCAGCTGCAGGAGCCTCCACGGCTTCTATGTAGACAAGTACATCCCTAGCTACCCTTCTCATAAGGAGTATCCAGGCAGGTGGAATCTCAACAACAAGTTCCTACATAAATGGAAAGGACCTGCTCAATGCGTATGGTTGGTACTCTGTGGGTAAGCCTAGCCAACTTCCCCTCAAGTACCCTGATCAAACCCTAATCTTCCCCGATCACTGACCGTATATACATCCTAGGATTCCAATCATGGTAGACAAGTCTAATATCTACATTTTAAACGTTAAATGGATTAAAAAACTCTTATATACATATGTATATATCTTTATGATAAAAGTTTATAAAAATTTAAAGGCTTGAAAAACCAAACTATCTAATGCTTCCCATACTCCTCTAAGAGGGAGGACAAGGTCATTGTCACCTCGAAATTCCAAACCAACATATGGAAACTGCTCTAGTGCTAGAAGCTTCCACCCCAACCATAAGTAGAAATCATCATCATATACGCTCTAAACCGATCTGCAGCCACCCTGATGAAGGAAAATCTCTCCCCACCTAGTTAGTCTAGGATGACGAGGAGAGAAGGATGGAAGTGGTACCGCAGGGCCGATAGTGGGCACTCTATCAATGAAGAAGGCCACCAATGCACTAGAATACCCAAAATTTTTCCTTCAGCCTCTCTTGAAATCAGAGAGTTGTTTCTTCATTATCGGGATTAATCCCGAGCACCAGTCAAACACATATCCCTGTAAGCACTCTACAACAATTCTTATCTAGTTCCAAGTAGAAATATGGAGCAATGATGATACTGCAACCATCACTATAGTAATTAGCAAAAATTGCAACGGGAAGTTACTAATATGAACAATAGGGATGCATGATCCCTTTTTCTAACTATCGGGCATGCAGTAAGTGTTGATGTAATTCTGAACACTCATGGTGTCACCATCCCTACCAATGCCCTCAAGGTTGATAGGTGTCCCTTGTCTAGAAAATCCCATAATGAAGTATGTCTTCCAGTTCCACCTCCAATATTTCACCCTGAAGGTCAAAGGCCCCAAGTTCATGGTCCTAGTAGCCAATAAAAAAATATAGAAAATGCACATTGGCCCACATAGGTGAAGTACGAAAGAAATTTAGTAACCTAATTTACCGCAATGTTTGCATAGTGGGGGAATTTTGGAGTGTCTATCGGTCCATATCTTCATGTTCCTGCTCCCTCCATTCTAACACCATGTTTTAACCTACCCATAAAACCATTATCAAACATTAAAATTTATCAAAAAATTTGATTTTGGCCTTAACTATATTTTTAAGATGTTGCGCAGTACATGTGACTTTCTTTTAGACATGTCGCGTATGACACGTGGGTTTCCTTCGGGAAAGTCACATATAAAATGCATGTACGTGACTGTGTAAGTCACCTACCCGCATGTATTGTGCGACCCCCCTAAGAATGGCTTAAAAATCCAAATTTGCACAAAATTGAAAATGTAAATGGTTTAAATGGAAGAGAATGAAGAGATAGCTTACCTGGCACTTGCGATATCGAAAATTGTCCACTGGTTTGTCCACACTGAGCGATTGAAGTCAGAGGTAAAAATTGCCTATATTGGGTAGAAATATGAAATGGTATATTTTGATTTCTATTTTGGACTATGTATACAAACAATTTCAAATTATTGATTTTTAAACTATGGTTTTCAAAATTGTATTATGATCAAACTAATGCCATGTCATGTTTTCCTAATGCAACAGGTTCTAGGTCACTTAAAGTGGTTATTCACTCATATAGGATAGGATTTTGGTCATTCATATGCATTTTTGCATCTATACCTAATCCATTTTAACTCTAGGATCACTACTTTGACCATGGACTATGGTTTTTAAACCATGATTACCTTGTCTATACCGTTGTTCTTCTGTGGGGAGGGCCTTCCTTCCATGAGCACCATAGTTTAGAACAAATCATTGTCTTTTGGTACTCATGTTGCATTTGTCATATGTTCAGGGGAGCCTTATTATCTATTTTTCATGCCAAATTGAGCCTCATTTTGGTCTCTTTTTACAATCTATCCCCTTTATAAGGCTCCCTTGCATTATGGAGTTTCTTTAGGCCTAGCTATAAATCCTCAAAACAGACTTGACTGTCGAGTAAACTTGTCTATTTAGGATCGTTAAGAATATGTGAATGGGAATCCACATTGGTGGTAGGTTATCACTTTCTTGGACCATGTGGAATAGTATGAGAAAGGAACAATCTCTTCTCTATGGAATTGAGAAGAGTATTCTCAGGTATAGGTTTATCACTTTTTCGGACCTGAGGGACTAAATTTATGAAAAAGGAGCGCCCAGTATAAGCTTAATTTTCTCTTTTTCATGCTCTGGACCTAAACATGAAAAAGATTTTGAGTGTACTTTATGCCTTTGTCATGCTCATTAAACATTAAAGAACAAAGCATCAAGTTTATTGTTGTAAGACCCTTTCTCATAACCAAATGGATCTTTCTGAGTGATCTTTCTTTCCTTCACACTCATAAGACTCAAGCTATATGCTACTTTTGAAGGGGAATTGGGTAGGTGGTAATTTAACCTTTTTGGACCTCCCTAACTAAGTACGAAAAAGGTGTGCCTTAATTCTTCAGAAGCGAAGAGAGTTCTTATGTGGTATGTTTTATATTTTTTCAGCCTCAAGAGACTAAATTGGATGAAAAAGCACCCCCTTGGAGTATTCTTTGGAGTTTTTAGACTCTCTAAACATGAAAACACCAATGAGGATCTACTTGTTCGGGCTCGTAAAATCCACAAATCAATGACATTATCAAGCATTATTCTCTCTCCTCTTTAAGATTGTGAAAAATGAAGAGAGACATAAGTTGACTTTCTTGGACTTGTTAAAATTTAACAAGAAAGATAAGGAAGAGTTTTTCTCTTTGGGTTATAAACAGTGGCAGCATGTCATCCTTGAACACACCACTTTTGAACTTTTCGATACTCATGTTTTAGTTTGTCCTTCCAGCTTAGATATCACTTCGATTCTTTACTCCTCCACTTGTCCTTTATACATGGGGAATCTGCATATGTCTCCTACATGTCAGATAAGTCTAGTTGTCCTATCTATAAATTAAAAGCTTCCTTGGGTCATCTCTGTGTCGTGCTCACTATTCAAGGATTTATCCCTTCCTCTGATTATTATTTTGATTCCATCATTATCCTATCTAAGTATTACTTGGGTCTACCTTCCCGCATCCAGTTCCTAGTCACTCTTGTGATCTATTGGAGGATATATTTCCTTCTTGTTGGGCCCTAGAATTGTCTTTTATAATGATGTTATTAACATTAATTTCCTGACCTATTTACCGAAATCTAATACATTTATCTTTAATTTGTCTATCTTTTACTATGTTTTCATCAATTATAACTTATAAATGTAAAAGAAGCTTAATTCATCATTTTTGATGTGTTCTTGCATTTAGTGCACATTTTGGCACTCCATCCAGCTTCTTCTTTCAGTCGTGAGTTTTGCACTAGGTTTTGATTGCATGTTTCTTGTTGGTTCACTAACTTGGATTGCCTTTGTCTTGATTTTGTGATACATTTATGTTTTGATTCTTGCTAGTCCTATTGGTCTTGCATAAACAAATTTAAAAAAACATAAAGAGATTAAAATATTAAAATAATTTAATGTTAAACATTAAAATATTACAATAATTTAATATTAAACATTGATTTAAAATTAAATAAAACATAAAAATATTAAAAGAATTTAATAATACAACAAAGGGTTTGACTTTTTCAATTATGAATAAAACCACTTATATGTTTTTAATTATAAAATAAAACTCCTTAAGAGAATGTTACGTGGCTTCAAAGGAATGACCTCCATTGATAAAACATATTCATTAAAAAGGGCCATTTCATATATATTTTTAAGTATAAGTTTGATTTTTTATACTTTAGATGTAATAGAGCATTCATATTAATACATGAGCCTACCATTTAATATAACTAATGCATCTATGTTATGAATAGGTTATGAAATAAGAACAAGGCACACAGAATGGAAATTAACACATGCCATGAAGAGATGGAGAGAACATATCACGCAAGAGATATGACAAGGCCAATGGAATCTAGCACCCAGCAAATAGAATTCAGCCATGAACTAAACTCAGCATCCAACACATCAACCAACCATCAATGCCACTTACTATTTTTATAGTCAGTCCAACTATATCAAAGAATTGGCATTTCTGTCATTAATCTAAGAAGCGTATTTTGGCAATGATTTCTGAGACATCCATGCTGAATGTAGCCAAACTGTTCGAAACCCACTTCAGAAAGGATCTTATTTATCTCTAATCATGATCCATTCACCAAATTTCTAAATAGATTGGGAGAAAAACGTCACCGATCAAACACTATTTTCACAGATTTGGTTTGTGGCTGGTTCTCTGGAAATTAGGGATTTGTTTTGAACGGTTGAGCATTTAACTCAACCTACTCTGTAAACTCGCCATTTTATGTCTTGAGTTATGTATTGTGTTTTGGTTTACCGTGGTTTCTGATTTCTTTCTCCAACATTGTTGTGATGTTTTGTAAATTATATCTTTGGTATAGATCGTTTTCAGTAGTTGCATTAGTTTTCAGCATTTTAAAGTTTGATGATAAAATTTCACATAGCCTAGTTTAGTGTAAGTTTACTTTTCAAATTGTAAATCAGTTGTATGATATTTTTATGATTTGTTAAGATTCCTTAGTTTATGGTATATTTTGCTGAAGAGGTAGAGTATAACTATTGTGTTTTCTATTGTAGGTTTGCTTATAGATTGAATATATTTCCAGCTATTGTTTTGTACTTAGTTTTAGATTTGATTATAAAGATCCAAGATTAGTTTTCTTTGATTAGTTTATTGTTTTGCAACGTATTTATTTATGCATGGTCTTTAGAATAATATTTTATTTGCTTTCTACGAATCCACAGTTGCTTGTTTTGCTTTCTACGAATTTGCAATTAAATAGTTCATTTCTTTCCATGAATCAGTTGCACTTGCATTCTTAGATAAGCATTTACTCATGCATACATGGAATAGTCTTCAATTCATAACATAGATTAGATGATTTGCTGCAAGTAGTTAGTTTTGCTCTCATTTCTATTTCGAACCAAGTGAATGCTTTCTATATTAGTATTTGCAATTCCATTCCATAGAATAGATTAGAATAGCATTAGATTAGTTTGAATCTCAGTTATTAATCAGTTTATTGCCTTTATAGAATAGGTTAATATAACATTAGATTTGATTTGATTTTATAGTTACTTTCCAAGTTCTTAGTTAAATTATTGTTTTCAAAGATAGATTAAATTCTTGCATTTAACTCATGATAGTCATGCATGTAGATTAAAATCATATAGTTTCATGTTAGCGCATTTGCATCTTTAGTTAGCCTAGGTTATTTCAAGCCTTCAATCATGCGCATATAGTGTTTTCATCTCATAAGCTCCCTTCCCGGGTTGATAAATTAAGTGTTGAATTAGATAGTGCACATTTTGCCCAACATTTTGGCATTGTTTCCGGGGAGGTGCTAAAGGAATTGGAGTCTAGGTAGATAAGGGTAGATAGGTTTCTTTTACATTACACAACAAGGGGGAGGGGAGATGATAAGATGCAAATACGACTTCACTACGGAATTTCCATAGTGTGACAGCCTGATGCATCCACTTTAATGGGTCTCCCCAAGGCCTTGTTGTTCCTTTTTTGCACAAGTGTGTTTACTTCACGCAAAGTTTGATTTACTTATCTTAAGTGTACTTTTTGCAAACATAGGTAGTTTACTTTCCCATAGTTAAATGTACTTTTTTCTTCTGCAAATGTAGATAATTTATTTTTTCATAGTTTAATTTCATGTATGTGTATCTTGCAAATTTAGGTAGTTTACTTTCCTACCATTTACTCTTATGAAAGTGTGTTATCTCTTTAGAAATCTTAGGTGTTGCATTCAGATCCGTTACGTTTGGTTCATTTTTTTTAGGTTTGTTTACATTTGTCATAAGGTATTTTCTTTTCAAGTGTGTGATATGTTTTGTAATTAGATTCTAAAGGAATATATATATATAAACAAATTTTTGGGTGTAGTAAGAGCCCCACCCACTAATCCTTGTGTGAAGCAGGACCTACCAACCAATCCATGGATTTAGAGGTGACCATCAGTTTAAGAAAACTCTCTCAAATCCTAGTAGCAGTTAGGATCTCAATTTTGTCTTCTCAAGAAGAACACATCTTGACAGAAGTCAAGAATTTATCTATCTCTCCAGAAATAATAGAAGAGCCACAGTCTCATGAGCTACAAACCGACTCTCCTTTCCTATCTTTCAAGGAAACCGAAAACTTGGAGACTGTCTTCGATGGAGAGAGACCTGAAATTGAAGAGTTCTTTACATGCAAGCTAACCGATCCATCATATGCTCAAACAACTGCTCAACTAGAAGAAGAGGATCTGTATGACATAGCGAAGGAAGGTGAGTACCAAGACTACATCGAAAGATGGTTTTAGGAGGTAACTCGATCGCAATATCATTCCTTCATTCGAAACCTTTTGATGCAAATAAAAGTAAGTTGGTTGAACTTCCACATTCAGGTAATCACTGTAACAATATTTTCATATGTGGATAAAGGTACAATTCTCATTTTGCTTCACACTTGGTTTCATTGGAAAATATCATATACTTGAATAAACATTTTTTCTTTCTTCTTAGGGTAGGGAAATATGTATATAAATAAAATGTTGCATTCTTAGTTTAGGGAATAATGCAAATTCGTTTCTTGTTTTCTTTTTCAAATCAAAGAACTAAGAAGCAGATCATGTTAATGACTAAACCAAAACAATATTACATCATTATTCGTTTTCATACATGCATATTATACTAGTTACTTAAGACCAACTTTAAATATCATGGGGATTTGTCATAAATTAAGGTCTATATAAAACCTATAGGTCACTTGTACATCCTATCTTCATTATCAGGGGATGTTATTTAAGCATCTTTACTATAGGGTAGCATAAGAGTGAATGAAATTCCTAGTTTGTGGGGAACACTACTATAACTCTATATGAAAGAGGTGAGATTTGGGACTAGAGACACCTTTCATTCATTAGCTTATGGCTCCATCTACTTTACACTAAATTCATCAATCGTGTGTATCTTTGATTCGGTAGATTCCTCTTACAACCTTTATTTTGGTTCCATGATAATAAAAAAGAGAACACTAGTTGTCCTCCAATCCATATACCATCCCACCCTGTAGCATGGTTTTCAGAGTTGCTCCCCCACCACTCCTTCATAGGAAAAATCATTTGCCAAATATCTATAGGGACTGGAAACATTGGGACAAGAGCCTCTGATAGAAAATGGGTTTAAGAGGTTAACCTATCGGGGTACTAAACAGGTTCATTGAAAGCGGGTACTAGCCTATCGTATGACCAGGTAAACCCGACGGGGTACTAAACATGCCCGACTGAAAGAGGGGAATCTTCCTGGGAAGGACAACTTGTTAAAAAGAGAGAAAAGTCTTAAAAAAAAGAGAAAAAATATGAAAATGACTCTGTGATAATAAAGGTTGTTGTGGGTCTACTGGAGGAAGGTATGTATGGTTGATCTAAAGGAAATGAACTCCATCAATTTGTCATTTGAGAATGTTTGTAAGTTGCACTTAAGACCCTGTTGTCTAATTCATAATATACCTAGGATATCACTATCCTAGAAGTGGGACCCACCAACTTAGGAGTCTAATGAACTTGAAATGCAAACTCTGTCCATAGTTATTTGAATGACGATAAACCTTTGAGAAGTAGTAGGGATGGCTGGTTTCCTATAGGTTTTATAGACTATCTATACCCTCATGTTTTCTATTTTAACCCAATCTTCATTCATTCATGGCAGAAGGACATGCAATACCTTTGGTTTGGGGAGAGAGTCTCAATATATATGGTCTTCATAAGTATGAATTATTACTCATTTGCATAATTGTACGTATTAATAAATCTTAAATAATATGAAGTTGTTCTGGTCTTCTCATTACATAACTTTTTTTTTCTAAGTTCTAGTTTTTATGTCGTTTTAGTTTTTCTCAAGATTGCCTAACAACTATTAATGATAAAACACAGTTTTTGAATAAATGAAAGACCACTCCCGATTCATTTATGGCACGAGGATGTGCCATACCTTTGGTTTGGGGGTATGTTGGGCCCCAGAACTATCTTTTATAATCATGTTATTTACATTAATTTCCTGGCCTTTTTACCGAAATCTAATACATATATCTTTAATTTCTCTATATTTTACTATGTGAAATTTCATCAATTATAACTTATAAATGTAAAAGAAGCTTAATTCATCATTTTTTATGTGTTATTACATTTAGTACGCATTTTGGCACTCCATTCGGCCCATTCTTTCGGTCCTGAGTTTTGCACCAAATTTTGATTGCACGTTTCTTGTTGGTTTAGTAACTTGGCTTGCCTTTGTCTTGATTTTGTGATACATTTATATTCTGATTCTTGCTAGTCCTATTGATCCTGCATAAACAAATTAAAAAAAAAACATAAAGAGATTAAACTATTAAAAGAATTTAATGTTACAACATCAAAATATTACAATAATTTAATATTAAACACTGATTTAAAATTAAATAAAAACATAAAAATATTAAATATTAAAAGAATTTAATAATACAATAAAGGGTTTAACTTTTTCGATTATGAATAAAACCACTTATATGTTCTTAATTATAAAATAAAACTCCTTAAGAGAATGTTATGTGGCTTCAAAAAAATGGCCTCCATTGATAAAACATATTCATTAAAAAGGGCCATTTCATATATATATTTAAGTATACATTTCATTCTTTATACTTTTAGATGTAATAGAGCATTCAAATTAATACATGAGCCTGTCATTTAATATAACTAACGCATTTATGTTATGAACAAGTTGTGAAATAAGAACAAGGCATGTGGAATGGAAATTAACGCATACCACAAAGAGATGGAGAGCACACATCACACCAGAGATATGACAAGGCCAATGGAATCTAGCACCCAATGAATAGAATTCGGCCACTAACTAAATTCATCATTCAGCACATCAACCAACCATCAATGCAGCTTACTATTTTTACAGCCAGTGCAACAATATCAAAGAATTAACATTTCCGTCATTAAGCCTAGAAGCATATTTTGGTAATGATTTTTGAGCAATCCATGCAGAACCTAGCCAAACTATTCGTAACCCAATTCAGAAATGATCTAATTTACCTCTAACCGGGGGGCTTTTGGCAAAGTTCTAATCATATTGGGGGAGAAACGTTGCCGATCAAACACTATTTTCGCAAATTTGGTTTGTGGCCGGTTCTTTGGAAATTAGGGATTTGTTTTGAACGGTTGAGAATTTAACTCAACCTTAGCTCCCTTTGTAAACACTATATATACAAATGCTTCTATGCAAGGAGGAGTTACTTAATTGATATATGTTATCGTTCTGGTTCCAGAGACTCTGTAACGTTTTATTCGAATTAATAAAAGCTATGTTTGTGTTACATGTGATTGTGTCCTCGTAGCATTGGCAAGCTATCACTCTGATTGTTAAGAGGGCCCCTCACTAATCAAAGTCTTCCAGATGTCTATATACTTTTCATTATTTCTTTTCTATAACTAGCTTAGTTTTACAGTTCATTTATACAATTCGGTTATACTATTTGTTTTCTGTAATGTAGATTAGATTTGAATATCATGATTTTAATGTAATTTTCTTCTTACAAGTTTAGCAACCGGTTGCATATAGCGTAGTTTGCAATTTCCATTTGAAAGTATTTTAATTCATTATTTAATTTATACTGGTAGAGTATATTGCTTTGATTTTGTTACAGTAGGTCTAATTCTGCATCGTTCTATTTTATTATGAATTTAAGTTCAGTTACATTCTAGCTTGTTTAAAGTTGGAGTATATAATGATATCTTTTAATTCATGAATTGCATTTAAGTATTTTGAATTGAGCCATTAAGTAGATTTAATTCTATTCTTTATACTTTATCATCACATGCATAGATCAGCTGGTCTTAAGAATTATTTAAAATAGTTATTTCTTAACATTTTATCGTTTTATGTGTACAGACTTTCATTCAGAGAGCTTATTATGTCTGTCATACAGACCTTCATTCCAGCCTGCCATCCAGACTCTCATTCAGTCTTTCGCGTGCTTAATCTGGTTTTAGCCTATCTTTTAGATTTTTTATTATGTCTAGATTAGGGTAGTTAGACAATGGTTATGTTCATTATTAAAACCTAATACTAGACTATTTAAAGTATTCATTAAATTTTTATTCTTATTTTTCTCTCCTTCCATTTTATGTCTTGAGTTATGTATTGTGTTTTGGTTTACCGTGGTTTCTGATTTCTTTCTCCAACATTGTTGTGACTCTTTTTTAAATTATATCTTTGGTATAGATCATTTTTAGTATTAGATGCGTTAGTTTTTAGTATTTTAAAGTTTGATGATAAAATTTCACATAACCTAGTTTAGTGTAAGTTTACTTTTCAAATTTTAAATTAGTTGTATGATATTTTTATGATTTGTTAAGATTCTTTAGTTTATGGTATAGTTTGCTGAAGAGGTAGAGTAGAAGTATTTTGTTTTTTGTTGTAGGTTTGCTTACAAATTGAATATATTTCCAACTATTGTTTTGTACTTAGTTTTACATTTGATTATAAAGCTTCAAGTTTAGTTTTCTTTAATTAGTTTACTATTTTGCAACGTATTTATGTATGCTTGTTCTTTAGAATAATATTTGCTTTGATTTCTACAAATCCACAGTTACTTGTTTTGCTTTCTACAAATTTGCAATTAAATATTTCATTATTTCCATGAATCAGTTGCACTTGCATTCTTAGATAGGCATTTACTCATGCATACATGGAATAGTCTTCAATTCATAACATAGATTAGATAATTTGCTGCAAGTAGTTAGTTTTTCTCTCATTTTGCTTTCGGACCAAGCGACTTCTTTCTAGATTAGTATCTGTAATTCCTTTCCATAGAATAGATTAGCACAACATTAGATTAGTTTGAATCTCAATTATTAATCAGTTCCTCGCCTTTATAGAATAGGTTAATATAACACTAGATTAGATTTAAATTTATAGTTACTTTCCAAGTTCTTAGTTAAATTCCTGTTTTCATAGATAGATTAAATTATTGCATTTAACTCATGATAGTCATGCATGTAGATTAAAATAATATAGTTGCATGTTAACGCATTTGCATATTTAGTTAGCCTAGGTTAGTTCAAGCCTTCAATCCTGCACATATAGTGTTTGCATCTCATAAGCTCCCTTCTCGGGTTGACAAATTAAGTGTTGAATTAGATAGTGCATATTTTTCCCAACACTTCCGAATCACAGTACGGTTTGATCATCAGTACTTCCTGAAGATAAATACCTAGAGTTTTGATGATGGTACCTTAGGATTCACTATTATTATTGGTGAACTCCTTTGCTTCAGTTGTTAGTTTCACCTATTAATTGACAATCTGTTGGGTCTTTTCCATGTTCGACTCCAACACACTTATTCACATGGCTAGGATTGTACTCGTTTCTTTGGATTCTGATAAAGACCTTAGGTTCAAATATATAACCTAAGTTGCACAATATTATGTTCTGATCAGTTACACAGCTTCCATAATTTGAATACTCATCATCGTATATTGTTCCTTTAATCCACCTTTGTAATATGCGTGGTCTTGTACCCATATCATATGATGTAATCAAATATTGTAAAGGAGCTAGTGTTCGAGTATATTGAAAATGGAATCCTCAAATATGATTTTGTATATGACATTGATATGTATTTGTTTCATGTACTTCCTCTACTGCCTTGGATTTCTGAGTTCTCTAAGATAAGGATTGTGGCATATGTTGGAGTAGGGTCCCGCAGCTACAGAAGAAGCTGCTATTTTGACGAATAGACAGTTTTGGCGGAGATACAAGAGGAAGAGCTACGACACTGTAGCAGGTTTCTAGCTACAGATCAGAGCTGGAAATCATGACGTAGAAGACAGAGAAGTTAAGGAAGACGACGGTACCTGAGCGGCTGAGAAGAGAGAGCTCACCCACTGCATTGAAGGCAGCGGCGGAAGATAGGAGGGTTCAGCTACCCTCATAAAGGAAAAGGAGCAATGAGGCTGAGGTATTGAAGACGAAGGACAGAAAAGGGAAGCAGCACCAGTACCCATGGTCAGCGCTGGGAAGCATGGAAGACTACAGGAAGCTCTGGTGAAGGGAAGCGGTGCATAGTACCCATGGTCAGCGCCGAGAAGCATGGAAGACTGCAGAGAGTTGTGGTGTGACGGATAGCGGCTACCTCAAAGTGTAGATACGCCGACTGTCACTAGTTAGGGTTTGGGTTACTGTTGGTACAGGCCCACAGTGTTGTAATGGTGAGACCTTTAGGCCGCCTATAAAGGGATGTATTTTGTATTGTAAAAGGTTGGCAAGTTGGCATTTTGAGCAGTTTAAGCCATCCAGCTAGCTAGTTAGCCATTGAGTCTGTTAGCTCGCAGCACCCTTGTATTGTAATAGAGTTGAGCTCTGGTTCTGTTATTAGCTATAGTATCTTACTGTAACCAGTAGCTGGCTCACAGAGCATGCAAGTAACGATCCGTAGGGATCGACAGAGAGGGAAGAGTATATTGTAAGAGAGACAATATAGAGATAGAAAAGAGATTTAAGAGAGAAGATCTCAAGCTGCATATGCAGTGCAGCAGAACTGTGTTTACCTTCCCTTGAGCTATAATAGAAACACAATTCTGTGGACGTAACTTCCATCCTGGAGGTGAACCACGTTAAAATCAAGTGCTATGCGATTGATTCATGTGTTGTATTAACTTGTTGCATATGTTAGTTATTACATGAGCCTTATTTACAGTTGAATGTATGTATGTGTTGTTTCGTTCACAGTAACATAGAAGAATAACATAAGTTGAAGTGTTTGGCATGTTGTATGCGGGTTCATTTATGCTTTGCTTGAAACAGTCACTAGTCGCAGTGTTAAATAGTCTGGTATGTTGAGTCCTGCAAGTCAACACGAACCACACTAAGTGAGCTGAGCCGCGGGAGTAGGATATCGCAGGGAGGCGATACCACATCAGCAGAGGAGCTACAATGTGCGATACCGTAGGTTAAGGACTTAGTGTTGGAGAGGAAGTTACGTGTCGCCTGGTGTGTGGTGAGGTGATAAGGCTGGGGTCATTGCGAGTCAGTGGAAGTTGCGCGACGCAGAAAGGGACCACACAACAGGAAGAGAGAGATATCGCGATCAGAAGAGTTGTGAGATGAGGAGATCGCATGACACGAGCAGAGGGGACGCGCGACGCGTAAAGAAAGAGGCCTTGCAGCTATCAGAGCTACGAGTCGCAAGTAGGACGCCACAGAACCTGGTCCAAGACACTTGAGTCCTTGGCCAACCCATTAGAATCACTTCAGGTGAGACTTCAGGCCGCTTTGCGGTCTGTCGCTGAAAGGGCCAGTGAGCTACGGGTGTTGTTGGTTAAACACAGTAAACTCGAGTCTGCCCATGATAACCAACAAATGGTTTCATTGCTGGCTTTGAACAAACCGAGAACTGATGTTCTGGTGGCACCCTACTAGAGACGAACTCAACGAGTGGGTTTGGTCTAACCAGAAAGAGTTTGCTGAATGAGAGAACAAGAGTCCTAAACTGAACATAGAGGCTTGGTTACAAAAACATATCATTACAGACATCCATGCGATATTTTTTGTCACCTTTGGGAACGAGCTTTATGACTGGTTATCAAAGTTAACTGATACAGGCATATTCAAAAATAAAAGAGACATTGTTTGGACACCAGAGTTGATTCAGATCGCGAAGGACCTTGATAATCCTATCACGAGGGCAGTAGACTTCTAGCTTGCGAGTGTGATAGAAGGCTTCGTCACATAGTTTTTAGTTGACCAGACGAAAAGCTTCAGCGAGGCTGAGCGCTACTTCTTCAAAGGATATCATGGTAAGTACCTAAGATCTTTAAACTTGTCCATTAAGATGCTATTATATGAAAAAGGAACAATGGATCTAGTTTCAGATGAATAAGTAGAAATAGTAATGTCACAAGAGTTTCAAAGTGATTTTGATGACATTGGACAAACACGTAGTGGAAAGAAGTATAAAGTAGATTTCAGATCTCCAATATTTGAAGACAGTTCAGATAGTACTAGACAACAGAGTCATAGTACCACAGAAGGAACAGAGGGGGGTATCCCTTACCATCCTTACACCCCACAGAAACAGACCGGGACCCAGACCAATCCCGTAGGAACTCCATCCAGTAGCTCGCAGACAGTACCTACCACCACTACATCACCTCCACCTACACCGTTGAGTGGTAGTAACACAGTAAATCTACATCCACCACGTAGAAATAGAATGGGGGATGATATGAAGCTACCTATATTTAAGGGAACAGGGGAAAAAGACCCAGAGCAGCATTGGTTTCTATGTGAAGCCATGTGGACCATTAAAGCAATCAATGACGATAACCTTAAACTTGTACAGTTGGTCACTACACTAAGAGATCGAGCCTTAACATGGTATATAAAGTATACCATAGTACCCAGGACACTTGTCCAAGTCAAGACCGCCATGATTAAAGAGTTTAAGAAACCTAAGTCTGAGTCATGGTGTATTACAGAACTCAAATACATCAAGCAGTTACCTACAGAGTCGGTGTAAGACTTTGACCAGAAATTCAAAGCCCTTATCGACCAAGTCAGTTTTGAGTTCGCGCCGGAGCAACATAAGGAATGGTTTATTGCAGCGCTGCTCCCTCACATTAGACTGTCGTTAATGCAGCAGAAAATCCAGACGCACGATGACGCGTTGGAGATGGATATGAAACTAGAGGCTTCACCTCTAGCTGAGAGCAGTACATGCATGACAACTTTACAAAACCAGTTGGCTAATCTCACATTACAGTTGCATGAACTTAAGAAAGGGAAAGAGGGTGCGCAAGACATATGGTGCGTAAAATGTAAAGCACAAGGCCATAGTAAAGACAATTGTTCGGTCTTTGTAGAATATATAGCGACAGGGGCTCCAAACCCCTTACCACAGACCCACGGGCCGTGGTGTGAAATATGCAAAACACGAGGACATCTACCTCACCAGTACCCTCTACTTCAGAAGTACACGTAGACACCTAAGAACTTATACTGCGTCTTCTGCAAGTCTGTAGGCCATGATGAACATGACTGCAGAGCCTATGATCTCATGGTTGGAGCAAAGAAAGACTTGTACACAGTCCAGTCAGAGACACAGGGTCTAGCAGTAAGACCACAGCAGGATCTGGCTTATGGTGGCCGTGGAGGAGGATTCAGAGGATGAGGCCATGGAGGAGGCTTCGGCAGAGGAGAAGGTTTTGGCCATGGTCGCAGACCAGTTACTTGTTACAACTGCAGAGTTGTAGGACACTATGCTAGGGACTGTCAGAGCCCCACTACCACTTGTAACTACTGCAAATATTATGATCATACTATAGAGGAGTGTCTTACCTTGATAGCTAAGATCAGAGAACCAAAGCCAGCAGCACACCAGAACATCCAGCTTATTGCTACTGAGAAGGAAGAGCCAGAACCAAGAGTCAATATTGTGACTCACAGCGGTGTTTCTACCAGTGGGACATCGCAGGAGATGAAAAAGAAAACAGGCCACGAGTGGGTGCGCAGAGCTCCTAATAAAGCAACACCACTCGACCTGCAGAAGAACAAACAAACATTTCAGGAAGCTAAGGCTTTCTTTGATGAACCTACACAATCAGGATCACAGGTACCGCCGTCTAGGGGCGTACCGCAGTAAGCACCTTGTGGAGATAGCCTTGTATAGACATCACAGGCTACCACATCGGGAAGATACGATGAGGATGAGATGACAGGAAGTGTACATTCCTTCCTGTGGAGTTGTCTAAAACTTGTAAGAAATGAGCAAGCTATCACAGAACTTCAGTGCATTATAGATTAGTCTCAGCCATCCTCTTCTGTGAGCAGTACATAGCGTGCTATTCATAATATTATGAGACATACAAGAACAAGAAGAGAGATGCGACTCACAGCGCAGGTTGGAGAATTTGAAATGGATGAGGTGATCCTAGATCTAGGATCGGACGTGAATGTTCTGACTAAGCAGACATGGGAACGGATGGGTAGCCCTAAGCTAATAATATCACCTATCCATTTGAGATTAGCTAATCAACAGTGTGTATCACCTTTGGGTCGGTTACCGCAGGTGCCAGTTGACATTGACGAAGTTCGCAGCTTTACGGACTTTGAAGTTATATAAATCATTAGCGATAGTAGACCCTATCCAGAATTGCTAGGAATTGATTGGGTGATTGGTAACATGGCCGTTATCGACCTAAAGAGAAGACAAATGAACTTTGAGGACGCGTAGATTCGGGTCATCGCACCGTTGGATCCTTTTCAGGGTCCTAGATGTATTGAACCTATCCAAGCAGAGGAGGAGGCACATAACATGGAGAGCCTCTATCAGATGACCACAAACCAGAGCGACTACATTAATCCAACCGTAGAAGGGAATATTAGTTGGTGATGCGATAGCTCATGAGAATCAGATTCAGATGTTGGTCTAGAGAACTAGCAAAACAGAATTCACGAAGTCTCAGCGCGCAGATGCATGTACTTGACTAAGTCACTGCGATGGATTGGCGCAGAGATCAATGAGATTCCATCCTTTCAGGGTCTAACAGATATCCAGGACTTTCTCAAGCAATTTGAACAACATATCCCTCACGAGCAGAGGACTGCAGCTATGGACCTTGCAGTACAAGCCACACCTGCAAGATGGTGGTATGCACATAAAGAGAACATCGCGTCATGGGATGATATTAAGAGACTCATGGCGATCAGATTTTCTGTTGACAGAGAGTATGTCCAGCAGAAATACACAGTAGAGAGTGACCCTAGATCACACATTTAGATATGTGAACAGAATTGGTTGGACATTCCCGAGGATGAATGGGTTCACCGATTCATTCATACTTTGGATACAGTTCCAAGGAACTGGTATACAGAGACTGAACTACGCAAGGGAACAACAACATGGCCACTTATGGTAGACAGCTTCCTACTCACCTTCGCTTTTGAATCTAAGTATCCAAGTGTTGATCAGGCCCTACAAGTAATAAAGAGTAAGATATTTGAGGATTGTACCATATCAGTGTCAGCTCAACCCGAGTGGGCTATCCAGCTAAAAGAGGCGTTAGAATGTTATAATTTTGCATCTGAACCAAAGGGGGAGGATGAGGATCCTCGCGACACCAACATCCCGGAGTCGGAAGGCACTCGCGATGTTGAGGGACCACAGTTAGAAACTCCAGTAATGACAAATCCCATCAAGATAAAAAAAGTCAATATTGGCATAGACACAGAACCTAAGTTTTCCTCTATTGGAGACTATTGGAACGATGAAACAGTCGGACAGATTGCAGACTTGTTACATGACTATCAGGACCTATTTTCCACCAATTTCATAGAGATGAAGGGAATAGTTGGAGACCTAGGAGTCATGAGGATACCATTGAAGGAGGATGCTAGACCAGTGAAACAGCATCCATATAGATTAAATCCACGCTACAAAGAAAAAGTAAAGGATGAGATCGATAAGATGCTAGCAGGAGGCATCATTGAGCCTGTAGAAGAAAGCGAATGGGTTAGCCCCATGGTCATACAAGAGAAGAAAACCAAAGGAGACATCAGAATCTGTGTCGATCTGCGCAAGCTCAACGATGCATCGCTCCACGATCCATTTCCGACACCGTTCACTGATGAGGTATTAGAAAACGTGGGAGGACAGGAGGTCTACTCCTTCACTGATGGCTTTTCAGGCTACCATCAGATAAGAATACACCCAGAAGATCGATCCAAGACCACCTTTGCAATAGAATGGGTCTCGTTCCAGTATATGGTAATGCCCTTTGGTCTTAAGAATGCACCAGCTATATTTTCTACAGTAGTAGTTTTTGTATTTAAAGAATACATCCATAAGTTTCTAGAAGTATATTTTGATGATTGAACTGTATTTGGACTAATTGACAAGCACATAGGAGATCTAAGACTAATGTTAGAGAAATGTAGGCAGTACCAGATTTCTCTAAACTTGAAGAAATGTATATTTTGTGCACCATTTGGCATTTTTTTGGGTCACATTGTTTGCAGACAAGGCTTGATGGTAGATCCTGCAAAGATTTCCATCATTGTAAATCTTCCAACACCCAACTCAGTCAAGCAACTGAGTACAGTACTTGGTCACACCGGGTATTACAGAAAGTTCATCAAGGGCTATGCAAAGATTATAGCACCAATGGAGAAATTGCTAAAGAAAGATGTAAAATTCCTATGGAATGAGGAATGTCAGTAGAGTCTAGACACACTTAAAGAAAATATGGTTACAGCGCCCATCCTAGTATTTCCAGACTGGACTAAGCCATGTCATGTACATGTGGATGCATCTGGCATCGCACTAGGGGGTGTCTTAATGCAACCAAGAGAAGGGGATATTGATCATCCTATCGCATACTCCAGTAGAAAGCTATCAACATCAGAAAAGAACTACACCATGACAGAAAGAGAAGGCTTAGCTATGTTGTATGCGCTGTAGAAGTTCAGGCACTACCTATTGGGTGCCTCGTTCAAGATGTTTACTGACCATTCCGCATTGAAGTATCTGGTCAATAAGCTAGTGTTAGGGGGGAGAATCTGCAGATGGTTACTCCTCTTTCAGGAGTATGATTTTGAAATCATTGTTAAACTAGGAAGATTGAATGCCGGACTCGATCATCTATCACAGATAGACTCAGGAGAAGAGCCAAGTAACCTAGAGGACAATTTACCAGATGCGCAGTTGTTTTCTATCCAGATCGCAGACAACTACTATGCTGATATTATTTACTTTCTCACTACAGGATTAGCGCCTGATGAGTTCACTAAGCAGCAAAAGAAGCAGTTGGTTGTTAAAACAACAGATTTCACCCTGATCGCAGGACACCTATACAAGTTAGGACTGGATGAAGTGTTGCGCAGATGTGTGATGCCACATGAAAAAGACGCTATTATCAGAGAAGCACATTCAGGAACTGCAGGAGGTCATTTCGCAGGAAAGCTGACTGCGCAGAAAATCCTAGAGGCAGGATTATGGTGGCCTACATTGCATAAGGACACCAAGGACTTTTGCAGATGCTGCGATATCTGCAAGAGGGTAGGAAAACCCTCACGATGCGATGAAATGCCGCTGCGACCGCAGGTTACGCTGCGCACATTTGACAAGTGGGCTATAGACTTTGTGGGTCCTATCAACCCACCAGGAAAATGCACCGGCGCGAGATATATTATCACGGCAACAGAGTACCTCACCAGATGGGCAGAGGCCAAAGCAGTAATAAATTGTGATGTTGCTACAGCTACACAGTTCCTTTTTGAGAACATCATCAGTAGATTTGGCTACCTTGTAATTTTGATGAGTGATCAAGGCACACATTTCTTGAACCACACCATTGAGGCCTTAACAGAAGAATTCCAGATTCAGCACCATAAGAGCACTCGCTACCACCCATAGGCTAACGGTATGGTGGAGGCCTTTAATAAGATTTTAGAAAACACTCTTACTAAGATCTGCAACAGCCAAAGGAATGATTGGGACCTCAGAGTTAACGCTGTATTATGGGCGTATAGGACCACATGCAAGAAACTTACAAGACATACACCTTTCAGCTTGGTGTATGGACAGGAGGCTGTTATGCCTATGGAGTATATCCTTCCCAGTTTAAGAATCGCTCAGATTATTGGGATGACTGATACAGACATAGTGGAGGAAAGGCTAGCATAGCTGCTCGCCTTAGAGGAAGATAGATTCATCGTTGGATTACATCAAAAAGTGCAGAAGGCACAAGAAAAATCTTGGCATGACAGACACGTTAAGAGTAAGACTTTCGATATTGGAGACCTAGTACTCCTCTATGATAGTAAATTCATTAAGTTTCCAAGGAAATTCAAGACACATTGGCTGGGGCCATATCAGATACAGCAAGTTACAGAGTGAGGTGCCGTTCAGCTCAGCCAGCTGAATGGGGAGCTTCTTCCCACATTGATTAATGGCAGTAGGCTTAAGCTCTATAGCGATAGCCACCCCACCTCTTAGCCCTAGCTTAGCCAATTTATGGTGGTGCAGATGTCCAGTGTAGTTGAAAGGAGGCATCACACCGGGAACTAGTCTACACCGGCAGGTATTATAAGTATGAGGAATCACATAAGGTCGGTTCATTTTGCGCAAGTTAACAATAATTGTAAAAAATAAATAAAAAATTCTTGTTTGTTTGTGTTTGCGCAGGTGATGCGGTGTTGCAGCGCAGCAATGCGATGTTTCCCCATGCCACGTACCCAGTTTTGCAACCGACAGAGGGCCAGTCAAGTCACCTTCTGACAGGCAGTTAATGAAGAGATGACCGGTATACCTTACCGTAGATTTGGCAGCAGCATAATTAAGTTTCCAGATTTGGAAAATCTTCGACGAGATCGGTGCCTGTACACACACGCTTTGAGGGAAACATGATCGGATTTCAGCATTTATTGAGGATCGGATGACGGGTGTGGTCTCGTCCAGGTAATCATTACGACCGACGGATTCAGTCTAGATGACTGTTGCATCTAGGATTGTGGCCTTCAGCATAAAAGCAAAAATTGTTCATTCGAGAAGGTTACACTTGCAAAAACCCGAGAGCTATAGAGTAAGATGTTAAGAGTTTCCTATGCAGAGTTCACCCTGTTCCAGAGTGCTGTGATTCCCAGAGTTCAAATCCATTGCACGCCCAGGATATTCCACCAAGTGGGTTATGTCCAAGAAGGAACCTTTAGAATAAATGCTGAGACATTTCGACCCTGGTGGCCGTATGTCCTCTATGACGATGCCGCCCAGGGTTGTGAAATTAGGAACATCACAGGTAAGACAATTTCCAAGGCTGAGGAATCAAGCGTAGGATGTAGAAGATGTCATCAAAATATCTACTAAGGAGAAGAAGAAAGCTGAGCCGATCACTGAAGATAACAAAAGCAGAGCAGAAGAACGACAAGAAGAAATCTCCCACGAGAAAGAAAGTAAAAATGAAGAAAAGACGGCAACGGGAGAAGGCCGCCGACCTATCTGATCAGCTAGGAGAAGAACAAGAGATTGATGAGGCAAAGAAGCAAAAATCTGGCGATCAAAGGCAGCGTGAATACCTGGAGTGACTTACTAAGAAGGAAAGTGAAAGAGGACAGCAAACCCAGCAAACGGTAGAATTCCAGCATGCAGACAAAGGCTTGTTCTCGGAACGGAATTCATGGTTTGTATCTCTTTCACATAAAGGCCTCCAGGGCAAGCGGCATGTTTTGAGAAGCCTGGAAGATACAGATTTATATCTTCCTTATAGCATGAGCTCTAACCCAAATAGAAAGGAGTTCTTGTGATACCAGGGATTTGAATCCTTATGGTGGGCACAGTGACAGTAGGTCTTGCAGTGGCAAGACTGCGAGCATAATAATAAGGAAAGGTAAGAGAGACCTACGAACTAAGTTAATAGAAGACGCCAGTATTATTCAAGCTTTGCTTGACTTGGCACGAGAGCGTGTCAAAGTGATGCAGAAGGAAGTCGCAGGACTTCGAGACAAGTTGCAACGGACTTCGCAGGAAGCCAAGGAGAAGCTACAGCAGGAGAAGCCCGCTGGTAGTGGCTCGGGGACGAGCCACAAGTAAGTGTTAGGGGACTGTTGGAATAGGGTCCCGCAGCTACAGAAGAAGCTGCTATTTTGACGAATAGACAGTTTTGGCGGAGATACAAGAGGCGGAGCTATGACACTGTAGCAGGTTTCTAGCTACAGATCAAAGCTGGAAACCATGACGTAGAAGATAGAGAAGTCAAGGAAGACAACGGTACGTGAGCGGCTGAGAAGAGAGAGATGACCCACTGCATTGAAGGCAGCGGCAGAAGACAGGAGGGTTCAGCTACCCTCATAAAGGAAAAGGAGCAACGAGGCCGAGGTATTGAAGACGAAGGACAGAAAAGGGAAGCAGCGCCAGTACCCATGGTCAGCGCTGGGAAGCATGGAAGACTGCAGGAAGCTATGGTGAAGGGAAGCGGTGCATAGTACCCATGGTCAGCGCTGGGAAGCATGGAAGACTATAGAGAGCTATGGTGTGACGGATAGTGGCTACCTCAAAGTACAGATACGTCGACTATCACTAGTTAGGGTCTGGGTTTCTGTTGGGACAGGCCCACAGTGTTGTAATGGTGAGACCTTCGGGCTGCCTATAAAGGGATGTATTTTGTATTGTAAAAGGTTGGCGAGTTGGCATTTTGAGCATTTTAAGCCATGCAGCTAGCTAGTTAGCCATTGAGTCTGTTAGCTCGCAGCACCCTTGTATTGTAATAGAGTTGAGCTCTGGTTCTATTATTAGCTATAGTATCTTACTGTAACTAGTAGTTGGCTCACAGAGCATGCAGGTAACGATCCACAGGGATCGACAGAGAGGGAAGAGTATATTGTAAGAGAGACAATATAGAGATAGAAAAGAGATCTAAGAGAGAAGATCTCAAGCTGCATATGCAGTGCAGCAGAACTGTGTTTACCTTCCCCTGAGCTATAATAGAAACATAGTTATGTGGATGTAACTTCCATCCTGGAGGTGAACCATGTTAAAATCAAGTGTTATGCAATTGATTCATGTGTTGTATTAACTTGTTGCATCTATTAGTTATTAAATGAGCCTTATTTACAGTTGAATGTATGTATGCGTTGTTTCGTTCACAGTAACATAGAAGGATAACATAATTTGAAGTGTTTCACATGTTGTATGCGGGTTCATTTATGCTTTGCTTGAAACAGTCACTAGTCGCAGTGTTAAACAGTCTGGTATGTTGAGTTCTGCAAGTCGACATGAACCATGCTAAGTGCGCTGAGCCGTGGGAGTAGGATATTGCAGGGAGGCGATACCGCACCGGCAGAGGAGCTGCGGTGCGCGATACTATAGGTTAAGGAATTAGTGTTGGAGAGGAAGTTACATGTCGCCTGGTGTGCGGCGAGGCGATAAGGCTAGGGTCATCGTGAGTCAGTGGAAGTTGCGCGATGCGGAAAGGGACCACGCAACAGGAAGAGAGAGATCTCGCGGTCAGAAGAGCTGTGAGACGATGAGATCGTGCGACACGAGCAGAGGGCATGCGCGACGCGCAGAGAAAGATGCCTCGTGGCTAGCAGAGCTACGAGTCGCAAGTAGGGCACCACAGAACCTAGTCCAAGATGCTTGAGTCCTTGGCCAACCCATTAGAATCACTTCGGGTGAGACTTCAGGCCGCTTCACGGTCTATTACTGAAAGGGCCAGTGAGCTAGGGGTGTTGTTGGTTAAACACAGTAAACCTGGGTCTGCCCATGATAGCCAACAGCATACATTAGGTGGCATCTGTTATCATCCAAAATGGAACTTCTTTATCTGAGTGTTGACATGCATTATGTGGACACACAAAAGGAAAATTAGGATTGAAGTGGCCAAAAAACTATAGATGTGCATGACCATTGATACATGATCTCCATACCAGCTTGATATATTTTTATTTTGAGTCTAGGGTTGCACACACGACTATGTGCATTGAAACTCACGTTCCACATGTGAATATGTGCATTGCAACCTATGTCTACCTTGCACACGTGAGTTACCTTCGAGCACCATGCATTTCATACGTGCCTTGCTTAACAAATACTCACATGTACCTTATTTCGACCTTGAAAAATATAAATTGTGATTAGATGAGATTAGTTGGGTCTTAATCCATAACTATCCCAATTGTCTCAACCATCCTAACCTTCGAAACATCTGTATTTCCCAATGTATAAATAGAGGCCTTGGGATGGGGCTAATCAATCAATTCTGGAAGAGCAAAGTTATGCAGGTGGTATACCTTCAGAGTCTTGGATGTTGGAGACATTTACCACCATACACACTCTTTTTTCTCAAATTGGCCTAGTTAAACCACTATCCTAAGTATTATTGACATTAATTGACATCAATGGAGCATTAAATGTCATCATCCAATCACACCCACACCTACATTCAGTCAAGGAGGATAACATATCCTTCTCCTACATTTGGGGAGGATAACTGGAGCACTTTGGGGGTGATCTGAGTGATATTAATGCACCTAATTGCTAACTGGTGGTTACAATCAGTTAAATAGGTCAGTCAAGGCACCTCATTTCATTTAATTGATTGTTTAATGAGTAATTAATGAACTGGAGTCAACAACGGTGCCTCCACCAACTTCTGATGTTCAGTTCAACTTCATTTAACCTCATCACGGTTCATTGGAGTCATTGAAGCACTAGCATTTGATGTTTGGCTTGCTATGACATGTGTTTGATCTCTTTCAGTTGACACTCAGTCATTTATTGCACTCTCGCTTCAGTTAGGGTTCAGTTGAGTCAATTAGGGTTTTGATCAGTGGTTAACTGAGTGTGGACTATGGATTACAGTTAGTTAAGCTAGACTCACTCATTCAATTTGAATGACCTCGTTGAGGATTCAAATTGCTCATTCATTCATGCTTGTAGCATGACATTGTAATTGTAATAATTCATTCTTTATGTGAATACAGAGTGGCTACTATTCCTGTAGACCGATTACACCATTTCATGAGTTATTTGTTGATTAATATTTGATGAGATTGATGCTTTGTTCCTAGATCAATATGCAAGAGTAATATGGCATCAAAGCTTATGGAGGGACGAAGCTCTATCTCTTGGAAACAAGCTTTTTGATAGATTTCTGCATGAAATTTGAGCAATAGCTCAAAAATCCAACACTGCACCAGAAGCCAAGGATTACCACTTAATACCCCAAGTAAATAACGTGTTGATCAAGCTTGCTTGATTGAATATGTTGGGTGTGATGAAAGCCGAAAATGTGCAAGATGTACGACCTTACATTTCCCTTTCTGTTTTGATTTTTAGGTTTCTACAGGTGAAGCATTCGCTCCAGCAGATCCAGATGGCCTCCTCAGTATATCTCTTGACTCCATACAATTTCCACTCATGGAAAGGTGATATGGATATTTAGCTGTGCTCCAGAGGACTCTTTAGAGTCACCATGGACACTGAAGATGAGCCCAGTTTAGCCATAGAAAAATCAATATTCTTGAACAAGAAGGATGAAACCTTCGGTTTCTTGTGCTTCTCTATTTCCTGAGATCTTTTTTTCCATCTTGCAGGATTGAAGAATCCAAAATAAATATGGGACAAATTGGAAACTCTATATGGAAAGCATGATGACTTGAGGGTTTACCAACTCAAAAATGAACTCATGTCTCTCCAGCCCTCCAATTTCGAGACTCTGAATGATTTCTTCACAAATTTCAAGCATACTGTTTTACTCTTGAAGCAATGCAAAGTAGAGAAGGAGGATGATCAGCTCATCCTCGCCATACTCTCCAAACTTGCGGCTGATTATTCAGTTTTTGTTTCTACATTCTGTGCGGGGAAGCTCACAACCCCTGGATGGAAGATTCCTACACTCAATGCCTTCATTGAGTCCCTAACATGTGAACATTATAAGCTTGTCTAGATGGGGATCATCATATCCTCCCATGATCAAGCCCTTCATGTCTTAGGGCCCAAATATCTGAAGGATAAATTAAAGCAGCAGAAAAATCCCAAAACTAAATTTGATGCTCCTAAACCTAGAGTTGAAAATCAGCAGCATGATGAGTCTTTCGGCTCAAAGAAGAACAAAGGAAAAGGGCACCATGGCAAGGAAAAAGTCAAGATTTCTTATTGTGGGAAGGGATTCCACCCTGAACATGCCTGCATGAAGAAGAATATTGATGAAGCAACATCTCTCCTTGAGATAAATCACATCAATCTTCCAGAGAGCTTTCAGAGGAGAGAACAGCAAGATCGGGAACCACAACATGAAAAAGCTCATGCCCTCATGGAAAGAACTTCAAAGTCCAAAGCAATGTTGATTGATTCTAGAGATTTGAACCACATGATGGCTGAAAAATACTCCTTTTAATCCTTGGATACCAGCAAATACATCCCCATCCACATGGGAGATGAATCCACCATCATTTCAGAAGGACAAGGTACTGTTGATCTTGAAAATGGATTTTTTTCAAATGTTTTGTATGTACCATCTCTAGCATCAAATCTCCTTAGTGTCAATCAGATGACACATATAGGAGTGCCTAAGATATTTTATTTCATCCCAAATGATGTTGAGATAGTAGAAATTGCATCCGGGAAACTCATTGCTAAATGCCTTGCAAACCATCATGCAAAATCCTATGAGTTCTCTCACTTTGTTGCGGATGCAAAGCCCATCTCTCTGCTAACTCATGGAAATGAGGTTAGCAAGCTGTGGCATGAGAGTTTTGGCCATATTAATTTCAAATATTTTCATAAATTATAGAAACAGTCCATGGTTGAAGGCCTCCCAGCCATCAAGTCAACGACGGGAATTTGCAAGGGTTGTGTGATTGGAAAACACCCTGAGCACAAGTTCGATCGGGGGAAGGAAAACCAAGCTACATGCATATTGGGGCTGATAAATTCTGATATCAGTGGTCCTATGCCTATCACATACATGAATGGATCAAGGTATCTTATTACTTTTATTGATGATTTTTCAAGGTACACATGGGTCTTCTTTCTCAAAAAGAAGTCTGAAGTATGTGAAACATTTTCTGAGTTGAAGGCCTTGATCGAAAATGCCTCTGGGATTAAGATCAAGATCTTGAGATATGATAATGGAGGGGAGTATGTCAATAATTATTTTCTGCACATATGCTCCCAAAATGTTATTCAGGTCCAACATTGAATTCCCTACACTCCCTAGCATAAAGGAAGAATCGGTCTCTCAAGGAGATGACCACTAGTATGTTGGAATCCAAGAAGCCTGCTGCAAATTTGTGGGTTGAGGCCATGCATGCTGCAGAATAAATTTATAATAGGGTTCCACACTCATCCATGAAAGTTAAGACCCATTTCTAAGCATACTTCGAACACAAGCCGAATGTGTCGAACCTACAGGTGTTTGGGTCCACTGCATGGGCCCGGATTTCGCTTGATAAAAGAAGGGATTTGCAACCACAAAGCATAGAATGTCTATTTATTGGGTATCCTAATGAATATAAAGGTTTCAAGCTACTGGATATCAATACCAAACATATCATCATCGAGATAAGTGTCAAGTTTGATGAGCCTCTTCAGGAAGTAGAACTAGTGAAGGAGAAAACTGCTGAATTTCCTTCCTATTCTACTGAATATTTGGATGATGAAATTGGGGGTGATGACCCTGATTTGGATCATTTTATTTCTGATATCAGTGTGCAGCAATAACCATATTCTGAATCATAACCTGAAGTGAAAATCATCTTCCTACATGGGCCCGACAGACACTCTCCTCCGCAGGAGACAACATTGGAAATCCGGATGATCCAAGCAGAACCCGGTCTGATATCCAAAGAGAAGGTATTGTGCTCTCTTGTCATGATAATTTTCTGTCTGAAACTTGATATTTGATGATTAGTTCAGATCTAAAATCATACTATCATGCTTGGAAGGATATGAGATGGCAAGTTTCCATGGATGAAGAGATGAATTCTCTTCAGAAAAACACTACTTGGGAGCTAGTTTCTCTTCCTCCGGGAAGGAAATTGGTTCAATGCAAGTGGGTGTTTCAGACCAAGGTTTATGCTAATGGAAGCACCTAAAAATATAATTCAATTATGGTGGAAAAATATTTCTCTCAGGTCCAAGGAGTGGACTACCATGAGACCTTTGCATTGGTTGCAAAAATGGACTCCATCTGCCTTGTTTTGGCAATTTCAGCATCCAAACACTGGGAAGTGCATCACATGGATGTTAAGTCATCATTCCTACATGGATATATTCATGAGGAGATATATATGAAGCATCATAAGGGATACATCACTGATACATCTTTGGTTTGCAAGCTAAAGAAGTCACTATACGGGTTAAAACAGGCCCCAAGAGAGTGGTATTCCAAGATGGATGCCTTCCTTCTCTCGCAAAAATTTCAGAGGTGTAGATAAGATCCAAATGTGTATTTAAATAATTATGATGGTCATATAATTATAATTTTTTTATATGTTGATGAATTACTAATCACAGGTAGCACAGTTGCGTCCATTTCAGCCATCAAAACTGCTCTCTACAATGCCTTTGAAATGAGTGATTTGGGGCTTCTAAAACAATTTTTGGGGCTCGAAATTGAGAAAAATTCTGATGGTATTATGGTCACTCAGTCCAAATACATTTCATACCTGTTATTAAATTTTAACATGGCTGAATGTAGGCCTGCACCATTCCCTTTCCTTTCAGGGATCAGCCTTGAAGAAGGAAAAAGCACACCTCCCATGGACTACACTATCTATCGACAGCTGATTGGTAGGTTGTTGTACTTGACACATTATTGGCCTGATATTTGTTATGCCATGAATTCCATATCAAGATACATGAAGCATCCTCATGATATTCATTGGAAGGAATCCAAGAGGATCCTCCAGTATATTCAGGGAACCAGGACCTACGGCATTCACTATGTTGCAGACTCCGAGCTAGAGCTGGTTGGATACACAGATTCCAATTGGGTGGGTGATTCTATTGATTGAAATTATACTTCTGGATATGTATTCATGTTTTTTGGTGGCCCCATTTGCTGGTCAATAAAAAAGAAGGCTACCATAGCACTATCTTTAGGAGAGGCCGAGTATCGAGGAGCGGTGAATGCTTGCATCCAAGTAGTTTGGTTGCAAGGCATTCTTTCAAAGTTTTATATTGGTAGTACTTTGTCCACTGTCCTCCTTTATGACAATCAAAGTGCTATGAATATTTCCACAAATCCAGTTACTAGGAAGAGGACCAAGCATGTGGAGATCCACATGCACTATATCAGGGAGCTAGTGCATGGCAGGACCATTATTCTACAATACTGCCCTACTGATGAGTAGATTATAGAAATTTTCACCAAGATATATTTAGAAAAGAATTTCACTTACCTCCGTTCATTGCTGGGGGTGAGTTCATCAGGGTGACTCAGACTACTTTTGGTGTTCAGCTTGAGGGGGGGTTTTCCCACTAGGTTTTCTCTCTTTTCCTTACTTAGTTGTTTCGAGCATTGTTTCAGTTTCAGCATTGTATAGGGTGACCTATGGCCTTAGTTACTGGTACCCTAGTATTTTTATGAATTTGTGTTTTCTAACTCCTCTTGAGTATAGCTTAACGGGGAGTGTTGGAGACATTTACCACCATACACACTCTTTTTGGTCAAATCAGCCTAGTTAAACCACTATCCTAAGTATTATTGACATTAATTGACATCATTGGAGAATTAAATGTCATCATCCAATCACACCCATGCCTACCTTCAGTCAAGGAGGCTAACTTAGCTATATCCTACATTCGAGGAGGCTAACTGGATCACTCAGGGGGTGATCTGAGTGATATTAATGCACCTAATTGCTAACTAATGGTTACAATCAATTAAATAGGTTAGTGAGGGAGCCTCCTTTCATTTAATTGATTATTTAATGATTAATTAATGAAATAGAGTCAACAGGGGCGCCTCCACCAACTTCTGATCTTCAGTTCAACTTCAGTTAACCTCATCTGGGTTCATTGGAGTCATTGAAGCGCTAGCACTTGATGGTTGGCTTGCTATGACATGTGTCTGATCTCTTTCAGTTGAGACTCAATCATTTATTGAACACCGGCTTCAGTTAGGGTTCAGTTGATTCAGTTAGGGTTTTGATCAGTGGTTAACTGAGTGTGGACTATGGGTTACAGTCAGTTAAGCTATACTCACTCATTCAATTCGAATGACCTCCTTGAGGATTCAAATTTCTCATTCATTCATGCTTGTAGAATGACATTGTAATTGTAATCATTCATTCTTTATGTGAATAAAGAGCGGCTACTATTCTTGTAGACCGATTACACCATTTCATGAGTTATTTGTTGATTAATCTTTGATGAGATTGATGCTTTGTTCCTAGATCAATATACAAGATTAGTATTGGAGAAGTAGAACTCAAAGTCCTTGGTTACAGAGGAGTCCTTGTGTCAAAAGCTAGGTTGTATTCTCACCTATTCACTATTTGTCAATAAAGATAATTCATCTTCGAATATTTGTATTGTGATTTTCTCATGTATATTGGTTAATGAATAATGTTATTTATATTATTGATATGTGTTCCATCTAACCTATGATATATATATGTATATGTATATGTATATGTATGAGATATTGCTTGAAGAATTGGCTCTTTGGAGGTGAAGAGAAGCAGCCCTCAAAGCTTTGGAGAATATTGAAGCGAGAGAAAATCAAGCTTGGATTAACCGTCATAAACTGGGTAAGCCAAAATCTCTTCCTATTATCCTTTCATTTTTCTATAAAAGCTGATTGTATGGAAGTCTAATAGTAAGTTGGTAACCGCAGACCCTAGGTTACAAGGTTGTATTGTCCTGTACAACAAAGACCCCAGAGGATTCAGTCATAGATATTTCTTTGATGAAGACCAAAGGGAAAGAATGGGTCAAATATTATAACCAAAGGTTTTCATATTTGAAAAATAGAATTCCCGCTATTGTCCTCCCTATTGAGGAATTATTGGTAGCTTACTACATTAAGGGTCTTCTGAATAAAATAGCCATGTGGGTGAAAATTGCTCATAAGGAAACCTTGCAGGAGTCTTTCTCTGAAGCCATTCAAGTAGAAAAGGACATTTTATGCCTTAAGGACAACCCTAACACATCATCTGAACAAGCATCTACTTCCTGCAAGAAAGTTGAAAACTTCCCTAAACCCACTGCCACGAGTCAATATCCTTTCAGTATGAATGACATGAAGAATCTCCTACATAAAATGTCTAATGAGATGGTGGATCTCAAGAAAAACAATAACGAAAATCAAGATAATAATAAGGGGTTTGCAAGGCCACCTTTTAGACAACCCAACCAACCTCCTCCAAATCCATCACCTCCCAATCCCAATGAAGGATTCACTTCAGAAGAAATCTTTTTTGTTTTGAAAGCATTGGCTATAGGAACACAAGATGCCCCTAAATCCTCTGATGACCGCTCAAATCAGGATTCACAACCCCCACAAGAAGAAGAGGAAGAGGACCAGAAGGTTAGTACTGTAAGTTTATTTTCTGGAGAATAAGATGAAGAACTTGACACAGTCTTTAACCTACAACATACTCATAACACCAGATCTAAAGGGCCACCTCTGTAGGAACCACCACCTACAACATCAGCTCCCAACAAAGGTAAATCCCAAACATAGAAAGACACTTTCATTCCTGAGCCTGAGTAGAATTTGGCCAAGGATCTAAAAAGAGTCAAAGCCAATATAGCATTATTTTATCTTCTCAAAATCCATTCCATAAGAGATTCCCTTCCTAAAAGCATGATAATAAAACAACCTATGGAAACTCAAAATAATAACCTTGACTCTTCTTCTAGACCAAACAATCAAAACCCTATAAGTAATGGGATCCCTCCTTTCTTACTTACTTTTGAGATCTTCAATAGGAATGTACACAACTGCATGATAGATTTAGGCACCTCATCTAATGTGATGCCTCATTCTGTCTATAAAACGTTGAATGCTACTTGGGAACCTTTCCCTATCCAAATTTTCCAGTTGGAGAAGTCTAAGGTTAAAGTTGTAGGAAGGCTAAGAAATGTTCTACTTAGATTGTCTACGGATCCCAGAATTCATCAGACCATTGACATCATGATCACAGACATCCCAGAAAATTAGAGTATGTGGTTAAGCAGAGATTGGTCAAAAAAACTAAAAGGCTACTTTGCCACCGATTGGTCTCACTTGTGGTTACCCCTAAATGGACAACCCAACAAACTTAAGTTTAACAGGGATCCATTTATAAAACAAATGGTGACCGATATTGATCACTCCAATGAATCTGTCTCCTATTTTAGTGCTTAAATTGAACATTTTACATTCAATGAATTCTTTGGAGATCTACCTGCTGATATTTCACCAGTGGAAATGTACAGAAATAGTCCCAAATTACTCATCTTACTTATGTACCATTCTCTAGTAATATTGTAGATAATTTTTATAATGTAAATACTCATTTTAGAATTGACCCTTTTGTTTGGAATTTTTTGTTTGATGGATCCAGGTCCAAATATGGAGCAGGTGCAGGATGTGTCCTCATAGATCCAAATAGGACCAAGACCATGATCACCTACATACTGGAGTTCGAATGCAACAAAAATGTAGCTGAGTATGAGGCACTAGTCCAAGGACTCTGAAAATCCATTGACATGGGTGCAAAAGTGATTGAATGTGTAGGAGACTCTAAGATTATAGTAAAGCAGGTAAGAAACCAAATACACTACATGTCTCCTCATTTAATCAATTATCAAAGGTTGATCAGATACCTGACTAACTCTTTTCTAGCATTCAATATCAATTCTGTCCCTAGATCACATAATTTTGATGCTGATCTATTGGCCAGTATTGCATCTAGGATAATCCCACCTGAAGGTTTGTCTCCACAAAATTTTCAATTGAGTTGATGTATAGGCCTTCCGTTCCTGACAATGTCATGAATTGGAAAGTGTTCAACGATGATCAACAGATACTAGATTTTATTTCATCCCAAGAAAAATTTCAAGGCTTGGCTATTGATGAGGCTGATCATGAAAAATACCTGTCCAACCCTTCCAATATCATTCCCAATTCTGTCATCATCTTAGAAAATTTTTATGATCTACAAGACAAGTTCAGGAAAGCCACCAACTGTAAGACCTAGAGCTTGACCCTCAATTATGCAGCTGTCAATCTAGGAACTGAACAAAATCCTCGCTTTATCAACCTTGGAATTCATTGTTTCAATGAAGAAAGGAGAATTTTTATCAAGTTATGAAAGGAATTCAAATACATCTTTCTGTAGACGTATGATGAACTTATAACTTTCGATACCAGCATCATGCACCACAATATTTCGATGAAACATGAAGTGAATTCCTATCAACAGAAGTTGAGAAGAATGCATCCCATCTCGGAACCTTCTGTCAAGAAATAAGTCGATACGCTACTGGCACCAAGAATCATATTCCATGTTAGATACATGTAGTAGATTTCAAACTTAGTACCCATTTGAAAGAAGAATGGGGAAATCATGCTTTGTGTTGACTTTAGAAACCTGAACAGAGCTTCTAAGAAGGAAAATTATACAGTTCCTCCGATGGAGCAGATTTTACAAAAGGTAGCTGGATCCGAAATGTTCTGACTCCTTGATGGCTTCTTAGGGTAAAACCAATTCCTACTTTCCCCTGACGACCAACTTAGAACATCCTTCTAAACCCCTTGGGGAACATTTTCCTATAGGAGAATGCCATTTCGGCTGATAAATGTAGGAGATACGTTCCAGAGAGCTATGGATATAGCTTTCAGGGGCTTAATTCATGATTTTTTCTTTGTATATTTAGATGATGTAATGATTTATTCTAAAAAATGACATGAACATTTGTCTTCTTTGAAACATGTGTTAGAAAGATGCAGGAAATGTGGGATTTCCCTCAATCCCAAGAAGTCTATATTCACGGTTATGGAAGATAAGTTGTTAGGTTTCATTGTCTCCAAGGAAGGAATGATCATCGATCCATAACACACTTAAGAAATATCAAATATTGGCCTCCCTAGTTCCCGAAAAGCAATGCAGTCTTTCTTGGGTAAGATCAATTTTGTCTGCATATTTGTACCAAAATTTTCCCAAGTTGTTAAACCCTTGAAACATTTAGATAAAAAAAGATGTACAATTTGAATGGTATGAAGAATAGAGGAATGCCTTTCTTTAAATCAGAAGAGCCAAAGCAGAAGCACCCACTCTGATGGATCCAGAATTCAGTAAAGACTTTATACTTTATACCTTTGCTACTGATTTCTCTTACGTAGTTGTCCTAACACAAAAGAATCATGAGGATGTTGAGATCCCCATTTATTTCATGATCTCAATGTTCAAAGGATCCAAACTCAACTATTCCCAAATCAACAAATAGGCCTACATAGTTTATAAATCAGTGAAACATTATAGGCCATACTTGTTGAAGTCGAGGACCAAGGTCGGAATGTCCTCGTCCAGAAGGAATTAGGTAAAAAAGGGTCTCATTGGATGACAATGCTGCAGGAATATGATTTGGAGATCAAGCCAATAAAGATAGTTAAAGGACAAGGTTTGTGTCTACTCTCCACCCAATCAAATGATCCTGAAGATCAACAAATCAATTGGGAGCACGAGGAAGCTGTTCATATAGATTCTTTTAATGAAATTGAAATGACAACATTTGAATGGTATGATCACATCAAGTTTTTTCTAGATCATGGGTTTTCCCCTGAAACCCTTAACTCTAAAAAATGTAGAGTATTAAGGATAAAATCAGCTCCTTATCAACTTATTGATAATGTTCTATTTAGCAAAAACTATGATGGATTTTTTCTTAGGTCTTTAGAAAAGGACCAAAATGATGTTATCCTTTTTCAATTTCATGTAGGACCTGTTGGTGGGAATTTCTCAGGAGAGATGACGGCTCACAAAATCATTCAGGAAAGATATTATTTTCCTACCTTATTCAGGGACGCTGGTTCCTATGTCAGAAAATGTGAGCCTTTCAAGAAGTGTGCTAGCAAAGTCAAGAAACCTGCCTTCCCTTTGCAGCCAGTAGCAGTCCAATCCCCATTTCAGCAATGGCGATTGGATTTTGTCAGACCTATCAACCCTGTGTATTCTCTACAACACAGGTACATTTTGATGGCCACTAATTACTTCACCATGTGGGTTGAAGCAGTCCCTCTTAGACTGTGTAATACGAACCAAGTGATTTCATTTCTTGAAAATAAAATAGCCACTAGGTTTGGTACTCCTGAGTGTCTCGTATTTTATAATGAATCATACTTCACACCCATTGACCTCACTAGATATACCCTTGAAAAAGGGATCAAGCTTAAATTTTCTGCCAACTACTACCCTTAGGGAAATGGAATTACAAAATCCTCCAAAAAAAACCTGATAAACATCCTAAAAAAGAGAATAGCCTCCCATCACAAAGATTGGCATACCCAGCTCCACAATACTCTTTGGGAAGACTGAATCACTCCAAAGGAATCCACTGGTAACTCCCCTAGTTACTGTCTAGTCTATGACAAGGAAGTCGTCCTGCCATCTAATCTCACAACCCCCTTGTTACGATTAGCCCAATCCATCCAATAGGATGATTCATCCCCACTGCAGCAGAGGATTGATACTTTGCTTAAGTTAGAGGAATATAGGGAAATATCCAAGAACAAATTCTATCAACATCAACAATTGGTAAAAAAATGGTTCGATGAAAAATCCTCCTCTAACAGAAACTTTTCAGTAGGGGAATTAGTATTAAGGTGTGGTAAGTAGCACAAAAACAATAAGGAGTGCACCAAGTTCCAATGCCTTTGTCTAGGACCCTTCATTATTACAGAAAATATTGGTCCTAGCACTGTTCGGTCACAGACACTGGAGGGAGTCATTGACGCCTACCCAGTGAATGTTTCCCTGCTTAAAAAGTATTTTGTCTGAAAATATTCATGAGTCATGTACATAGGTATGGTGTGTTATTTTTTTTGTCTTCTTTGTTTTGAATTTTTTCTTGATATTAGCAATTTTGTGTCCTGCACATTCGGTAATGGCAGGAAATCAGTCTCTCTCAAGATTTCAGCACTTTGAACTTTAATACGTTGTCAGTGTCAATATTTTCCTATCCTGCGTCAGAATTTGTTTTATATGTTAATGGCTTCCAATAAGTGTAGGATTCTCGATTAATACATTTCTATCCTGATCAATATCCTTATATATGCTTTATTCTACAGTGAAGACTATGAAGGTAACTGGTTCCTCTTGTCAAGTCTCATTAATGCACTACATCATATCTTTATAACCTGTTTAGCCTTATCTATTCTGGATTCTATCATAGTCATACACAAAAAAAATAAAAAATAAAAAATATTTATATTATGGATTGTATGATGGGGGGTCTCATCACGAGTCAGCCCATTAGGTTCATAGATGCTTGGCGGAATGACATCTTCACCATGAAACTGGGGGGATGGCTTTCAGTATTTCCTGGAATATGGGATATACTGTCAATGGTCGGTCCATTCATGATCTACAAAGAATCAGTGAGTAACACTGTTGTTATATGGATACCAATCCATGGTAGTTTCTTGCAGTCCATGTGCAAATAAATCCTTGTTGTTTATGTAAGACAATTATTGTACATAAGAATAGGGGGTCTTATCACAATCCATCCCTACCATGATCATGGATTTGACTTTGGACTGAAATGATCATTAGATGGTTTCCAGGCCATGATAGTTTCTTTCAGTGTGACAGCTGGAAGACAAGAAGTCTCCTTACCGATCTAACTTGTTCAATTTCTAAATCAGGTTTGTGAATGGCGCTAATCACCATATTGGAGTAGTGGTCTTATGTTAATAAATTATTTCAATTCTCTAATTAAAAAAGAGAGAGAGAGAGAAAATCTTGGTGACTTATGTTCAAAATCCAGAATATCCCTAGGTTTGATTTCAGGTTCAGCTTAAACTGTATGCTTATCCCTGCTTGATGGTAAGAGATCCTTGCTACCCTTCATGCCCCTAAATCGAATTTGCATCAATTTTAAATTGATCTTGGATGGGAGTGTACAAATAGTTTTTGATAATCCTCCTTGTTGGTTGCATCCTCATGTAAGCATTTTCTATAAGTTTCAAGTTAGCATTTTTGTTACTAACATGTTTTATATGCAAAAGAGTTCTTGTTTTACAGAGATAACTAGTTCTTCCAAGTCAGTCTCCATTCGTTGTAGGTACAACAAATCCCATGTTTTCCAAAACACGAGAGCCCCAATTACACATACAAATGTAACTATTTTGAATTCCTTAAGTCGTTTTTGGGTCCCCATAACGTTTATCATGGTTTCTGTGATTTAACTTAGTTAAAATTTTGAAATTTATGCATGTTTTATGTGCTTTTCGTGAGTTACGGAAGACTATCTTTTCTCAAAAAATTATATCCTTCCCGCAACCCGCAATGTGGATTGTCAGATCTTCAAATTTAATATTTCCATGTTTTCCATCCCACATCCCACAACCCGCAAATGAATGATTTGGGAACGAAAGTATTTTTATCAATATAGTCGGTCATATCGCAACCCGCATCCTGCAATGGTGGATTGTAGATTGCGGAAAGTGATTTGTTTTATGATTTTTGTTGCATGTTCCTGCAACCCACAACCTGCGATTTGTGGGATGTGGATTGCGGAAAGGGTTAAATAAAATTTGGATATTTTGTAATCCTGCATCCCGCAATTGCGGAATGTGGGTTGCGGGATGATGAATAAATTTTTGAATCTCGCATTTTTCCATACCTCGCAAGTTTTAATCCTACGGTCCTAATTTGACCCATGGGAAAACTATATATAGGATGGTCTTTTATATTTTTATTTACCAGTTTTACTATTGCGAATTACTGTGCTGCGTGAATTTTCATTTTGTTTTTACCGGACAATGTCGCCACAATCTAGGTCAATTTTAGGTTGGTTTCTTATTTGGTTTTTAGTTTAATTGCTTACTGTAACTTTGTTTGAATTAGCTTTGATTTATTTCTTTACGTGTTTAAACATAATTTTCCCTAAATTCCAAGAATGGCACGGATTACCCGCTGCAAAATTCTTCAACTTGACATGCTGACCAAGGACCCAAACTTTGGCATTTTCTCAGATACCAGTGGCAGAGTCACTGAAAATTACCAGATTTATTGGCCTACGGTATACTCAATTTTTGAAAACGATGACTTCTCTGATATACAGAATGACTAGTCTGCCTACCAAAGAATTAGGGATTCTGGACTCCACGCCATAGCTTCCAGGCATGCCATCCTTCCTTGTAATGACATGGTCAAATGGATTGTGGAACATGCAAACCCTAAAGACCATTCCTTCAATGATAATGCATGGTCGTAGTTAGATACCTTCCATCTCGAGGTATTTAGCAAATCCTATGGCCTTAAACCGGCTAGAAAACCCTCAACGCAGAATTCTCCCAAGCCTCTGGGACTGGGTTTAATTTTGATGAAATGTTAAAATCTTGGATGAATCAACCTGGTAATTTCTCGTAGATGAAATATGACCTTTATCCAGTCACCTTGTTTAGGGAACCCTATTCTTTGCCAGCAGCCATGTTATGTCGAATTTATGGTCTCCCAATTGCTCTATTTTTTAAGCTAAATGGGCTCCAATAGCTCATCATGTCCTGACTATTGGTGACTCTTTCCCATGGGAATCTAACTTGTCACTAGAGATTAAAACGACTATCCATGATTATCAAAAGGCCACTACCCAAAAGAAACCCAACTTCTTTTTTTCGGCCTTTCTCATTGACGTAT
The DNA here is from genome assembly GCA_001517045.1 of Pseudotsuga menziesii. Lineage (NCBI taxonomy): Eukaryota > Viridiplantae > Streptophyta > Pinopsida > Pinales > Pinaceae > Pseudotsuga > Pseudotsuga menziesii. Next base: position 163,664 of record LPNX010052591.1, read on the forward strand.
TCTACACTGAGTTATAATATCTCAATTTGGTATGGAGCTGGAATTTACCAGCCTCACCAATTCCTATTTACCATTTAGAATTGCGGGATACTAATTATGCATCTAGGTTCTATGATATTTGTGAACACTTCCTCAGCAGCATTTATTTTTCAATATTAAAAAAGGAAGCTCCTACCTTCTCAGCTGAAGCCAAGGTCTTTATTGCTAAAATGGGTGAATGGTATGTTGGCAAGTCATTTTCATATATCAAGATTTGTGGTGGAAGCATTGTTCATATGCTGCACAAGATTGTTCCTGACAGATTGGTCATTAAAGAAGTGTCTTTCCAGATTGTTACCGAAGGGGGTTCCAAAAAACTTGTTGGCCCCAAAATAAAATATTGGCCCAAGTTCCCTCTGAACCTTGGATTACTGCTCATTCCAACTTCAACTTGGGCCCCAGTCCTAAGTGATCATATAGTTTCCTTGAAACTTGATTTTTCTAGTAAAAGAAAACATGATCCCAAAATATTTATGGATGCTCATTTTAAGCAGAACCATGTCAAGATTGATTATATTCATGAGGACGTCCCTAATGACTGTATCTACCAGGGAGTAGATACATTTTCTAAGGTCTTGGATAGGGAAAAAATAAAATAAGAACATAGTCACATCTTACAGTGCCAAAAGGAACTCAAAATTAGGATTCAGAGCTATAGAGCAATGGAACTCGGCCTCCTAGAAAAGGTAAGAAAGGATAGGGAAGATTAGGAAGCCCAAGAAAAAAAGGATCTATCAGTAGTAATTGATACAGAGGGGAATAATGGAAAATATCCTATGCAAGATCTACCAGAAGTGACTGTATCTCAACAACTAAAGGTTCTTATGCACACTTCTTGGCAGTTGAAGTAGAAATTGGCACAGATAACTTCTGCATTGGATAATCAAGCAGCTTAAATTGCTAACCCTATTCCTGAAATTTAGGTGACTACTACAGTTACTCCAGTAGGTAATGAAAAAAAAGCATTCAATGTTAATCCATTTAAGAAACAGAAAACATGGGTGACTGTTTCTCAAACCCCTATAATTGACCTTGATGATTCTGATGTTGAAGAAGAGGTGCATTCCTATGTTCTTGTAACAGAATTAGTGACTAAACCATTGAATACATTTGTAGATTTTTTTAATGATAGTGGAATGGAAGACTCTATTCCTAAATATGTTCATGTTCCTATTTCATCAACTCTAGCACTCCTCCTCTCATCCATCCACACTCTTTCCAATTTTCTTGATGTGTTCATTCCATCATCCCCATTATCCCAAATATATCATTCTTTGACCTAACCACTTGTTTCCATCCCAGCTATCTTAGTTCAAAACCCCACACCTTCATTTAACCCTAATAAGACCCAATCTTTGAAGATCCCCTTGCCATTACCTTCATTCGTTTTTCCATCACCAGTTTTTCCTAAGAAGGTTTCAACACCCTCACTCACTGATAGTAACATCCCACTTTCCGAAGTTACCATCCCAGTCATTTATTCAACCTTTACGCCAACAATTGATAAAAACCTCTCCTCTCCCTTCTCTACTTCACCTATCACTATGTCTATGCCACCTCCTACCATTAGTCAGACATCCTTGTTGGTTTAACCAGTAAATGGGACTTCATAATCTACTTATTCAGTGGATGATTTTGATGAATATAATGTAGTCTCTCTTGGGGATTAGTTTTACTGAAGGCCATCAAAGGCAGTGATCAGAAAAGGAAATAAGGGAAGTAGGGATCATGATGATATGCCTAGACCTGTTACTAATCAAATATTCTGGACTCAACAGTCTGGTGACCCTCAGATTGGTGTAGTGAATTCAACCATAGATTTGGAAGCTTTTACAGGTGTCGACCTTGATGCATTTCTCACACTGAACAAGGAATTTGATAAAAGGAAAGAGGAAATGAAAAGAATACAAGAATATCTAGATGAGGTCAAGAGACAACATAAAATTCATGTGGAAAATCTAGAGAAAGCATCTGAAGATAGGTTCAAAGAGGTACAGCTCAATAATTCCTCTCTTCAAGATGAATTGCAAAATGAGAAATGCTATCATTACACAGGGGATAGCTTCACTTGAAAATAAATGTGAAGATGCAACTACAAGTGTAGCTTCATGTTCGTTCTCTAGGTTTTCACAAGAGGAATTCAAAGAATTAGCTGTCAGAACAAATCAAGAGCATTATGAGTTAATAACTGACTTGTTCCAGACTTTGAATGATATTTATGAAACTTATATTACTTTTGGTAAGATATTTGTTGTCCTTGAGGATCACGTAGAAAAGAGAGACCAAGAATCCAAAGCTTATGATGCTATTGTAGATTGGAAAATTTATATGAAGGACAAGCCAGAGAACATTATCATCCTCAACAGTTTTCAGCTAAAAAAGGTTAGAACTGTACTAACTTCATGGCTCAACCTTAATGAGATGGTTAAAAATACCACCAAGAAAGAACATGTCATGTGTGGAAGAAGGCGATATGTTTTTCTGGTATCATGGAGAGATTCCATTTTCCCATAAAGAATCTTATTGAGAACGTCTATCTTCCAAGGCTAATGATTGAGGAGGTTGAACACCAGTGAGATGAAGCAAATAGAAAATCCAGGGACTTGATCATATCACCATTGAAGATGTCGATCAGTTAATCAGACAAACTTTGGATATTGAGGGAAATATCCACATTTACAACCGCATATGGCACAATTTAGCTAAAAACAAAATGGAAAATTATAAATGTAATGCTCAACTTGGTCTCGAAACAGCTAACTATCCCAACATTGAGGAATTGTTAGGGATTTGGAATAGATGGTGGGATTTCCTTGGAGATTAGTTTTATTTATATTTTTCGATCCCAATTTGATGGTAGTATACTCCTTGTAATAATTATTTAAAGGGTGGGTTTAAGATGTAATAGGGACTTTTGGAAGGGAAAAATTTGGACAAGAGACTAGAGATACCTTTGTTTACTTGACTTTTTGATTTTTTTGCAAACTTTATTTAATACAGTAATGATATCCTTTCATATCTCTTATTATTTATTTGATTAAGTTTCCTTAATGACTCATGATTTTTCTTATTTCAGATGGATCAATATTACTATTAGTTCTTTGCAATTAATGAGTGCATTTGTTATAGCTTATTTTACCACACATGGTTGATCACATATTTATGGGCTTCCCTATCCCTCGATAGACTCTTTAGACCCCATGGACTAGTATTCTACTTTGATGTTTCCAATTTCATCCCTAAAAACCCTTTTTTATTGTTGTTCGTGACTTTTAAACCCATACTCGCGTGTACATGTGACTTTTGACCTCAAACAAACATACATCGGGATGTGTGCATAAAGCCAAATAATTTTGGATTTTTCCTTGGATGAGTCTGAATATCCTGACTCTTGGCCTTCCATATTCCTTGAGATCGCTTGGATTCGACCCTTCATTACCCCTTTGGAGTGCTATATAAGGAACCCGTTGCATACATTAAAGGAGGAGGAATTGAAGAGTAGCTAAACTATAGTCCATTGTTGTCATAGTTTGCATATACTTGAGTCTGCATCTCTTTGTCCCTTTGGATCACTTGGTGTTGTTCCCAATATTTCCTTTGATTGTTAGCTTGCTATCAAGAGATGGAGGATTGAGGTGGCGGAGGACTCGGTTTCTTGGGTTCGTAGATGTGCCGACAGAGGTTGTCACTTATGTAATCTCTGACTTGACTAATAGAAATATATTTTCCTGTCGAATAATGTGCATTTGAATGTAAATATTGAATCCATGGATATGTTTAATTTCTTATACATTGTTGATTATATATTCTCGAGTATATATAACACTGTATTATCTAGCATGCTTGTCTTGTTTGATGTTATTGAGAGAAAATTGTTAGTGCAAGCAGGATTGGAAAAATCTCAATGGGGATCTACTTCAACCATCCGGAATAAGGTATGATTTGAGGTCTCTTAGTGTTAGATGTTTGGTTTCTCTTCCACATTGGGAAAGGATTGATTTATCATGTCTAGCTATCTATTCTGGTGCACCCCAAGCCATAGGAAGTTTCTCTCCATAACTGAATTGGCAGCCATACTGGGGAGGTTCCTAGTTATTTCTCTTTGGGGTTTTTGGTATTCAATGTACTTGAATTTCTCTTATTTATCTATTTCTATGTCAGGTCTGGGGGCATGTTTTCCCAATAGGGTCCTGAAGGAGTAAATTTTGTCTTAGCTTGTATGTTTTCCCTATGTTTCTTCTTTTTTCTTCCTGTACACGGGTTTAGCTTTCACAGTCATGTATACATGCTGGTTTTCCTTGAATAGTTGCATCTGTATGCTAGTTTACTGAGAACAGTTGCATATGATTTGATTTTGAGCCTTAGTGGGAGGATTAAGTGATTCTGGGTGAGCTAGGATCATTTTTGAGTCTTCTTGGATGCTTCTAGAGTCTATATACATCCTTTATTTTTTACCAGAGACTGCTTTTAGTTTGATTTTTTAGAAATGTTCTTGTCATTCATTTTCTACTTTTTTTTTGGATTAGTGCATTAGGTCTCTTTTACCTTGGTGCTTTGCTTGGTTGTTGTTTGTGAGTAGTTGCAGAGTTTGATGGTTGTAGAGTCATCTTTTTTCTTTAATATCTCATTTAATTCAAAAATACAAAAATATCTTTCTTTGTGCATAGTTATGCATTGCTTGCATTGCTTGCATTGCTTGCATTTCACATTGGAATGGTACTTGCATTAGGTTTTCTTGGTGAATTATAGTCAGATTTTCATATAGGAATGATTGCACTTACATTTGAAGGAAAAATGTTGCATTTAATTTTGTGGCACACCCTATTTTTTCATTCTACAAGATTGCACTTGGCATTGCTTGTTAGGTGTACATATTTACTTTATTGATGAGTCATAACTTCATAAGTTGCAGAACCATTTCCCTTTGAGTAATCACAGCCATATAAAATTAACGCTTAATAAAATGTATTACACTCTTTTCTTTTTAGGGTGCATCAAAAAGATTAGGTTTTAGGGTCTTGGAATAGTTCATTGTGAGTTGATTCTCCAAGACCACTAAAGAAAACACTTAGGCGTCTTTTCAGGTGAGAGTGTGAAACCCTTGGTATAATTAGTGTTTCTTAGGATGCTCCTCTTACACATGAGTTAAGCACGAGGAAGTGCACACGATTGTGATTGGGATGACCCCTAGTCACTTTTGTGAGCACCAGAGATATTTCCAGCATTGTATTCATATATGGGGACCTTTGAGGTACGATTTGTGTACCCCTGCGGTACCAGTTTGTGCTTTCAGACTTCGGGATTTGCTACCCTTCCCATACGGTCAATCCCGCCTGCGACCGTCCACCTGAGAATTCATTATATTGAGGTGACCTTAGTTTCCTTACCTAGGTATCGAGGGGGTATTTCCATAGGTTATTCTGCAGCTGTCTAGTCCAGGTAGGGGTCAGAAAACATAGTCTCTATATGCGTTGAATATGGGGGCCACTATAATTGGTTATGAACCTACGCTTGTTTTGTATGGGAGTCTCAAGCCTCTCCTAGGCAAGACATACCTGCTTCATTCAGGAGCTCATATATCCTACCCTTGGTTTGCATGCTTGTTGTTGGTGCAAATATTAAACAAATTATAACAGAATTCCAAAGATTTAGTTTTCAACCTGGAGAGAGCGTAAACTTGTGAGGTACAAACAAAGTATATGTAGGGGTAGAGTGTCGTTGAACCTAATCTAAAATTCTAGATAATTGTAATCAGAAATTCAGGTAACTAAAATTAAATCTAGTTTATGAAAACAAGAAATTACATGAAAATAAATCTAATTGCAGAAAACATGAAATTGTATAAAATAAACTGGTATAAAGCAATCAAAAACCAATACTATCAATTCATAAGCAAGACATCAAAATATGGATAAATCAAGATATCTATTTTAAAACATGAAATCTATTACATTAGGATCAAATCCATGGCTATCTAAAAAGATGAACTAGTTCTCTACTACCAAACCACTAGAGAGGCCTCTAACCAAAATAAGGAGAGAGCCCTCCTATTTATACATGAATTCAAGAGAAGTGATCATAATTACAAATCTACTATTCTCTCAACTTATCCCACAAAATCCTCAACAAATATACAACTCATCCCTTTAAATTCTCAACAAATATACAACTCATCCCTTTAGATTCTCAACAAATATTGGATGAGATATTCTCTCCACACTTCCATGATCTTCTCCTTGAATTTATCCACATCTAGAAGATGAAATTTGAATCTGAGGCTAGGTGGTCACTTTTGAGCTTGTGACAATCTTCAAATACACCTGTAAACATCAACAAACTCACCCAACTTTAAAGTATAAGGAAAATATGTTATTTTTCTCAATAATTAACCACAAATTTACTCAAAATACTCAAAAATAACTGATTTGGAAAATGGTGATATAAACCCATATTTATTATGAAAGTAGTGAATATTAATGGTTTTATGGAAGGAAAAATAGGAACAAGGTAACAAATGGTATGTACAAGATGAATAAAATGTGGTCATTTTGTGGCTCAACATACCCCCCAACTTGAATGTTTGCATGTCCTCGTGCAACTATGCATTGATTTTCTTTTTAACTTTTGGATTTTTAGTTGGGCTTTACATGATGATATGTAACAGTAAATCATTTCATGATTTTGAAATGCATGAGTGGCAGCAATTTTTCTTTTTCTCTCTTTTTTTTAATTTTTTTATTATTTGTGGCTAGTTATTGTGTGACAACCATAACAAATTTTGGTTCTTGTATTAACAACATTCGCTCGTTTTATTTGTAATTTTGCTGCAATACATAATATTTTAAAAGTATACATGCATTAGAAATGATGAACCATCAATGTATAGTAAAAATCCTTTTCTTCATATTATGAATCATGCCAACATAGTTTGGGAAAGTCATGTTGGTTAAGGGTAAATGAGATGA
>LPNX010052591.1:170764-180814 GCA_001517045.1 Pseudotsuga menziesii
AAGGAATTACATGGCTAAAGATTAGAAAACAAGATACCTCCACTTACCCAAAATGTTGATGAGTTTGTGCAATAGGAATGTGGTTGTTGCTACTGAATAATAGAATGTGAAGTGAAGGATCTGAACTGCTGCTTGGTTGGATGAAGTAGAATATGAGAGTTGAAAGTAAAACTATGGTACTCTGATATGGATGGAAGTATGCTACTGTAAAACTGTTGATGGAGTCATGCAAAGTATATAGTCTTCACCTGCTACAAAACCCAATGGTACAATTCTTACCATGCGAATAAATGTGTCGATGTCAAACATGGAAAGAAATCATTAGATTACCGACCATTGATGAATGTTGTTAACCAATGTGATCCAATCTCACCATTGATGTCAATGAGTGCCAAGGTACCTAAGTACATCATGCAAAGTGAGAATAAATGAGTTGATGTCGAGCCACTTGCAAGATCTAACGATCAAGGGAAATTCATGTATTCCCATGATTGTTAGTGAGAGAACTTGTCATTAAGGCATGCAAGCCTCAAGGTATTGAAAATGAACTCTAGTCTCTATCATAGATAATGTGTTGAGGTTGATGGGGCAAGACATGTTGAAAGGCGGGCCTTAAGGAATCCCACATCAGTCAACACGAGTTGTACATAATGAGTGGTAGGACTATAGATGAAATATCTCACAGTCAAATAGTTTTTATGGTAGGGATAACAGAGCAGTGTAGTCATAAAAAGGAAGCTGAATGGATTTATTCATAAGGAAAAAGATAAACTAATAATAAGGAAAATGTGTGCCACTCAGAAGGGTAGACATGTGGGAAGTTATGATGTATATGGAAGAAAAAGTAGATTCTAACATGGATAATGGATAATCTTGGAAGGAAAAAGGGTAAGTAATCATGAAGTGATGTAATTGAATTCTGAAAGGATTCTTTATGGAAGAAAATGTCATGAGGTACATAGCGGAAACTCAGCTTCTTCAAGATTTCAATGGAACATTTTTTTGAGAATCTTCTGTGATTCTGGAAATTATTTCTGCATGCCATTTGTTCATCTTTAAATCTGCAAAAAGTTAGCATTTTCCTATAACCAACTTGTGAGAGCATTGAAAATATAGAAAATACGTGTTTAACAAACCAAGTCAAAGAAAATAACTGAAATGCTTTATACCTGAAAAAGGTGACCCTTCTTGTTGAAACCTGTTTCTAAGCAACTTGCGAAAACAAGTTAGCGCAACGATCATAAAATTTTGAGAAGATTTCAAATTCATTTATAATTCTAATTTTATGATTTTATTTGTTACCTAATTTATTTATTTATTTATATTTTTTTTAGTTTTTAATGTTGATGTATTTGTAACTTCGAAATGTATTCACTTGTATATCTTATGTCTTGTACCTCGATGTTTATTCCGGGAAGTGTCTGTAATGTATTTGAGTCATGTCATGCCCCAATGTTCCTATCGGGAGATTCAATAATGTAAACAAGTCATGTCAAGTCATTGTGGGTAACCCTCCTATTGTTTAAGGGTTAAATTCCCCACAATTTCGAGGCCCTAGGGTTATCAGACTCTCCTAGAGAAGTTATCCCTAGTGAGTTATTGTCAAGTCGGGAATTAGTATAAATAGAGAGTGAGCTTCTCTATTTATCAAACACTCACTCACACTCAGTTGTACCACATAGCTGAGAGAGAATAAATTGTTGGGGCTAGAAAGAAAGAGGCTACTCCTATCGAGAGATCATCTTACTGTTTTGGGGTTTTGCTTTTGGTGCTGATTCTATCTCTGGGGTAGTTGCGGGGTTTTCTACATTTATGGTTTTCCCAAGGAAAAAAATTGTGTTCATTGTCTCTTGTGTTTGATTGTTGTGCTTGTTATTCTCTCAGTTAAATATCCTAATATAATGCTAGCTTAAATGATAAAAAACTAACATGGTATCAGAGCTAACCTAAGACGAAGATACTGTGCAGCTATGAAAAATAGGGCTTCCTATTTTTTGGATCCATCTCCACATATTTTCAGCAAAATAAATTTTGGCTAACTCTCCTCCCCAAGGTGCATCTTTCTTTCGAAGCAGAATCTGATTCTCAGCATTTTCAGTTTTTGACCCGACACTACTGCCGAAAATTAGGGATTTCCATAGAAGTGGAATTTTTGAATGAGCCTGGCCATAGATTGATATCCTCCTAAAAATCAAAGTTTAGAGATCAATATCAAAGAATTTGGTTGGAAAGAACTCCTAGAAAGTCAAACCCTAATTTTCTCCTGAACTAGCATTGCAAAAATTCAGCTCCAGATCCAGATCCTACATCTTGACCTGGTAAGATCTAAATATTTTGTATTTCCATTTGAGGTTCTTAGTTAAGATGTCTCGTCATACTAAGCTTGATGAAAATATTGAGGGATATGATAACTTCCAAGCCTAGAAGTATAGTATCTCCCTGGTCCTGGAAGAAAATGAGTTGGACTCCTATATCAATGAGGAGGTTCTAGTTCCAGAGGGAGATGAGGCTAAGGCCTTACAAAAGAAGAATTTGGTCATGGCTAAGAGGATTATTGTTGATTCAATCAAGGATCACCTCATACCACAAGTGTCCTCCCTAAAAACACCTAAATCTATGTTTGATTCCCTGACCAAATTTTTTGAAGGGAAGAACATAAACTAGAAGATTACTCTGAGAAACCAACTGAAGAATGTAAAGATCAAGAATATAGAGACCATCCAGTCTTACTTTACAAGGGTCTCTCAGATCAAGGAACAGCTGGAAGTAGTAGATGAAGAAGTGGAGACTGCAAAGATTGTGATGACCACCATGAATGGTCTACCTAGGGAATGGGACTCTTTCATTCAAGGGATCTATGCTAGAAAGAAGCTAGTCAAGTTCAGCAGATTATGGGAAGAATGCTCTCAAGAAGAAGCTCGGATAGAAGCTCGATAAGAAAAGATGGGAAGTCAAGATCAATCTCTCATAGTCCACACCAAGAAAACCAGAAGGGACCATCATCACTCCAAATGTAACATTTCACACTCTAGAAGAGATATGTCTACTATTATATCTTACACATGTGATGAGAAAGGTCACATATCCAAATGCTTCCCTAATAAAGGGAACTCAAAGAAGAAAAAGGGAAACAAGAGAAGACATCATGGTCATGCTACAGAGGATGATGAACCTTCCACAAAGAGAATTAGACAAGAATGTGATGATTCTTCAAGTGATGAAGAATATGCGCTGATCTCCACTCTCACGGGAACTATCTCACATGGAAGCAATGATTGGCTTATAGACAGTGGTGCTTCCAAACATATTATGGGATCCAAAGAATAATTTGTGAAACTATTTGAACATGAGTCACCTCACAAGCTGAAACTTGGGGATGACTACCAGTATCCAATAAAAGGTAGTGGTGAATCCTCCTATAAGCTAGACTCTGGAAAGTTTATGAAGATGAAAAATGTGTTGTTTGTACTAGGACTAAATAAGAACCTCCTCTCCATATATACATTGGATGCAAAAGGAATGAGGGTTTATTTTGTAGATGTCCAAGTTCTTATGTGGCCAAAGGGAAATACTTTTGATGATGCAATAGTGATTGGGGAACAAGAAGGAGGTCTATACAAATTGAAGGGCCAACCAGAACAAGCTTTGGTTCATGAATTAGTGGAACCAAATGAACTTTGGCATAGAAGGCTTTCACATGTGCATTACATGGAACTACCACTTGCAAGCAAAGTTGTTGAAGGTATTCTAGAAATGTAGACAAAACATGATGGTGTTTGCAAAGGATGTGCAAAAGGAAAGAACACAAAGAAGACATTTCCAAGTAGCAAGAGCAAGGCAAAAGGAATCTTGGAAATCATCCACTCCGATGTGCGTGGTCCAATGTCATCCAGTTCATTAAGAGGGTATGCATACTATGTTTCTTTCATTGATGATTTGTATAGGAAGAAGTGGATATACTTTATGAAGAACAAAGATGAAGTATTTAGCAAGTTCAAGGAATTAAAATCCTTGATCGAGAACCACACAGAAAAGAAGATCAAGATTTTTCGATTAGATAATGGCAGAGAATTCACATTGAATGAATTCAAATACTTATGCAAAGATTCAGGGATTAAGAGGGAGTTAACCACTCCATATAATCCACAACAGAAAGTAAGAATAGAAAGATCATGGAAGCTGCAAGGGCTATGCTTCATGATCAAGATCTTCCCATGCATCTATGGGCAGAAGCTGCTAGAACAACGATGTATGTACAGAACCATACTCCACACAGAGTACTCAAGAATAAGACACCTAAAGAAGTGTTTTCTAGCAAGAAACAAGAAGTCATCCATCTCAGAATATTCGGTTGTCTAGTGTACATACACATTATGAAAGAAAAGAGTACAAAGTTATATCCTTCAGGAAGGAAGGGTATATTTGTGGGATACTCTGAAATCTTGAAGGTTTACAGAATATACTTTCGAGTATTCAAGAAGATCGACATCAATAGGGATGTGAAATTTGACGAAGACTTAGCTTACAACAAATCCAGAAAGAGACCTGCTGAAGAACCTGAATAAACAGAAGCATCCAGAATTCATGACACAACCATGAACTAAGAATATCAAGAAGAAGATCGAGAAATAGAAGAACCTCAAGAACCTATAGATCCACCTCAGGAGAAGAATCCTCACAAGAGGAAACCTGCTTGGGTACAAGAAGCTATCCAAGGTGCAGAAAGATATGGGGCTCCAAATGAATCACATAGAGAAAGGAAAAAGATCTAGGTCCTTTTCTAGTTATGTATCCTTATTATGTGATTTCATTGATAAATAACCTTCCAACTATGAAGAAGTGACAAAAAAGAAAGAATGGAAGGATTCTATGATCAAAGAGTACCATTTGATCATGAAGAATGATGTTTGGGATGTTGTCCCAAGACCTGAGGGGAAGTCTGTGGTGACTTCCAAATGGATCTACAAGATCAAGCATGCTGTAGATGGCGGCATAGAAAAATATAAAGCAAGGTTCATGGCTTGTGGCTTCTCCCAGAAAGAAGCAATAGATTATGAAGAAACTTTTGCACCTATATCCAGATACACTTCCATGAGATCAGTACTTTCTCTGGCTGCTGTGATGAAATGGAAGATACACCAAATGGATGTCAAGATTACTTTCTTGAATGGTGTAGTGGAAGAGGAAGTGTATGTGGAGCAGCCACTCAGTTTTGAGACACATGACAGGGAGACTCATGTGTGTAAATTGAAGAAATCCCTGTACGGTTTGAAATAGGCACCCAGGACATGGTATGGAAGAATTGATGGATTTCTATCCAGTTTGGGCTTTACCAAAAGTAAAGCAGATTCCAACCTTTACTACAAGGTTGAATAAGGCAATCCAATGATACTCCTACTATATGTAGATGATATATTTGTAATAGGTATGGATGGATTGATTATTGATACAAAGATAAAGCTTGATGCCGAGTTTGAAATGAAGGACTTAGATATGATGCATTATTTTCTAGGCATGGAGGTGTGGCAGAATGCGGATGGAATCTTCCTTAGACAAGGGAAGTATGTAGTAGAGAGCTTGAAGAGATTTGGGATGATGGAATGCAAGGCCTTAACCACACCAATGGCATCAAACTTGAAGTTATTGAGTGATGCTTCATCTGAGTCAGTTGATGCCACGATGTATCATCATATGATTGGGTCCTTGATGTACCTGATGAATACAAGACCAGATATTTTCTTTAGTGTGAACACCTTGAGCCAATTCCTAACAGATCTAAGACATGTTCACTTGATTGCTGCAAAGAATATTCTAAGGTACCTGAAGGGTACAGTTGATTATGGGCTCAAGTATAAGGCTGATTAGAAGATTAACCTAGAGGGTTATGTTGATTCAGATTGGGCAAGTAGCGCCATCGATAGGAAGAGCACTTAAGGGTGCTGCGTCAGTATGGGATCAGGTGTGATTTCTTGGTTTAGCAGGAAGCAATCCTATGTGGCACCGGGTACAGCTGAAGTAGAGTATGTCACAGCTGGTTCAGCTAGCTGTGAGGCAGTATGGCTAAGGAAGCTACTATCTAATTTATTTGATCTCTAATTAGATGATACTTGTATATATTGTGACAACCAGAGTTGTGTGAAGTTATCGGAGAACCCGGTGTTCCATGACAAGTCGAAGCATATCGAGATCAAATATCACTATATCAGGGATATGGTGTAGAGAGGAGCAGTGAAGCTCCAATATGTTGCCACCGATGAACATATAGCTGATGTGTTGACTAAGCCATTAGCTAGGGTGAAGTTTGAGTACTTCATGGAGAAGCTTGATGTTCTCTAGATTGAGATTCCTCCCAAGAGGAAGTGATGATTCCATGATGAGCCCTTTGACATGGTGAGAGGATTTCTTCCTTCCATGGTCAGATGTAAGTGCTGTGCCTTTATGACATGGTGAGAGGATTGATTCCTTCCATGGTTAGATGTAAGTACTGTTCCTTTCTGACATGGTGAGAGGATTAGTTCCTTCCATGGTAAGATGTAAGAGCTATGACATGGTGAGAGGATTAGTTCCTTCCATTTTCATATGTATGTGATGATCCCACATCTAGCATGAAAAAGGGATGGCTCTGTGAAGACACATCTAGTATGAAAAAGGACTAGCTCTATGTAGATCCCACATACAGCATGAAAAGGGGTTGGATCTATGAAGAAACATCTAGTATGTAAAAAGACTAGCTTTGTGTAGATCCCACATCCAGCATGAAAAATGGTTGGCTCTATGAAGACACATCGAGTATGAAAAAGGACTAGCTCTATGTAGATCCCACATCTAGTATGAAAAAGGACTAGCTCTGTGAAGACACATCCAGTATGAAAAAAGGACTGGCTCTGTTTAGGTCCCACATCTAGTATGAAAAAGGACTAGCTTTGTGAAGAGGCATCCATTATGAAAAAGGACTAGCTCTATGTAGATCCCACATCTATTATGAAAAAGGACTAGCTCTATGAAGACACATCCAGTATGAAAAAGGACTAGCTCTGTGTAGATGTCACATCTAGTATGAAAAAGGAATATCTTTGTGATGATACATCCAGTATGAAAAAAGACTGGCTCTGTAGATGTACATCCAGCATGAAAAAGGGCTATCTCTGTAGAACTTCCTATGATGATAAGAATCAAGAGATAGCACCCGTGATGATGACCCAGTGATGATCCAGATCCAGCGATGATGATCCAGATCTAGTGATGATGATCCAGATCCAGTGATGATGATCTAGATCTAGTGATGATGATCTAGCAGTGATGATGATCCAATAGTGATGATCCAGATCAAGATGAAGATGACTTGAAGATGAAGCTTCCTATGATGAGAAGAATCAATAGATAGCACCCGTGATGATGATCGAGTGATGATCCAGATCCAGTGATGATGATCCAGATCCAGTGATGATGATCCAGATCTAGTGATGATGATCCAAATCCAGTGATGATGATCTAGCAGTGATGATGATCCAACGGTGATGATCTAGATCAATATGAAGATGACTTGAAGAGGAAGATGACAAGAACTCATTGATGATCTAGATGATACAGAGAAGAAAACCCGTGATGATAAATTGTGTCAAAAGAATACCTTCCTAGTTAAGAGGGAGTGTTGATTTGTTTTTAACTTTGGAATGTATTCACTTGTATATCTTATGTCTTGTACCTTGATGTCTATTTCGAGAAGTGTCTATAATATATTTGAGTCATGTCATGCCCCAATGTTCCTATCGGGAGATTAATTAATGTAAACAAGTCATGTAAAGTCATTGTGGGTAACCCTCCTATTGTTCAAGGGTTAAAGTCCCCGCAGTTCCGGGGACCTAGGGTTATTAGACTCTCTTAGAGAAGCCGGACCTAGTGAGTAATTGTCAAGTTGGGAATTAGTATGAATAGAGAGTGAGCCTCTCTATTTATCACACACTCACTCACACTCAATTATAGCACATAGCTGAGAGAGAATAAGTTGTTGGGGCTAGAAAGAAAGAGGCTACTGCTGTCAGGGGATCATCTTACTGTTTTAGGGTTTTCTCCATTTATGGTTTCCCCAAGGAAAAAAATTATGTTAATTGTCTCTTGTGTTTGATTTTCATGCTTGTTATTCTCTCAGTTAAATATCCTAATATATATGCTAGCTTAAATGATAAAAATATAACATTTACTTTTTATTTTATTTTTAAATTTTAACTCTTTTATTATTATTTATAAAGTGTTATATACATATTTAAAATTTGATTTATTTACCACAAGAACAAATTTGTATATGCTTATTTTAATTGTGATAAATTTCTATAGATATAAACTAATTTAAATTTTATTTTTGTGTTTTTGTTTTTTTGTTTTTTTCAAATTTTCAATTATTTTGCAATTAGAACAAAAAGAAATTGGAACAAAAATCATAGTTTTTAGAGCCTCCTTATACAAATATTAGTGTGTCTTTATGTAATATTTGAGAAACAGAGAGAGAGGGGGTTGACCCTTTCAGTGGTTGACCCCTCTAAAAGAAGACAATCTTAATGATCTGGAGTGTGAAAACAAGTGATAGGTTTGGCAGTTTGAATGACCATGATGTTGGAGGTCTGAATAATCCTTCATGTTTTAAACAGATATGAAAATTGGTTGATTAGATAAATGAGTATCTGAATTACAAAGAATGAAATAAATGTAGCTTGATATTGCATAATCATTCGCAAGCATAGTTTATATGAAGATCATAACAAAATTTGAAACAAACACCTATTTCCCCCAAACCAAACATGTTCCAGGTCTCATTGTGTAAAAATAAAAATAAGAAGAAGGCTTAGTTGTGACAGCAGCTGCCTTCAATTTCAAAACATACTTTGATTTAGAATTTTTGTATCGAACTTCAAGATTGTCAAATTTTTTCTAAAAGACATCATGAGAAAATGGTAAAGGATTAAGGATAAGGAGATGGACAAGTGAACATTCAATCATCCCTACCATGTTTCTTTTACTCTCATGCGACCTGGAAAGATAAATGCAGATGCAACTAAGAGTTGATGCTCATCATCTAAATCTGCACCAAGTTTCTCAAAAACTCTCTCTTGTTCCTTTAATACATATCTAGGCAGATAATTCCATTATTATCCTAAAAACGACCTTAAGTGGACTAAATGGATAACCCGAAGAAAAATGAATTGTCACCCTCGTTCCAAATAAAGCACCAGTTCTCTAAGTTATTACTAAAAGCTTCGACAAATCCCATTAAATATATCTTATTAACTTTCATCATATAAATATTATTTTCTTAAATAAAATATTGATCCTCAAACTTCTAAAAATCAATTGAAATATAACTTTATGGATTTATCACTATACAATAATATAAATATATTTCTCAAGTGATTTTTTTTTCTAATAAAATTTATAATAATGAACTTTCACATATTTATCCTTGCACAAATAAACTATGCTTTATATTGTCCCATAAAATCAATGTCTCGTCATAAAACAATCCTCCATTTGATTGAAGGTGTGAAGCAAAATGAATAAAAGGTTAACAAAATAACAATGAACATGGGAGAAGATCATTACTTTCAAGGCAATTAAAGACACATTTTTGTAACATTAATAAATAAATTTCTTTAATCAATAAAATTACACTTTCACTTGTTAAAACATTATCATTATTGTTGAAAATTTTAAAAGGTTTTGAAAATGTAATTTAAGAGAGTGAATTTTAATTGAAATAAATTTGTTTAACAGTTTACATATTATTTATGACTTGAATACTATATTCAAAATGTGGTTGTGTCATTTTGCAGGGATATTATTGCTTTTAACATGATAAAATTAGAATTTGTTTCGATTTTGTTTCCACTATTGCAAAGAGGATGAAAGGCAGTATACAATAATACATAGGTATGCAATTGACATGTCAAGCTTGTTAGACCTATCCATGGCATCAAAAAAAGTGAATCATTTTATTTTTCCCTAAGCTATGTGGATTTCTTTTTGTTGAGAAATAAACAACTTGATCTGCAAGCAATA
>LPNX010052591.1:181427-222153 GCA_001517045.1 Pseudotsuga menziesii
TATTTTGGAATTCATTCAATTATATAGTCAACATTGTTAGATTCCCACAAAAGATTCAATATTAACCATCAAATCAAGGGTGTTTTTTACATTGATTGAATTGCTAGTCCTAAAATTAGTCATGAATGATGATGCTATTATTTTTCCCTTTTATCCTAGATTCAAAGCCTCAAAAATAATCTGTGATTTCCTTATTTTCATCCTAAAAAAATTGAATTTACCCAAAATGAAAGATGTAGTTTTCATCCCATATTTAAACTTGTATGGATTGTTAGGTTCAATTCAATAGCTCTATTGGAAAAATATTAAGTAGGATGCACATATAAGTTGATGCATTTGCATTCAATTATTTTTAATAAATAAAGGAATATACATGCATGAATGTTTCTCTCCTTTAGAATCTATGAGATTTCTCTACATTTTTTCTATGTAACACTCAATCATGTACATGGTCATGGGTCTCTTCGACAATTCATTTTTCAACAATTCCATTTTTTTATACCCTTGAAGACCAATATTGCAATATAAAAAATAGTAAGTACCTATAGAATTGTTCTCTTTGCAATGTAATAGACCATCTTTGATGAGTTTATCAAATATCAACCAAGAAACTCATGGGCTACTTTCAATTGTTTTAATATTAATCTTTTGAGAATTGAATGGAACTTTTAGCTCCAAATGCAACCAGGGGTGATAGTGCTTCTACCTTTTCTTGGCTTTCAAATTAATTCAATATGAAGCTGCAACAACAAAGAAATGAAATGGATCAAATCATCGTAGGGATTCCAGTTTGTTCTTTAATTTTCTTGTTATCTTATCCTAAACCAAGGCCATTGAAAAGGACATTGTATTATTATGGAAAATGGAGCTTCTAGGACATAGAACCTCATGAGGCAATTAATGCAACCATTTAGGCACGTTTCTAGATCATTGATTAATTAAAAAAAAAAACATGACTGAAAGAGAAACATGATTTGTAATACAAAAAAGAATAAAATAATAAAACAAGCCTAAAGGTCTAAGCATTGTTTCCATTATAGAGAGAGTGGAGGCTCAACATGAAATCGTAATTTATCTCCATTTTCTGGTGTAATGATGGAGTCAATTTTTCGAATGGGTAAGCTATTCCATTGTTTTGTAGAGCTTATCATACATGAATACGATGTCTCGAAGGTGATTTGCAGTTTTCTCATTGATTAAGCCATCAGCTCACCATGCCAAGCTAGAATGGCAGTTATCCCCAGAATTGCAGATTGTGGGGGAAGGCACAATGGCAAATAATCTATATACATCCCCATACTGGGATAAAATTGAAATGGGTTCAATCTGTCTCTTCGAGCAAGGAGGTCAAAATATGTGAGCTCAAATACTGTACTTAATGGAATTGGGATATAGAATATCAAATAATAGGTGGATGCTTGCATTAGCGGTCAATAAAGGTGCTGGGAAAAGAACTCGCAGCCACAATATCGAGCATGAAGCAACTTTTCACATGAGCTAGTTTAGTCAGAAACCGTATGGGTTTATTCTCATTAGTTATTTTCTTGGCTAGATAAATGTACGCAAGAAAGCCTCCAAAGTATGTCTAAGACCTCTGTAATGCAACCAGGGGCTTAGTGGCGGCATCCTTCATATTCCATGCATGCGGATCTACATATACACCCATGTGGATGTGGATTTGATCATGCATATAGACATACATCTACAGGAGGATGCGATCCATTTCCTAGCCATTTTTTATGTTCCTATCCCGTGCGAACTCTTTCTACGACACTCTCAAATATATGGGAAATAGTTAGAGCCAAAAATTTATTTGAGTGAAAATGTTGAGAGCATTCATTGATATATTATGTATTTTTTTGTTCTAACATGGATGAATCCTAGAACCAGAATTATTGCATGTTCTTTGTTCACCATGATTAATTCTCAATTCTCAACTCGGCTTGGTTCTATATAAATACTTGACCCGCCGTCTTATAATTTCACCTATATACTTATTTTTTTGTCACGAACTCTGAAGGATGCACAAACACAGATTAGAAGGAGGATGAATCAATTCAAATCAATTAGATTCAATGGAAATCATGAGCTTGATAAATCAGATCATGTAGGTGAGCCTACGCTAGCAATCATCATCCATCATTGAGTGGACTAACAGACCTGGTTTCCTGGATTTTGATGGCCAATGTTGGAAAGGTGATTGTCCAAGGCGGAGGTGATTGGGTGCATGTCCCTCATAATGTTCTCATAGGTGCCCAGAGTTTTCACAATAGGGAATGTCATGGCTATTATTGGACTAAAAATATAGCTGGTTTTTTTCGCCATCTACTTGGCTTGGCTTCCAATTAATAAAATGGAATAGAAAGGATCCTTGGAACAAATATCGGTGAGAAGATGGGCACGAGATCTTCTCAAAAAACTTTTGGATTGCAGCCATATTACGTGTATAACTACACTAACACCAACTTTGTATAAGTTCGCCACATGATCAATAATGTCATTGATCTCAGAATGGTAATGACCCAGTCCCTTTCGAAGTAAATGTGATTGAACAGAATCCCCTTAAAAATGGAATAAAAGTATGCATTTGAAGCTCCACCCTATCGCTAGATTTCCAAGATTGCTGCCAAAGAAATACATAACTGAATTTGCAGTCATCTGATAACACATCCATCGCATCTACCAAATCGAAATTAAAGGTAACGATTGCATGTACCAGATAAACTTAATAGAGAGGATTGATTCGCTGCAATAATTACGGAAGATGAGCCACAAAATACATATTTTAAAGAACTTCTAGTTTGCATAAAAAAGATCACCTGTAAGGGTTAGGACTCCAAGATTTGCCAGGCTCCAAGGTTTAGATCTATTTCAATCATGGGCATCTAGAAAATCTCTCATTTGCGGACCAGTCGGTCGTTATAAAAAATTATGTTTACAGGGACTATTTTTGTTTATTTCATTCTCTTATGTTAATTTCAGTTTCTCTCTCATGATTTGTTAATGCAGGATTGTTTAGAAAAAGGTGGATCGAAAGATAGGTGGGACATGCATATCGAATGATAAATAGAACACGCAGATCGAATGTGCAGATCAAATGCTAGGTTGAAAGATGGAATGTTTGCAAGTTTCATACAGCATATTGTTTGGAGGTTTCATATGGCCGATTGTTTGCAATTGCGCATAAAGGGCTGAAACAAAATTTTTTCTATTTATTGTATATAATTTTTATTGTAATTTTTTTTACTTTTTCATATACGTTAATATTTCATGTTGTATCGTATATATATATATATATATATATATATATATATCATAATATAATGTTTATTTTTTTTATTATATCTTTAATGTCTAATGTTTTATCAAACTAGTATTACAAATCTAAAAAAAACTTTAATAAAGATACTTAAATTTAAAAAAAAATATTATATTCTCTTTTTAAATTTTTGTTTTTAAAGCAATATAAAATAAATTTTTATTCCTAACAAAAATTATGAAGGTGTTAATGAAAGGGTAGCATTTTTATTATATAATTTTTACTTTTTATAAACTAAGTCTAACTTTTTATTTTTTACAAACTAAGATTTGAAACAAGCATTGTATATTAAAACAAAGAATTATATAGGAAAATTAAAATTAATATTTTTTTTATATATTTTTTAATTGTTCTTAGATTTCAAAGCTAATCCCTAATGTATTTTTTTATTTTTTATTCCCAGCATGTTTTTTTTTAAATTGTTTAAATAAACATGAAAGTTCAAAATGAAAAAAAATCAAAATTTCAATTGTTTTTTGTTAATATTTTTTTAAATTTAATGGATTAAGACTATTTTTAATTCCTAAGAAAATTACAAAGAAATAGTAATTCAAGACTACTATAAATAAAAATTTAACAGGTAGAAACATTAAAGAAAATTAAAGCATTCTAAAGGCTAATTGAAAAAAAACTAAAACCTACCTACTTTACTCTAATTGGAATTTTCAATCATTTAAGTGTAATGAAACTTATGTGAAATTGAACCCAAGTGATAGAACAATTGCACTCACAAAATTGCTAATCAAACATGCAAATTTACACACAAAGGAGACTGAAATTGGAGCATAACACTAATCAATATTGAATAAGTGTAGAATAGCCAACCTTATGAAGTCATAGGCTGCTACAATATATAATTACATGAGAGATTCAAATGCAGAAGGATTCCATTCAAAATACTCAAAAAGTAGGCTTACTAAATCTAGTCAAATCCCCCATAGGTGCATAAAGCAGTTTCCAAATCTACCTAGAGGCTCATGAATTGGCAAAGTCAAGTAGGAAATCTAATAAGTGATGGAAAGACAAATCATACCTACTTTTATTAGGAGAAAAGAATGGAGGATGATGAGGGAAAAAAACAAGTCAACTACACCTAGTTTTATTTCCCTTTTGCCATAAATCTCAATAAAGCAGGCAACTTAGGAGAAAAAGCAGATATGCACTGGGGAGGATCTGGAATAAAGAAGATATGCTAAATATGGATTCCATGAGGTTTCCCAAGTGCTCCATGACTCAGTTTTATCAAGTTTGACTTCTATGGCATGTGGAAGACAACTTGCATAGAGTGGAATATTGATAACTAGGCAAATAAGACAAAAATGGATTAATTAATGTCTAAGGTAGGTAACTATGGGTTGATTATTCTAACACCCCCCCTTAAGCCTGACTTTATGATTAAATATTAGAAAACTATAGGGCCTAGAAACAAGGCTTAGTCATCCTTTTCATACTGCATGTCCATTTAACCAAGGAAAGAGGCAAAAACCCAGTGGAAAAATCCTCCCTTAAACATGGACAATAAAACAAAATTTCAAAATATTGTCATCAATCATGCTACACAACATGATCATCAATCCCTAGCAGTGATTTGAGATTGCTGAATGTCTTCTCACAAAAGAATTTGGTGAATATGTATGCTACTTGTTCTGAAGATGCACAGAAGAGTAGGTGAATGGTGCCATCATGCACAAGCTGCCTGATGTAGTGCATATGGATCTCAATGTGTTTGTTTCTCTGTATCTGAACTGGATCATTGTAGATTCAAATGGTGCTCTGATTATCACAATAGATAATAGTTGAAAACTTTGATTCGAAGCCACACTCACCAAGTATCCCCTGCAACCATAAACATTGAGTTGTTGCATTTACAACTCCTCTGTACTCTGCTTCTGAAGATGAGAGTGCTATGGAACTCAGTTTCTTGCTTGACCAGCTGATTGGTCCTTCAGCAAGCATGAACACATATCCTGATGTTGACTTTCGATCTGTGTTTTCACCTTCCCAATCACTATCAGTAAACCCAATCAAATCAAGATCAAATTCAGCTTTGTAGAAGATCCCATGAGTTCTTGTTCCCTGAACAAAGTTAAGGATCCTTTTGGTTGCTCTCCAATGGATCTCATGAGGCTGATCCATGTATCTTGAAGCCACACTTACTGCATGAGAAATATCAGGTCGAGTGTGTGTAAGGTAAACCAAACACCCAATCAACTGCCTATACAGTATATTATTTACCATAGGAGAAGAACCTGCTTCTTCAAGCTTAACTCCTGAAAGGAAGGGAGTATTTCTTGCTTGCAACATTTCATGTTGAATTTGTTTAGAAAAACTAAAGAATACTTGGACTGATGTACTTTTATTCCATGTTGGGATTGAGCAATTTCAAGACCCAAGAATTGGCTCAATAACCCCAAATCAGTCATAGAAAATGCATGGTTCATTGCATCCTTCAAGGAAGCAATTTCATTCTTTGAGTTTCCTGTAATGATAAGGTCATCCACATACAAGAAAATAATCATCAAATAAAAATGAATCAGATTCAAATAAACATTAGGATCATACTTGAATCGAACAAAACTCAATGACAGCAGAAAGCCATCAATCTTGGCATACCAAGCCCTGGGGGCTTGCTTGAGCCCATACAATGATTTCTTTAACCTGCACACAAAAGATTGATTAGAAACAAACCCTTGAGGATGATGCATGTAAATATATTCAGTAATATCTCCATTTATGAAATCACACTTCACATCCATGTGATGTACATCCCACTGCTTCGAAGCTGC
Source organism: Pseudotsuga menziesii (assembly GCA_001517045.1). Lineage (NCBI taxonomy): Eukaryota > Viridiplantae > Streptophyta > Pinopsida > Pinales > Pinaceae > Pseudotsuga > Pseudotsuga menziesii. The sequence continues at coordinate 187,533 of LPNX010052591.1, forward strand.
AATGGCTAAGGCTAGCCTTATGGATTCCATCTTTTCCACTGGTGCAAAGATTTCATTGTAGTCAATACCATGTACCTATGATTATACCATGGATAGAAATATTGCATTATATTTCAAAGTTGAACCATGAGCAGCAAACTTAGTTTTGAAAACCCACATACATTGAACTAGCTTCCTCCCTGGGGGAAGATCAACCAGTTCCCAAGTGTTGTTCTTCTGGAGTGAACTGAATTCTTCTTTCATGGTTGTTTGCCATATTGGATCATGTGTTGCATCTTCATATGTCAGTGGTTCTTATTCAACCATTATATAGTACTTCTCTGCAAACAAAGGGTCTTTCATACACAAGGCACTCTCAAACTGAGATCTAGTCCTCCTAGGATCACTAGGATTTCCAGCTAGTTCCCCAGCTACATGAATGGTCTTTGCTGCCCATTTTGGTCTTGTAGGAATGTCAGGATATGCAATTAAATCATCATTATCAGACATATCAGAATCAACAAACTCATTTGTCTCTCTACTTACATTCAATGGTTCTGGTGGTGAAGAAGACTCTCCAACTTCAACTGCTGCTAAAGGCTCTTCTTGTAATTGAACACTCCTTTCAATGAAGGATTTGTTTGTGCTAAAATTTATCAACTTGTACCATTTTGAATAATAAGAGTACCCAATAAATAGACACTCTTGGATTTGGGGCTGCAAATCCTTCCTCTTTTCTATTGGAATTCTATCCCAAGCCTTTGAGCCAAAAATCCTGAAATGGGTCACATCTGGCTTGTGCCCACTCCAAGCTTTGAAAGGAGTCATACCATCAAGATGTTTATGAGGCACCCTATTCTAGATATAGGATGCATATTTTATAGCCTTGGCCCAAAACTTTTGGTGGCAAAGTCTTAGCCTCCATCATACAGGTTGCCATCTCCTTCACTGATCTGTTCTTTCTCTCAGCAACACCATTTTGTTGTGCTGTGTAAGGGATTGAATGTTGCATCTGAATACCTACATCTTCACAATATTGAATGAACTCAGACTTGACATACTCACCACCATTTCCAGATCTAAGGATCTTAAGTCTCCTCCTAGACTGATTTTCAACCAAATCCTTAAAGACATTGAAGAGGCCAAAAACTTCAGAATTATGCTTCAAGAAGTAAACCCAACAATACATGTAAAAGTCATCTATGAAGGTCAATGAATATTTGGATTGACTCATTGACATATGAGGAAATGGACCAGCAACATCACTGTGGATCAACTCAAGAGGTGCATAGGTTCTCTCACGACTAGCTCTCTCAAATTTATGCTCTGGGTGTTTTCCTGAGATACAACCTTGACAGACTCCCTTGGAAAACTTAATCTTTGGTAACCCTATGACCATTTATTTTTGACTTAGATCAAAAAGATACTTGTAGTTAAGATGTCCAAATCTTTCATGTTAAATATTTCTTGCCTCATTAGCATGAATCAGAAGAACAAAGGGGTTTGAGTAGGGTAGAAAATGTGAGAACATGTATATATGTCCAAATCTTTCATGTTAAAGCTTGCTTGCCTCATTAGCATGAATCAAAAGAACAAAGGGGTTTGAGTAGGGTAGAAAATGTGAGAACATGTATATCTTCGAAGTGTGATCTACAACTCCTTTTGAAATGACTTTACCATTCGAGATCTATGTGATCTCAACATCATCAAGGGAGAATATGACCTTCTTTGGAGACCCTATGTGAGTCATGTGATACACTGACAAGAGGTTAGAGGCAAGACCTGGAATATACAATACATTACTGAACTTACCATGGTCAAGTTCAACCCTTACTTTCCCCAAACTGTTAGTGAGAGAGACATCTCCCAGCACTATTGGTGGACCTTTCAACATGTCAAGAGTTGAGGATGCCTCCTTGGTCAAAACCATATGTCTTGAATCTCCATAGTCTATGATGAAGCTAGGTGAGCTTGATGTGCCAACAACCAAGGCATGTACTCTCTCTCTGTCCTCTGAATTTGATCCTCCTTCCCTCTTCTTTGAGCAATCAGGAAGGGAGATGTTATTCTTCTCTAGGATTTGGGTCAACATGTCAATTTGCTTCTTCATGCAAGATTTTTCAGAATGATAGCCCTTACTGCAGTATGCGCACTTGCTCATTTATCCTTTGTTATTCTTCTTCTGGAAGTTCTTCTTGGAGCCTTGGGGCTTCTCTTGAGATTTGTTCTTGTCTCTCTTTTTCTCAGGTGCCTTCTGAGATTTCTTCTTTCCTTTTGAATCCACCCTTAAATCTCCAGCAACCAAAGCTTGGTATTTGGAAGGTTTGATGGTGCCCATCATCACCAGTTTATCTTGTTCTTATGTGAGGGATTCCATGAAATTTGCAAACTTAGGCATATTCCAGGCTCGAGCTGTCAACTTGGTGGCATGGAAGGTCGAAACAAACATTGCATATTCAGGGCCAAGCTTCAAGAGTATGGAAAAAACTAGTTCCTCCTCCTTCTTTTCAATTCCACACTATTTTATCTGTAAAACAAGGGCTTTAAACTTGGAAAATTAGAGTTGCAGAGATTCAAAGCTCATGGGACTCAAAGAGATCAATTCATTCTTGATTTGATGTCCTCTCATCTCATAGGTATTAACAAAAATTTATACAATATTCTCCCACACTTTATTAGGTGATTTCAATCCACCAAGATGGAAGAGGAGGTCTCTGGGTATGCTCAGACACAGAAGACCATAGGCCTCATCCCCGTTGTTGTGCCATTTAATTTTCTCTGCAGCTGCATTGGGATCTACCTAAATTTCCATAGTCACCCTGTAGAGACCTTTCTCTCTCAAAAGTATCTCCATATCTGCTTTCCATTCAAAGAAATTAAATGGACTCAAGATGATCTTCTGAGATTGATCCATAGCTCAGAAATTGTTCCCTTCAGTCAGTAGAATGCTCCTAGTCAATATGTCGAACCTGCAATAGCAATATGGAAGGAGATAAATTGATATACAAAGGATTTGATACCATGTGGAAATTGAACCCAAGTGATAGAACAATTGCACTCACAAAATTGCTAATCGAACATGCAAATTTACACACAAAGGAGAAGGAAATTGGAGCATAACACTAATCTGTATTGAATAAGTGTACAATATCCAACCTTATGAATTCATAGGCTGATGCAATATATAATTACATGAGAGATTTGAATGCATAAGGATGCCATTTGAAATAGTAAAAAAGTAGGCTTACTAAATCTAGTCAAATCCCCCATAGGTGAATAAAGCAGTTTCCAAATCTACCTAGAGGATCATGAATTGGCAAAGTCAAGTAGGAAAGCTAATAAGTGATGGAAATACAACTCATACATGCTTTTATTAGGAGAAAATAATGGAGGATGATGAGGTAAAAAAACAAGTCAACTACACCTAGTCTTACTTTCCCTTTTGCCATAAATCTCAATAAAGCAAGCAACTTAGCACAAAAAGTAGATATGCACTAGGAAGGATATGGAATAAAGCAGATATGCTAAATATGGATTCCAGGAGGTTTCCCAACCGCTCCATGACTCAGTTTTAGCAAGTTTGATTTCTATGGCATGTGGAAGACAACTTGCATAGAGTGGAATATTGGAAACTAGGCAAATAAGACAAAAATGGATTAATTAATGTCTAAGGTAGGTAAATATGGGTTTATTATTCTAACAAATTCCAATGGAACCATACATGTAAAAACAATAAGAGAATATTTAGAAAATAAAACCTAATGTATTCAAAGGTATGCAAAATTAGGAAGTGTAAATGTAAATTAACAAAGTAAAAATAAAAACAAAACTGATCTAACGTAACACTTACTTGGAACATGTGCTCAATGTAGCTTTAATTTGCATGATGATCAATCGATATCCCTTCTTCATCCTCTTCAATCTCCAGTTCAAACATATGTTCTTCATCTGATATGCATGATTCTTCAAATGTCGATGCTTCCTCGTTTGCTTCAAGAGGAGTGATTTCATCCTTGATTGCTGTCAAGCTGTCCTCTTCTAAAGAAAAGGAGATCTTGATTTTTTCCAGGATCTGAGTGAGCTTCTCTAAGATTATGCTCATTATAAAACTAAAATCAAATGAAATGAAAAAAAGAAAAGAGATAAAAATGAGTACATGACAAATGCAAAAAAACAGTACAAAATGGGTTAGTAAAAAACGAGTGTAAAAATAGAGATAAGGAGATGCACAAAAATATGTATAAAACAAAAATGAACATATACAATATTAAAACAACTTAGTATGAAATAAAGGCACCCAAAAACGAAAGCAATCCAAACTTTAAACTATAAAACTGTAAATGAAAAATGAAAACTTGCATAAAACAAACTTGCATTTGAAAAAAATGAAAAAAACTTACAGGAAAATAAACACTTTGCAGAAAACAATCAAAGGAATAGCAAGGCTTTGAGGCACCCCACTATAGTGGATGCATCTGGCTGTTACACCACGGAAATCTTGGAAATTCCGCAGTGCAGTCTTCCTTGTGTCTTACAATTCCCCCCCCCCCCCCTCTTGTTGTGTAATATAAAAGTAATCTATCTATCTATCTAAAATCTGATCCCTTTTAGCACCTCCCCGGCAATGGTGCCAAAATGTTGGTGCAAATATTAAACAAATTAGAACAGAATTCCAATGATTTAATTGTCAACCTGGAGAGAGCGTAAACTTGTGAGGTACAAACAAAGTATATGCAGGGGTAGAGTGTTACTGAACCTAATCTAAAATTATAGATAACTGTAATCAAAAATTCATGTAACTAAAATTAAATCTAGTTTATGAAAACAAGAAATTACATGAAAATAAATCTGGTATAATGCAATAAAAAACCAATACAATCAATTCATAAGCAAGAAATCAAAATATGAAGAAATCAAGATATCTATTTTAAAACATGAAATCTATTACATCAGGATCAAATCCATGACTATATAAAAAGATGAACTAGTTGTCTACTACCAAACCACTAGAGAGGCCTCTAACCAAAATGAGGAGAGAGACCTCCTATTTATACATGAATTCAAGATAAGTGATCATAATTACAAATCCACTATTCTCTCAACTTATCCCTCAAAATCCTCAACAAATCTACAAATCATCCCTTTAAATTCTCAACAAATATACAATTCATCCCCTTAGATTCTCAACAAATATTGGATGAGATATTCTCTCCACACTTCCATGATCTTCTCCTTGAAGTTAGCCACATCTAGAAGATGAAATTCGAATCTGATGCTAGGTGGTCACTTTTGAGCTTGCTATAGTATTCAAATACACCTGCAAACATCACCAAACTCACCCAACTTTAAACTATAAGGAAAATATGTTTTTTTTCTCAATAATTAACCACAAATTCACTCAAAATACTCAAAAATAAATGAATTAGAAAATGGTGATATAAACCCATATTTATTATGAAAGTAGTGAATATTAATGGTTTTATGGAAGGAAAAATAGGAATAAGGTGACAAATGGTATGTACAAGATGAATAAAATGTGGTCATTTTGCAGCTCAACACTTGTTGGCTATAGGTTTTTTTAGGTGTATGCTCTGTGCATGCTAGATTGCTTTGGGTCACGTACTTAGATCGAGTAATTTTATTTCTTGAGTCATTGTTAGCTGGAATATTTCACCTCCTACAGACAGGAAGGTGGTCCACTAGTCTGAATGGTTCAAATCCAAAACAAATAGAGGACAGAGGTTGAAGACTCTCCCTAGACACTATAGATATCTGGAATGCAAGGCTTTGATAGTCCACCTATATACCTACAATAAAGCTCAACACAAAACAAATCAAAGAAACCAGAATATGATCTACTAATCTATGCTAGTGACTAAGGAATCTAGTAACATATATGTGAAATCACAACAACAACAACATAAAGAAATATGAAGAAGTTTACAACCAAGACTTAGTGTTGACATGCATCTCCATGAAACTAGACCTTCTCATCCCCAAAAGATCCAACTCTAGCTCTCTATGCTCTCTCCAATTGATCTTGGGCCAATGGTCAATCCAACAGCATAACAATACCTCCATTGTTGTCCTCTCAACCATGGCTATGAGCTCTTATTTATAAGGCTTTAATGGATAGAGTAGGTTGAGAAATTAGTGGGTGAGGTGGCTTCTAAGATCCTAGGATGAGGGATCTCGAGCTCAACCAACCCACAATAGTAGGGATAAGGCAGGACACGAGGCTTATCATCTAGAAGCCTTGAGAAACTTCTCTTTTTCCCTTTTTACCCAGGGTACCGCATTTCTCCTTCTATGATAGAGAAGTTCTGGTAATAAAAACTTATGGACCAAGGACAATAAGTGGTGGCACCACTTATGGGAAATAGATGATGGGTGGTGCGAACAGGGGTATTGCTCCTGGATAAAGGGGCATGCACGGTGCTAGGAATTTGTATGAAAGATTGATGAAAAACCATTTAATTTCCACTCCAGAAGTTGGGATTCAGGGCAATTAGGTAGGTTAAATGTCTTATCACATGATGGTGATAGGATTTTGGTATAACAGGATGCCCCCCAATGCATGAGTCTTAGAGGGATACAATAAACGAGAGCTTTGAGAACAAGTCGTCGCCAAGAGATGAAAATGTCGGCTCGATCGGAACATGTTGTCAAGTAGGAATCTGTAGTACATCAGTATGTTGACTCATAGACATAAGTAACCAAACTCATGTTTGCAGACCAATACAAGGCAGATCCATGAGAGGAATAAACAAGCATGGCTACTAGAATACAACGTAGATCCATGTGATAGAGGACTCAAACTTGGACATAGCTACTAGACATACAACATAAATCTATGTCATACTGACACAAATTTGAGCATAGACATGACCATACAAATGTGGATCCATGATGGATATACAAAACTCCATCGCAACCTAGGGAAAAAGCAATGAACGCTTTTAAACAAATACCCAGGGTCTTCGTCCAGGGTCTTCGTCTCGTCTTCCACAAAGTATGATTCTATCCATGTGATTACAATGATCTAAATTTGAACATGGTAGAAACCACTTGATTACTGGTCAATGATGTGAACCGTTAACAAGTGCGACGGAGATCACCATTAATGTCAATGATTTCCAAGGTACCTTAGTACAATCTACTGAGTGCAAATAGATGTCCTGATGTCGAACACCCAGCCGATTCTATTGATCAAAGGTTGATGATGTGAACCTATGTCAAGTGCGAGAGAAACTATCATTAAGGCATATAGATCTCAAGGTACTAAATATTGTTTCTAAGACTATTTCCCAGATAATGAGCTGATGTCAACGGGAATAGTCTCGTCGAAGGAGGGCCATGATGAGTCCCACATCGATGACACGAAACTCGGAACATAGTCCTAGAATGATTTGAATGTAGTAACCATGTGACTGACTCAAAGCTACTAACACAAAGACTGTGTAGACTGCAGAGGTAAAACTTCTTCAAATTCCCCTTGAACATCGGGCGGCAAGACAAAATGACTTGGCAGCATGACTAGATAGGATAGACACACAATGCGACAGTGGACAATGCATTCTTTTGAAAGACTCAAAGGATTGACATGACTGATGAAAGTGGATCATCACAGAGATCAGCTGAATACCCAATTGACTGACATGATTGTGCAGACAAGTGCCATTTTCAAAGGTAATGACAAACAACTGCCATTATTTACAAGATGATTCCCTTCCCATTTCCCTCATCATGATCAATGAGTGCCTCTTTTTAGTTTTACAAGTTCAGAGAGGGTAACAAACACTCGATATAGCTGATCAAAAGACAAGTCCAGACTCATATGTTTTACGAACCTAAGAGAGGAGGGGTTCATTACCAAAGCGGGTCTCTCAATGTTTAATTTAACGAGTCCACTAAAAGAAAACTTGGTATCATTCTTATTTAGAGAGTCTGAACGAATACAAAAGAAGACTCCAAAAGGGCCCTTTTTTGTATGATTTAGTCTCTAAGGCCCGAAAAGTGTAAAATCATACCTTAGAGAACTCTTCCAGTCATGATTGGCTGGAGTGTTCCTTTTTCGTAAATAGTCCTATCCGAATCGAAAAAGAGATAACCTACCATCGGACGGACAACTCTTCAAATACTTTAATGAGCGTGAAGAAGACAAGATCGCTCAACAATATTTTCATATTTAGGGAGCCTAAAAAGAGTTTAAAGAGGACTCCATTAACCTTTTTCATGTTTGAATCCAGAGCACGAAAAAGTAATAAACTAATCTCAAACCAGTTTTCATGTTTTGACCAGAGCACGAAAAATGAAAAGTAATCTCAACACCATCTTACTATTTTTAATGAGCTCGAATATCAGTTGAAAGAATGCTTGGGGATTGGTTTCATTTTTATGCAATCTTGAAACTAGTGGGTAAACTATGCTTGAAAAATCCCATTAACATGGTATACAGAGGTTGGAATATTTCCCCCAGCATGATTGCTAGCGAAGCCTACCCCTAACATGGTTGCTCACGACTCGGCATGCCCCCAAGCTTCGTTTCTTTTGACGATTATTCTTCCATACCCAACCTAAAAAATTTGGTTACTAATGTGAAAATGTTCACCAGGGGGTAGGAAGAATGAGAACCAGGCATGTGAAAAGAAGGTTCAAGTTCTAACACTAAAGTGAAGACTCAACTCAAGGGAAGGGGATCTGTTTCATTTTTACGCAAGCTTGAAATAGAAGGTAACTATGCTTGGAACATGGTTTCATTTTTATGCAAGATTGAAACCAAAAGGTAAACTATGCTAAAGGAAACCTACTTAATTTTTTAACGAGCTTGAAATAGAAAATGAACTATGCTCAGGAACGATTTCATTTTTATGCAAGCTTGAAACCAAAAGGTAAACTATGCTTAAGGAGATCCATTTCATTTTTTAATGACCTTGACACATAATGGGAACTTTGCTCAGGAAAAACTGACATGATGGTCAGGTGTTATTTCATTTTTTAACAAGCTTGACATAGAATGGGAACTTTCCTCAAGGAAAACTGACATCATGGTCAAAACCTGACATGATGGTCAGGTGCTATTGCATTTTTTAACGAGCTTGACATACAATGGGAACTTTGCTCAAAACATGGTTTCATTTTACTGCAAGCTTGAAACCAAAAGCATAAACTATGCTTAAGGAGTGGTTTTATTTTTTAACGAGCTTGAAACCAAAAGTAAACTATGCTCTAGAATGATTCCATTTTTATGCAAGCTTGAAACCAAAAGGTAAACTATGCTTGAGGAGATCCATTTCATTTTTTAACGAGCTTGACATAGAATGGGAACTTTTCTCAGGGAAAACTGACATGATCAGAACCTGACATGATGGCCAGGTGCTATTTCATTTTTTAACAAGCTTGACATAGAATGGGAACTTTTCTCAAGGAAAATTGACATGATGGTCAGGTGCTATTTAATTTTTTAACGAGCTTGACATAGAATGAGAACTTTGCTCAAAACATGGTTTCATTTTTATGCAAGCTTGAAACCAAAAGCATAAACTATGCTTAAGGAGTGGTTTTATTTTTTAACGAGCTTGAAACCAAAAGCATAAACTATGCTTAAGGAGTGGTTTTATTTTTTAACGAGCTTGAAACCAAAAGTAAACTATGCTCTACAACCTGCTCCTACCAAACATGATATCCAAAGGTTGGTAGGTTTCCCCCATTACATAAAATCTAGAGGCTTAACTCCATTATGATGTCCATAGACTAGAGCCATGCCCCCCATTTTACCTATGATGGGAAGAAGCTAACTAGAAGAAGGGGAAGGAACCACAAGAACATGCGGCACATTCAGGGAAGTCTGATTACTAGGAGTAATGTGATGGTCAGGTGTAACAAAGGAAAACTGATCAATGGTCACAATATTCCCATCATGGGGAAAATGCATAACTCTAAAGAGTGTGGACACAACAGCCTTCATGGGATAAACATAATCACGTCCAAGGAGTAGATTGAAATCTAAAGGACCTTGGATGACCATAACATCAATACAGATAGTTTTCCCTCGTAATGTAATAGGAAAATAAGGAAGGGTCCCTAAAGGTGAGGTAGGCCTGTGATTAAAATCCAATATCTAATCGGTGGCTGGCACAAGCTAAGGAGAACCTAAAGCTTTCCAAGTAGTTGAGGATAGAATACTAACAGAAGCCCCTTCATCAACAATAGTGTGAAGTATTTTCCTAGCAGTAACATTCACAACTATCTGGAAAGGAACATTCAAATGAAGATGAGACTCTGTTAGGTTACTCCAGTCAAAGGAAATAACCTCACTACTTGGAGAGGGTTCTGTCAAAACAGGAAAAATTTCCTCTTGTTGAGAACATTCAAAACGAAGCATAAAAAATTCGGCAGGTTTTGGTTCATTCTCTATTGGAAGAGAAGAACAAGATGAAGATTTGGTCAAAGAGACTAATTCATTCTTAACACTCTCTGATGAAAGAGTGGGATCAGGTGGAAATGACACTGACTCGACCACTTTAACTTCACTCTCCAAAGGAAGAGTGGGATCAACCACAGATAAATCCAAATCGACCACTTGGTCAACCAATGGGGGATCGAGGGATAACTTATTATCACTTCTTGGAATCACCTGTTGATGATCAGTAATATTTTCCAACCAACGCAAAGCTTCATCCATGCTTGGACAAGAAAAGTATGATGCATATCCTTGCATATCAAACAAGGATATAAGACTTTACCCTTACAACCTTTTACCAATGGGTCACTGGTTGAGGGATTATCGTCAACATGATGATCAGAGGTTGATGACACAGATGGTTTGGATCTTTTAGACCATTCTTCTTGTACACAGGATAGACTGGGACACTCCTTAAGAAGGTGGTCACCCTTGCAAAGCTTACAAGGGAACTTAGGTTTTGTGGGTATTCTCTTAGAACGAGCACCATCAAGACCAGATGGTTGTTGTTTTTTCTCTTTCTTATCCTTCTTCTTCTTACTCTTCCCTTTCTTCTTCTTCTTATCCACATGACTACTAACTATAGAGATTTGGTCAAGCAAAGAAGAAGAAGGGGGTGGAACAACAACCAACGAAGAATGAGAGGGATTAGGTTGAGGTCGATCCTCTCCTAGAGGAGAGGTGACATTTGAGACATTAGGTGTAATAGGAATTACCGAATTAAAATCCAGACCGGTAATCCTATATTTAATCTAGGAAGATTTAGAGTGGTAATAAAGGGAGGACCAATATCTTCACTTGGAGGGAATACAAAAGGTACACCTTGGAAAGGGACCTCTTGAGTGGTAGTCCCAGATGAGGATGCCACCTCTAAACTCTCTAAAAACCTCCTAACTACCACGCACAAGAAAGTACTACTCAAACTAAAAGCAACAAGAAAACATGTGAAAGGAGTGGATAAGAGTCAGGAACCTCATAGGACAGGCCAAAAGGATAACTCATATGGTTTGAGGATTCCTAAAAGGGTCTCCCAATATACACAAGGTACGAGGGAGCTCAAATTAGTAGTAGCATTGTCTAATGCATAACCGTACACAAGGGGCCTTCCGATATATAATCAAGTATGTGAAGTACCTTTCTATATACCTCAAGGGTACGTGAAAGGCCGTTCGATATACTGAGGGTACGTGGAAGAATCGTGTGAGTCCCGAGATGTAATGCGGACAAGTAATGATAGATCCTATGCTTAACGATGCCCGAACACATCTATAAATTATCACTCAAATTGATAAAATTTTTAACCTGGTACTACCATTAATTTTATCATATGTGTTTAGCTAGAACCATGGAGTAAAACCTTCAAATTAAAGAAGATGCGCACTGATCTATATGACAATGCAAGTTTTCCTCTTCAATGAAATTCTACCTAAGAGAGGGAGAGATATTTACTTTTCTTCCCAAAAATGCACACCCAAATGCAAATGCAATTCTATATTTTCAAACAAAAAGGGAAATATCAATGCACCCCAACAATCTTAAAAGCAAATGAAAAAGAGATCTAGTGAACATCAAACGGAAATAAACCAAAAATGTTTCCTATCTTTTCATGCTTGAAAAAGACGCATAAAAACTTAATGGAAAGATGATTTCACTAATGTTTCCAAACAAAACTAACTCTAATGCACGCAAAGCTAAAAACAGATATCTCTTCTTAATGAAAGTAAGATCTAGAATTTCAAACAATCATGCACAAAACAAGAAGAAAATCATTCAACAAACTTGCGAATAAAGCAAAAGAGAGAGAAAACTAAAACTTATCTTTGAAACAGACAAGGAAACGAAGAACCAATATTTCCTACCAAGCACTGAAAAAATCAGCATGCAAAAGGAAACAAGGATCACCCCAAGCAAAGAAAGATTCAAAACAACATGGATCACTAACGCATTCCAAGTCCAAAACAAACCGAAACCTACTCATGAAAATGAAATGTATATTTCCAATTCCAATGATTAATATCTACAGAAAAGAGGAAGAGGTTTCAAGCAAAGAAAATAATGCAAAATCCAATGCAAGAAACATAAACTCTCTTTGAATGTAGAAAGAATACAACAATCAAAGAGACTCTAAAATATACAATTCATGGCCCCTCAAAAGTACACTTCATTTTCATGGCCCCAATCAAAGCGTTAGATCCATGAGGGAGCTTTTTTTTTCAAAAGTACACTTCATTTTAATCAAAAAGTAAGCTAAAAAACAAACAAAAATCAAAATACAGAGTCTGGAATAGGGCCTACCTAGCACCCTGCATATGAAGTTGCTGACAGGCGGTTTTGAGGCAGAACTGCTTCTTGCTCACTGGATTCAAGCGGTGGCACCACGTATTGCTAACTAGACTCAGGTGGTGGCACCGCTCCTTGCCAACAAAACATGTGTGGTTCCCTATGTAAATCCAAAACATCAAGGAGAATGACAGATCAAGTTAGAAAAGGACCATATCAAGGCAAAAACTGCTAGATTGAGTATGGAAACAAAGCATAAAAAGGTCGAAATGACTCAGATCTGAATAGATCTAGAAGTTTCAAACCCAAATAGACTAAGTCAAAAAGAAGATCTGACTGAAGAGAGTTGGAGAAAGAGCCTGGATTTCGACAAGAGTTGAATAACTAAGGAAGATCAGAATAACTGATACATAGATATATTCCCCAACGGAGTCACCATATTTGTTAGCTGGAATATTTCACCTCCTGGGAACATCAAGGTGTTCCACTGGTCTGAATGGTTCAGATCCAGAACAAATAGAGGATAGAGATTGAAGACTCTCCCTAGACACTGTAGATATTTGGAATGCAAGGCTTTGATAGTCCACCTGTGTATCTGCAATCAAGCTCAACATGAAATAGATCAAAGCAACCAGAATATGATCTACTAATCTATGCTAGTGACTAAGGAATCTAGTAACATATATGTGAAATCACAACAACAACAACATATGTGGGACAAAAATCAACTTGCATTAAAGAAATATGAAGAAGTTTACAACCAAGCCTTAGTGTTGACATGCATCTCCATGAAACTATACCTTCTCATCCCCAAAATCTCCGACTCTAGCTCTCTATGCTCTCTCTAAATGATCTTGGGCCAATGGTCAATCGAACAGCATAACAATACCTCCAGTGTTCTCCCCTCAACCATGGCTATGAGCTCTTATTTATAAGGCTTTAATGGATAGAGTAGGTTGAGAAATTAGTGGGTGAGGTGGCTTCTAAGATCCTAGGATGAGGGATATCGAGCTCAACCAACCCACAGCAGTAGGGATAAGGTAGGACATGAGAATTATCATCTAGAAGCCTCAAGAAACTTATATTTTTCCATTTTCACCCAGGGTATCGCATTTCTCCTTCTATGACATAGCGGTTCTGGTAATAACCACTTATGGACCAAGGACAATAAGTGGTGGCACCAATTATGGGCAACAGATGATGGGCGGTGTGAACAGGGGTACCGCTACTGGATAAAGGGGCATGCACGGTGCTGGGAATTTGTATGAAAGATTGATGAAAAACCATTTAGTTTCCACTCTAGAAGCTAGGATTCAGGGCAAGTAGGTATGTCAAATGTCTTATCACATGATGGTGACAGGATTTTGGTATAATACCAGTGAATTCTATGCATAAGACTAATGACATTACCAAGATCTTCATGAAGGAGATTTTTAAATTGCATGGATTGCCAAAGGCAATAGTCTCGCACAGAGATGTCAAGTTCACTTCCAATTTTTGGAAAGGATTGTTTGCAGATTTGGGTACAAAGCTAAACTTTAGCACTACCTACCATCCTTAGACAGATGGGCAGACAAAAAGAGTTAACCAGGTGCTTGAAGATATGCTCCGCATGTATGTGATGGACAAACCAACCAAGTGGGAAGATTACTTACACTTCGTAGAGTTTGCTTACAACAATGGATCATTAGAGGAAATTTCAACTCAAAATGTGCCTCCTAAAAGAAATTAATAAAATAATATTTATTAATTTTGGAGGAAGAAAACAAAAAAGCTACTTTTTTGTTTGTATTTTCGACATATCTCCCTGTGTTTTTACTCAAATTTCAATCGGGAGAGCTCGTTGGATGAGAAATTAAATTCCACATCCAACGAGTACCCACTCAAAATACTTTTGATGGACCTCGCTACCCCAAAAACAAGAAATACCTGAAAAAATGTGATGATGACGCATCCAACATCATCATCACGTTTTTTCAGGTATTTCTTGTTTTTTGGGTAGCGGGGTCTATCAAAAGTATGCCGAGTGGGTACTCGTTAGAAGTGGAATTTAATTGCACATCCAACGAACTCTCCTAATCGAAATTTGAGTAAAAACACGGGGAGATATGTTGAAAATACAAACAAAAAAAGTAGTTTTTTTTATGATACCTATCCTTAAATTTATATTAAAAAAGTGTTTAAGACCTATACGGTATTTCAAATTTAAAGCAATTTCATTGGCTAACACATGATGACATGGAATTTGAGTTAAAGTTAAAAGGCCCATTTTGAGTTGAAATTTCCTCTAATGAGCATGCATCCTTGGGATGAGTCTGTATGAAGCTTTGTATGGCATAAGGTGCAGGACACCAGTGACTTGGGACAACCCGGTGAACAGAGTTGTGCTTGGACCAGAATTTCTCAAGGAAATGGAGCAAGATGTTGTAAAGATCTAACAGAATTTGAAAGCAACACAGGACAAACAGAAAATCTATGTAGATAAGCATAGGGTGAATAGAGAGTTTAGTATTGGGGATCATGTTTACCTCAAAGTGAAAGCAAAGAAAAGTTCCTTGAAGCTTGGAAGTTGTGCCAAGCTCTCACCTAGATATTGCGGGATGTTTGAAGTGCTTGAAAGAATAGGGCCTATTGCATATAGACTTGCATTTCCTGCTAGTACTAGAGGTCATAATGTTTTTCATGTTTCTTTGCTTAAGAAATATGTACATGATCCTAACCATGTGATAAATTGGGATGTGATTTAGGTGGAACCCGAGGGAGAGTTCTAAATCGAGCCAATGCGCATCCTCGACATGAAGGTCACAACACTCTGGAACCGAGCCATAGGGTAGGTAAAGGTGCAATGGGAGCATTACAGACCTGAAGAAGCTACGTGGGAGCTGGAGGATGCCATGCAATTGGCACATCCATTTTTGTTCAATCTTGTGGAACACTGAGTCGGTACCAGTGTAGCATTTTGTTCAAATTTTGTAAAGGCACTGAGGATAGTGCTATCGAAGGGGGAGGGGAATGTAATACCTCGGTTGTAACCCCACTTACATTAAAAATACATGATACATATATTGTAAATAATCTTGATGTGGAGTTAAATGCCAAGGCCCCACCATTGATTTGGTTATGTTGTGTTTCTGTTTTGGGAATGGTCACAGATGGATATCGGGACATATGGCATATATTTAGTTGTTGCATCATGTAAACATGCATTCTAATTAAATAACCCAACCATATATGTTCGCGGCAACTAAAATGAGAAGGGCCATGATTCTGAAGGATAAGGAAAGGGGGAATGTTGGGATTTGATTCATGGGGGAATGCCATGTGTCACCACCACCCTTAATTATTCCATTGTTAGTTAGAGTGGCAATTGGCTTGAAGGAAAACCACCACCACGCCCACTCCCGATCACACTCTCCCCATGACACATCTGTTGGTCTTTCGACTCACTAGATTGCAAGTCTGTTCATCTCCTCTCAAGTGAGATGAGTTAAAAGGTTCCACATTCTATTACAGGGGGTTCAGTTCCTTTTCTGCCTCACCGATTATTGGCTTGCGAGCCTACTAACTCTTCCTCTGTCTCATGGATCTGATGGCTGCAGATTGATTCTTTACTAGGATTCATGCAGATTTTTGTGTCTTTTTCCATGTTTATCAGACATCGTATTGTCCTATTATTTCCATCGTTGAAATTGTGGCTGTAATTACGTCCATAGTTCTGTGGGTTGAGTTTTGTCTCTCACGCAGAGATTGGAAGTCTGGTATTTTCCATTCCCGGTCTGTGTTATATTTCCCGGCAATTGCAGTGGGATTTATGTGCTGTGGGTTCATAGTTGTATTAGGTTGTTGTTTTCCCATGATTTTCTTAGTTGTATTTTCCCTTTTCTAGTAGTATCGGTTGAGGATTGATGTGAGTACCTGTGTTATGTTCGACTGTGTTTCTCCCCTGCAAAAGCTTGAATAGTTGTTTGACTGGTTGCATGCAGTGGTTTTGTGCTCGAACTGCATTGGAGTGGTGAATGAGGGCTTGAGGTGCTTGATAAACCTAGTGGATTGAGAACCACACAGACAGAGCTACTGAGCTATATTTCTTCTCCACAACCCCTGAATAGCACTAGAAGGGAGATCAGGGTTTGAGGGACTGCATTGCAAAGAAAGGGTTGATTTCCTTGTGTTGGGTGTGTGTGGGTGTCCTAAAAGCCACGCTGGTTCTGGTGTCAGTGTCTGTAGCTCTCCAATGAGCTCACTAGCTTAGTATTAGACTTTGCCAGCTCCTAGATGGCCTGATAAACCCAACATTATTCGCTTGGCTGATCTACTGTTCACCTGATAAACCCAACTATGTTGGCTTGGCTGAACTGTGTACCCTAGTGGTGTTGTTATCCTTCGCTACATGTAAGCCTGTTAGTTCCTTATTCCTTGGGGAATCATGCCCGGCTCGGGGTGGCAGCATTGCTGAGAGATTAAGGAGTATGCATGCCTATGGTTGGGTGGAACGTTGCAACGACGTATCTGGTTGCGGAACAAGCACTTTATAAGATAAGTATTCTTTCCTAACTTATGTCTGCAATCATATTTACCTTTGATGAATGATGATATACATGTTAAATGTTGATCTGTATATGCATGAAGTGTTGATTGATATGTTTTGCTTCCATTGTGTATAATAAATGATTATGCCTCGTAATATGTTTTATAATTTAAAGTATCATGCTTCAGCACTATATGTATGCATGTCCATGTTCATGGGGCTAGATGCCTGAATGATTTGACATATAGTAGCATCCTCTTCATCGGTCGAAGGGTTGGGGACGTTACAATTGTAACACCCCGATTTTAACCCCGTTGCATTAATTGTACATGATGTATATATTGTAATGATCATGGTGTGGAGCTAAAAGCCAAGGCCCCACCATTGATCGATTATGCTATGTTCTGGATTTGAATTTATCACCGATGGTATATCGGGGCATGTGGCATATATTATGATGGTCATCATGTAAATATGCATCTATAATTAATTAAATGAACCCAACCAGCTACGATCGCGGCAACTAAAATGAGAAAGGGTAAAGATTTTCACAAGGATAAGGATGTGGGGGAATTTGTCAACCTTGGCCAATGAGATAAAAACACCCATGTGTCTTCTTCACCTATTTTATTCCAACCACTTTCATTAAGAAAGGCTGCTGGTGGTTGAGGCAGGGATGATCTTTGGGAGTGGGGTGGCAGGACTGTCAGTCCTCACCCACACGCACACTCCACCAGCGTTGAACCTCACGCAGGGATTCTTCTCACTCAGGTAAACATTCTTCTCTCCTCGCATGTGCTGAACATCTCACGCACTCCCTACTTGCACCTATCCACTGTTTTGTTCACCCACGCACAAGCCGGAATTCTGGTTCGTCCTCACGCAGGGATCGTTGGTTGTTGTTGCTCACGTGCAGGAGCAATCCTGGTGTTACCCACGTCATTTTTCCTTTACGGATTGGTGAGTGACGAGGCCGTATCCTTTCCTCATGGGCTGCGTGGTGGGTTATGTGTGGTTAACATCTGCACGGTGGAATGGGAGCTGTGCTCGTTCATTCCCGGTTGCAGCTGTATGCTCTTCTCTCAGACCGGTATGGGTGTTTAATTTGTTTTGTCATCTAAATGTTGAGATTGGAGCTGTGGTTCTTCCTATGAGTCACGAGGGTCGTTGTCCTTCTCAAGGTTTGTTGTGATTGTTGTGGCTTCTTTGTATTTTGGGACGGGAATCTGCCCATCTCATGCACAGCTGGGAAGTCTATATTTCCCTCTTCTTCTGCGTGATCTGTATATGTTTTCCCGATGATCTCGTTGCCAGGATAGGCTGTGTTTCCCTCATCGTTGGCTGTGGTTGCCATGGTCTTACTTACGTGTTGGGGGACTGTTGTAAATTCGCTTGAGAGTCATTTTGGCCATGATACGGCTAAGAATGACTCAGAATTTGCCCCCCTGTATTAAGCTGTATCAGCTGATTGATTGCCTAAGTGCAATGGTTGGTCTTCAGACTGTGTAGGGAGAATGGATGGGGGATTAGTTTTTCTTGACAAACCTAGTGGCTGGAAACCACATAGACAGAGCTAGAGGGTTGGCTTTCTTCTCCACAACCACTGAATAGCCCTGGAAGGGAATGCAGGGCCTGAGGGACTGTGTAGCAGAGAAGGGACTGATTCCTTGTGTTGGGTGTGTGTGGGTGTTTTAGAAGCCAGGCTAGTTCTGGTGTAGGTTTTCTTAGCTCTGTAATGAGCTCACCAGCTTAGCATTGAGCCTTTCCCCAACTCCTAGATGGCCTGATAAACCCAACTGTGTTGGCTTGGCTGTGTTTTATGTATCCTTGGCTATGTGTAAGTCTGCTAGTTCCCTTATTCCTTGGAGAATCATGCCCAGCTCGGGGGTGGCAGTGCTGCTGTGAGATTAAGGAGCACACTGGCTTATGGTTGGGTGGAACGTTGCAGCGACGTAGCTAGTTGCGGATCGACTTCATCCTAAGATAAGCGATCTCGTGCATTTTACTTCTGCAACTATCTTTCTGTTAATGATATGATGAACATGTTAAATGCATGCATGTATGAATGCTGTTGGTTTCTGCTATGTATGATGATTAATTGCATATGTACATGTTTTAATTCAATGTATTTCCATTCAGCATTTTGTTTCAGCAATTTTGTGCATTCTTATGTTGATGGGGCTCTTAGCCCGGGTGGTTTTAGTGATGGTGGTCGCGTCCTCTTGCTCGGTCGGAGGCACGGGAACGTTACAGTATGGTATCAGAGCTCATGTTGCAGCATGGGCCTGAATGAGCCATGAAGGGTGCAGTGACAGAGGTTGTATTTCATTCTGCCCAGTAGAATTCATAATCTGAATGACTGTAAAATTCAAAAAAATGGTTTAAGTGTTGAACAGTCGGGTCACCAAGTGGAAAAGACTTCCAAGGTAGCGGAATATTTCGTGAAGTGAGCTTCCGTCGTTGCGGAAGAGTTGGAAAAGTGAACTCCCGCCATTGCAGAAGAGTTGGCGAAGTGAACTTCCACCGTTGCGGAAGAGTTCCCGAAGTGGACTTCCGCCGTTGCGAAAGAATTTTCCAAGCAATTTGCCACTGATTGAAAGAAAGTTCAAAATTTTTCTAAGTAAATATTGGTCGTCGGAAGAGAAAGTGATTCATGTGATGCCATTGCGGAAGCAAAAGCATTAAGGCTTCTGACTAGAAAGTTTGCCGACGCCGATCGAAAGGAGAAAGCATTTCGTGAGCCACCGTTGCGGAAGCAAAAGCATTAAGTCTTCCGATGGGGAAAAGTTTCGACTGCCGATGCCAGTCAAAAATAAGTTGACCAATCGGAGGAAGATATTGTTTTCTATGCCGCCATTGCGGAAGAAAAAATCATTCAGTCTTTCGATGAGAAAGACTTCCGATGCCGGTCAAAGGATTGGTTCATCGATCGGAAGAAATGGTTGTTTGGCGTTCTGCCATTGCGGAAGCCAAAGACACTAGCCGACCGATCAGGAAGACAGCCGATGTCGCCAGAGAAGTTCAAATTCTTCTACATAAAGGGAGGCCGTCGGAAGGAGTTCATATTTGGTGTGCCGCCATTGCGGAATCCAAAGTAATTAGCCAGCCGATGAGAAAGACCTCCAATGCCGCAAAAAAGTTTAAAATTGTTCCAAGTAAACAGCCGCCAGTCAGAAGAGAAAGCGTCCCGAGAGACGCCGTTGCGGAAGGAAGAATGATTCCAAGAGCCATTGTTGCGGAAGAAATAATGATTCTGAGAGCCACCGTTGCAGAAGGAATAATGATTCCAAGAGCCGCCTTTGCGGAAGAAATAATGATTCCGAGAGCCGCCGTTGCGGAAGAAATAATGATTCTGAGAGCTGGCGTTGTGGAAGAAATAATGATTCCGAGAGCCACCGTTGCGGAAGAAAGAATGGTTCTGAGAGCCTCCATTGCGGAAGCAAAAGCAGAAGAGGAGTCGATTCTGCAGAAGAAACAGTGGAAAGAGGAGTTGATTCTACGGAGGAATTAGAGGAATTGGGAGCCGATTCTGTGGGAGATATACTTGAAATAAGATCTGATTCAGTAGTAAAATGGGATCCAATTCTACAAAGAGAAAATGTGGAGTTTTCAGTAGGATTCCTTAATGAATTTTGACTGTTTCTCAGTGGTTTTTCTAGTGAATTTCAGGGCTGAAAAAGAGAAATTAGAAGTAAAGATAGACATTCTTTGATGAAGAAAAGCTAGTGTTGGAAAAACTTGTAATTTTATAATTCTCCAAGAGAAGGTAAGTAATGTTGGTTTATATTAATGTTATGTATCTAACATTTGTGTTATTAACACGTTTGCAGAATCATAGTCACCTTCCAGGGCAGTATTACAGGTAGTGCAGTTTGATAAGCCAAAGGGTGGTTCAGTATGAGAACCCATGATGGGTATGATGCTCGGGATTCGCATGAATGAGCAGAAGATGCCATGGGAGAAAATGCCCGAAATAGAAATGATGACATTAAGTCTAATGGAAGAAGATTTCAAGAGACACCATCAGATGCTGCAGCCACTATGAGAAGCTTAATCAAATCCCAGGAAGAGCAATATCAGTTGAATGCTGTAATGTTGCAGAGTTTGACAGACTTGCAGAGAAAGATAGACTCTGGAAGAGGTACAACAAGACCAGAAGGCAGTAAGAGCGGTACTAGGAGAAGGAGAAGGAATTCTAGTGGATCATCTGATTCTGAAGAATCTAGTGGGGATTCAAGTTCTTCTTCTCATAGAAGAAAAAGAAAGAGACACCATAGGGATCACTCTCGAGATGAATTTAAGAAAGCTAAACCTCCTACGTTTGATGGCGAGGTAAATACTGGACAAGAGGCTGAAGCTTGGCTTCTTGGGATAAAGAAGTAATTTTAAGTGCATGATTATTCAGGAAACATGAAGGCAAGAGTTGCCATATTCAACCTGAATGGAAGGGCATCCGTCTGGTGGGAACACTTCAAGCAGGTAAAGAGGATCAGTGAAAGGAAACTGAAGTGGAAACAGTTCAAGAAGTATTTCAAGCAGAAATACCTATGTGACAGGTATTATGATGACAAGATTAAGGAGTTCCATGAGCTGAGATTGGGACAGCAGACCATGGAAGAGTATGCAAATAATGTTTTGGAGCTGTTGAGGTATGTCTGGTACATCAGAGATGAAAAAGTGAAGGTCTAGCATTTTCTGAGTGGATTACCTCAGTCCTACAAAGATAGAATTGAGTTTTATGAAACCTAGAACTCTTGAAGAAGCAATAAGGAAGGCTAAGTATTGCTATGAGCAAAGCAAAAGTAAACCTGATTACCACAAGGCATGGAAGGACAAGAAGAACAAGAAGTTTAACCAAAGGAAGAAAGGTTTCAAACCTTCTAACTTCAGGAATCAGCAGAAGCAGCCCTCCCAAGCTGCAAGTAAGCCAATTGGAGTGACAAGAGAAAATCCTAAAGATCCATAGCAAAATAGAGGACCACTTCAATGTTGGAAATGTGGAGGCCCCCACATGCACAAGAATTGTCCGCTCGAGAATGAGAGTGCAAGGCCAGCTTATAACATTCAAGAGGCAGAAACAATGGGTCAAGTAGCAAGGGCAATTCCTAGGATCTACGCAGCATTGGAGGACCATCAAGCAGATCACCAGTCAACTGTAGTTGAAGTAGCAGGTAAGATTGTTGAGCAATCTATTTCTGTTTTGATTGACCCTGGTTCTACGCATAGTTACCTTACTCCTAGAGTAGTGGAGATTTGTGCTTTTAAGAAAGTAAAGCATAGGAAGTCTTGGTTAGTTCAGCTAACCACTGGAAATAAGAGAAAGGTCAATGAAGTGGCTTAGAAATGTCCATTGCTCATGGACGGATTGTCCACGTGTGTAGATCTGAATGTTCTACTGCTTGGTTCCTATGATGTTCTCATTGGAATGGATTGGTTAGAAGCTCACAGGGTGAAGCTTGACTGCTACAATAAGACTTTCGAATGCATGGACGAAGAAGGAAACCTAGTAGTTGTGAAAGGCATTCCAAAGGTGATTCAGTACGACAGGTTTCAGCAATGCAGTTAAAGATGCTATGTAGGAAGGGTTTCCAGTTGTATGCAGCTTAGATTTTCGAGGAAACCAGAGATGAAACTCCGAGGTTGGAGGACTATCA
Organism: Pseudotsuga menziesii; assembly: GCA_001517045.1. Lineage (NCBI taxonomy): Eukaryota > Viridiplantae > Streptophyta > Pinopsida > Pinales > Pinaceae > Pseudotsuga > Pseudotsuga menziesii. The sequence continues at coordinate 210,436 of LPNX010052591.1, forward strand.
GGTGTTATAGGAATTCAGGGATGTGTTTCTTGATGAGATTCCAGGGCTTCCTCCAAAGCGGGACATTGATTTCACAATTGAACTTGTGCCAAGAGCAACCCCAGTGTCCAAGGCACCCTATACGATGAGTACCCCGGAGATGCTAGAGTTGAAGATACAACTGCAAGAGTTGTTGGAAAAGAAGTATATTCATCCAAGTGTGTCTCCTTGGGGAGCACCAGTTTTTTTTGTAAAGAAGAAAGATGGTACACTCAGGTTATGTATTGATTATAGACAATTGAACAAGGTTACCGTGAAGAATAAATATCCTTTGCCTAGGATTGATGACCTCTTTGACCAAATGAGGGGAGCAAAGGTATTTTCCAAGATTGACTTGAGGTCTGGTTACCATCAAGTGAGAATCAAGGATGAAGACATTCATAAGATAGCCTTCAGGACAAGGTATGGGCATTATGATTTTGTAGTGGTACCATTTGGTCTCACAAATGCACCAGCTACATTCATGTGCCTTATGAATAGTGTATTCAACAAGTATTTGGACAAGTTTGTTCTTGTTTTCCTTGATGACATTCTTGTTTATTCCAAGGATGAGAAAGAGCATGAAGAGCATTTGAGATTGACATTGAATGCGAAACTAAGCAAGTGTGACTTCTATAGAGACAGAATTCAGTACTTGGGTCACATTATCTCGGAGGAGGGTATATCTATAGACCCTAAAAAGATTGAAGCCATTATGAATTGGCCTACTCCAAGAAATGTGACAGATGTAAGATCTTTCATGGGACTTGCAGGATACTACAGGAGATTCATTGAGGGATTCTCCAAAGTTGCACATGCCATCACTTCTTTGCAAAAGAAGGGGATGAAGTTCGAATAGACATTGAGGTGTGAAGAAAGCTTCCAGTAGTTGAAGAGTCTTCTCACCAGTGCACCGGTATTGAAGGTTGCAGATCCAGAGAAATATTCCATGGTGTGTACCGATGCATGTGGACAAGGGCTTGGAGGAGTCCTTATGCAGGACAACCATGTGATATGTTATGAGTCAAGAAAGCTGAAGGAGCATGAGAAGAACTATGCCACTCATTATCTAGATCTTGTAGCCATAGTACATGCTCTCAAGATGTGGAGACATTACTTGATGGGTAGAAGATTTGAGCTCAGAAAAGATCATTGTGGACTGAAGTATTTGTTTGATCAGCCTACTCTGAATGCTAGGCAAGCAAGATGGCTGGAGTTTTTATGTGAATTTGATTTTGAAATCAAGCACATAAAGGGAAAGGAGAATAAGGTAGCTGACGCACTCAGCAAGAAGGTGCAGGAAATGCATGTGGCATCTCTTAGTATTTGTCAATCAGATTTGAGGCAGCAGATTGTTGATCATGTTGCTGGAGATGAATTGTATGAGCAGGTTAAAGACAAGTTGCGGAAGCAAAGTCTTGAGAAAAGGTATGAGGGATATAAATTGGAAGGATATGGACTCCTCACTTATAAAGGTAGAATTTATATTCCAAATGTAGCAGATTTGAGGAGAGTTGTTATGGATGAGATCCATCAAGCTCCGTATTTTGGTCACCCAGGATATCAGAAGGCGATTGCTACAGCTAGAAAGCAGTACTTTTGGCCAGGAATGAAAAAGGATATGGCCAAGTACATTTCAAGGTGTATGAAATGTCAACATGTAAAGGTTGAGGATCAACATCCAGCAGGTTTGTTGTAGCCTTTTCCAGTTTCGAAATGGAAATGGGAAGTTATTTCCATGGATTTTATTACAGGATTGCCGATGACTTGGAGACAACATGACTCCATCATGGTTGTGGTAGATAAGTTGACAAAGGCAACACACTTTATACCAGTGAAGTATACGCATCAAATGGATGACATTGCAAAGATATTCATGAAGGAGATATTCAAATTGCATGGATTGCTAAAGGCAATAGTCTTTGATAGAGATGTCAAGTTCACTTCCAACTTTTGGAAGGGGTTGTTTGCAGATGTGGGTACAAAGCTAAACTTCAGCACTGCATACCATCCTCAGAGAGATGGGCAGACAGAAAGAGTTAATCAGGTGCTTGAAGATATGATTCGCATGTACGTGATGGAAAAACCAACCAAGTGGGAATATTACTTACACTTGGTGGAGTTTGCTTACAACAATGGATAGCAGGCATCCATCGAGATGAGTCTGTATGAAGCCTTGTATGGAAGAAGGTGTAGGACACCAGTGACTTGGGACAATCCGGTGAACAGGATTGTGCTTGGGCCAGACTTGCTCAGGGAGATGGAGCAAGAGGTTGTAAATATCAGGCAGAAGCTGAAGGTAGCACAGGATAGACAGAAAATCTATGCAGATAAGCATAGGGTGAATAGGGAGTTTCGTGTTGCGGATCATGTTTACCTCAGAGTGAGGGAAAGGAAGAGTTCCTTGAATCTTGGTAGTTGTGCCAAGTTGTCACCAAGATATTGTGGGCCATTTGAAGTGCTTGAAAGAATAGGGCCAATTGCATATAGACTTGCATTTCCTGCTAGCACTAGGGCTCATAATGTTTTTCACGTTTGCTTAAGAGATATGTACATGATCCTAACCATGTGATAAATTGGGATGTGATTTAGGTGGAACCCAAGGGAGAGTTCTGAATCGATCCAATGCGCATCCTCGATAGGAAGGTCACAATGCTCCGGAACCGAACCATAGGTCAGATAAAGGTGCAATGGGAGCACTTCGGACCTAAAGAGGCTACATGGGATCTAGACGATGCCATGTGATTGGCACATCCATTTTTGTTCAATTTTGTGGAACACTGAGGCGATACCAGTGTAGCATTTTGTTCAATTCTGTAAAGAACTGAGGACAGTGCTATTGAAGGGGGAGGGGAATGTAACACCCCAGTTTTGACCCTGTTGCATTAATTGTACATGATATATATATTGTAATGATCATGGTGTGGAGCTAAAATCCAAGGCCCCACCATTGATCGGTTATGCTATGTTTTGGATTTGAATTTGTCACCGATGGTATATCGGGGCATGCGACATATCTTATGATGGTCATCATGTAAATATGCATCTATAATTAATTAAATGAACCCGACCAGCTACGATCGCGGCAACTAAAATGAGAAAGGGGCATGATTTTCACAAGGATAAGGATGTGGGGGAATTTGTCAACCTTGGCCAATGAGAGAAAAATACCCATGTGTCTTCTTCCCCTATTTTATTCCAACCACTTTCATTAAGAAAGGCTGCTGGTGGTTGAGGTAGGGATGATCTTTGGGAGTGGGGTGGCAGGACTATCAGTCCTCACCCACACGCACACTCCACTAGCATTGAACCTCACAATGGGCAGGGAATGAAGAGGCTGGGGGGGGAAGGGATTCTACACACTCACATAGACATTCTTCTCTCCACGCCCGTGCTGAACACTCACGCACTCCCTACTTGCACCTAGACACTGTTTTGTTCACCCATGCACAAGCCGGAATTCTTGTTCGTCCTCACGCAGGGATCGTTGGTTGTTGTTGCTCATGCGCAGGAGCGATCCTGGTGTTACCCACGTCATTTTTCCTCTGTGGATTGGTGAGTGGTGAGGCCGTATCCTTGCCTCATGGGCTGCGTGGTGGGCTATGTGTGGTTAACATCTGCACAGCAGACTGGGAGCTGTGCTCGTTCATTCTCGGTTGCAGCTGTATGCTCTTCTCTAAGACTGGTATGGGTGTTTAATTTGTTTTGTCATCTAAATGTTGAGATTGGAGCTGTGGTTCTTCCTATGAGTCATGGGGGTCACTGTCCTTCTCAAGGTCTATTGTGATTGTTGTGGCTTCTTTGTATTTTGGGACGGGAGTCTGCCCATCTTATGCACAGCTGGGAAGTATGTATTTCCCTCTTCTTCTGCGTGATCTATATATGTTTTCCTGATGATCTCGTTGCAGGATAGGATGTGTTTCCATCGTCATTGGCTATGGTTGCCGTGGTCTTACTTATGCGTTGGGGGACTATTTTAAATTCGCTTGAGAGTCATTTTGGCCACGATAGGGTCAAGAATGACTCAGAATTTCCCCCCCTATCTTAAGTTGTATCAGCTGATTGATTGCCTGAGTGAAATGGTTGGTATTCGGACTGTGTAGGGAGTAGGGATGGGGGCTTAGTTTTTCTTGACAAACCTGGTGGATGGAAACCACACAGACAGAGCTAGAGGGCTGGCATTCTTCTCCACAACCACTGAATAGCACTGGAAGGGAATGCAGGGCCTGAGGGACTATGTAGCAGAGAAGGGATTGATTCCTTGTGTTGGGTGTGTGTGGGTGTTTTAGATGCCAGGCTAGTTCTGGTGTAGGTGTTCTTAGCTCTGCAATGAGCTCACCAGCTTAGCATTGAGCCTTTCCCCAACTCTTGGATGGCCTGATAAACCCAACTGTGTTGGCTTGGCTATGTGTTATGTATCCTTGGCTATGTGTAAGTCTGCTAGTTCCTTTATTCCTTAGAGAATCATGCCCAGCTCGGGGGTGGCAGTGCTGCTGTGATATTAAGGAGCACACTGGCTTATGGTTGGGTGGAACGTTGTAGTGACGTAGCTAGTTGCGGATCGAGTTCATCCTAAGATAAGTGATCTCGTGCATTTTACTTCTGCAACTATCTTTCTGTTAATGATATGATGAACATGTTAAATGCATGCATGTATGAATGCTCTTGGTTTCCGCTATGTATGATCATTAATTTCATATGTACATGTTTTACTTCAATGTATTTCTGTTCAGCATTTTTTTTCAGCAATTTTGTGCATGCTTATGTTCATGGGGCTCTTAGCCTTGGTGGTTTTAGTGATGGTGGTCACGTCCTCTTGCTCGGTCGAAGGCACGGGGACGTTACAACAATACAAAACATTATTGAACTTACCATGGTCAAGATCAATCCTTCCTTTCCCCAAACTGTCAGTAAGAGATTCATCTCCCAAAGCTATTAGTGTACCTTTCAACATGTCAAGAGAGGAGAATGCCTCTTTCGTAGAAACCATATGTCTAGAAGCTGCAGAGTCTATGATGAAGCTAGGTGAGCTTGATGTGCTAGTAACCAAGGCATGTACTCTCTCTCTATCCTTTGAATTTGATCATCCTTCCCTCTTCTTTGAGAAATCAGGAAGGGAGATGTTATTCTTCTCTAGGAGTTGGGTCAACATGTAAATTTGCTTCTTCATACAAGAGCTCTTAGGATGATAGCCCTTACTGCAATATGCACACTTTCTCATTTATCCTTTGTTCTTCTTCTTCTGGAAGTTCTTCTTGGAATCTTGGGGATCCTCTTAAGACTTGTTCTTGTCTCTCTTTTTCTTAGGTGGATTTTTAGATTTTTTCTTGATTTTTGAATCCACCCTTGAATCTCCAGCAACCAAATCTTGGTCTTTGGAAGGTTTGATGGTGCCCATCATCACCAACTTATCTTGTTCCTATGTGAGGGATTCCATGAAATATGCAAGCTTAGGCATCTTCCAAGATCAAGCTGTCAACTTGGTGGCATGGAAGGTCGAAACGAACACTGAATATTTAGGGCCAAGCTTTGAGAGTATGGCCAAAATTAGTTGCTCTTCCTTCCTTTCGATCCCACACTATTTTAGCTGCAAAACAAGGGCTTTAAACTTGCAAACATAGAGTTGCAAGGATTCGAAGCTACTGGGACTCAAGGAGAGCAGCTCATTCTTTACTTGATGTCCTCTCATCTCATTCTTTAATTAATGTCTAAGTTAGGTAACTATGGGTTGATTATTATAACATAATCAGTATTGATTTCATTACAAGTTTTCCTAAAAATAACAACTAGAATGATTCTATAATGGTAGTTGTTGAAAAACTCAGTAATGCGGGCCATTTTATACCAACAAAGACCACTCATAAGGATGCTAATATTGCTGAAATATTTGTGAAACAAATTTTTCGTTTGCATGGAATTCCAAAAGTTATAATTTCTGACAGGGACTCTAAATTCACGGAAAAATTTTGCAAATCTTTATTCGATGTTCTAGATACTACTTGAAATTTTAGTACATATTTTCATCCGTAAAGGAATGGGCAGACAGAAAGGGTAAATCATATTTCAGAAGATATGTTAAGGATGTACGTAAGAGAACAACCAAGTAAATGGTAGGACTAATTAACAATCACCCACACCTAGGAACAGTCCTCAACCCAAGAATAAGCATCTTGTAAGTCAAGGTATGGATCTTCCGTATGACATCATTGACGATCTCAAGAAACAAAGGGAAAACATTAGCATGTTTTATTTATTGAAAATTTACCCTATGCCTGGAGGTTCAATACTCTCAAGTTTAAAAACTTCATCAAATATCAATTCCAGAAGAAATCAGCCCTCTATACCTATAGTAAATAACCTCGATCCTTCAACTAGTAAAGCAGCAGCTGGTTTTAATGACAACATCAAAACAACCACTGATAAGGATACAATGATAGGTAAGAACTCCAAATCTACAACTACCCCCTTCCTACTAACGTTTGAAATCTTCAATAGGAATGTCCATAATTGTATGGTCGATTCTGGAGCTTCATCAAATGTTATTCCTTATTCAGTCTGTAAGAAATTGAATGCTAAGCCCACACCTTATGAAATTCAAATCAGCCAACTGGACCGATCTAAGGTGAAAATTGTAGGATAATTGAAAGGATTAATTATTAGAATGGCCACTAATCCATAGTTCTTCTAGGTCATCGATGTAGTGGTGGCAGACACACCTGATGTTTATGGGTTGTTCTTAAGTTGTGACTGGTCTCAAGCTTTAAAAGGCTATTTTTCAACCGACTGGTCACACTTATGGTTACCTAAAAATGAGCGACCAAATCAGATTAGGATTGATAGAGAAAGGTACATGAAACACATAGTGACCAATATAAATTTCCCCAATGAACCGGTCATGTTTAGTGATTCTATCTTAGGGAACTATGGGTATGATTCAGATTTGTGGAGTTTTCCTACACTTAAATCTGGATTTACTGATTCTGTAAATAAATCAGAAATTTTACATTGTGATTTTCAGGAAGCTTCTCCCAGTTTGATTAACGCTGTAAATAATGTAAATTGTGTATTTAATCTTGTTGATAAAGCTTGGCATTTGTACTTTGATGGTTCTCGATCTAAGGAAGGTGCAGGAGTAGGTTCCATGATCCTAGATCCCACAGGAAACAAACATATGCTATCTTGTAGGCTTGAATTTCTCTACACAAATAACACAATAGAATATGAGGCCCTCATCCAGGGACTCAAGAACGTGTTGGACTTAAATGTTAAGGTTCTAGTTGCATTCGACGATTCTGAAATCATTGTTCGCCAAGTCCGCAATTCCATTCATTGTTTATCTAATCATTTGCAAAGTTATGAAAAGGGGGTATGGAGTCTGACTTCAACATTTGATTCTTTTAATATCGATTCTATTCCTCACTTTCAGAATCAGGAAGCTCACCTCTTGGTGAATGTATCCTCACGGCTCATTCCAACAGAGAATGTTTCTCCCAATGCTTTTTCTATTGAATTATTATTTAGACCATCAATCCTCAACAACATCACTAACTGGTGTGCCTTTAATGATGATTTACATATTATTGACTTCTTAACAGGAGAAGATGCTTTTAAAGAGTCAGGAATTGATGAGATCATGCATGATGTAGATCTGCACAATTTCTCAATAATCCATCCGCCTCATCCTATTGACAAATCTTTTGAGCTGGTAAATTCGATCCTTACTTCGGTTCTTAGACTCGAAAAAATTAATGACCTACATAATAAGTTTAAAGTAGTGCATAATTGCAAGACGAACAGTTCTAACATGTGTTATGAAGCCATAAACTTAGGCACATAAGCAAATCCTCAAAATATCATGTTAGGATCAGAATGTACCCAAAATGAAAAATCAGCCTTTATGAAACTGTTTAATGAATTCAAGGATATATTTGCATGGTCATACGATGATATAAATACTTTTGATACACAGATCATACAACACGTAATCCCTAGGAAACCCTAGTCGAAACCATTCCAACAAAAACTAAGGAAAATGCACCCTTCCTTAGAACCAGCGGTAAAGAAAGAATTGAATAAATTGCTTTCCGCTCGGATTATATTTCCTGTATGCCATACGCAGTGGGTGGCAAAACTTGTTCCTATTAGGAATAAAAATGGAGATATTAGGTTATGTGTAGATTTCTAAAACTTGAACCGATCATTGGAAAAGGACAACTATCTCATTCCACCCATGGAACAAATCCTCCAGAGGGTATCAGGTGCTCAGATGTTGTCTTTATTAGACATTTTTTCTGGGTACAATCAGGTTCTGGTTTCTCCTGCAGACCAGCTGAAAACTACCTTTAGAAACCCTTGGGGAACCTATGCATACAGGAAGATGCCTTTCAAATTGATAAACGTTGGGGATACATTCCAAATGGAAATGGATGTTGCTTTTAGAGGTCTGATCAATCATTCTATCGTTATCTATTTAGATGATGTTACTGTGCTTTCCAAAAACAGATCTGATCACATTTCACACTTGCACAAAGTGCTCGAACGTTGCAGAAAGTTTGGTATTTCTCTTAATCCTAAAAAGACAATACTTGCAATAATAGAGGGAAATTTGCTAGGATTTGTAGTGTCAAAGGAAGGGATCATGATTGACCTAAAAAGAACCAAAGATATCTCTAATATTCCTTTCCCTTCTACTAAGAAAGTCATGCAATCCTTTATGGGAAAGATAAATTTCGTGAGAAGGTTTGTTCCCAGTTTTTCTGAAATTGTGTGCCCGCTGCAAAATATGATAAATAAAGACAACAAATTTTCATGGGGAGATAAATAGAGAGAATACTTTATTAGAATTAGAGAAGCCATAGCTGAGAAACCCGCACCCATAAGCCCCAATTTTGGGAAAGACTTTATTCTCTATTCTTTCGCTTCTGACATATCTTACGCAGATGTCCTTACTCAGAAGAACCAGTAGGAGGATGAATTACCTATCTCTTTCATGAGCTCGAATTTAAAAGGAGCTAAGTTGAACTACCGCGAAGTGGATAAATAGGATTTTGATGTGTTCAAGGCAGTAAAACATTTTCAGCCCGACCTCCTGAAATCGAAAACCAAGGTAATTGTTCCATTCTCTGCTCTGAGAAATTTGTTAGTTCGGAAAGATCTTGGAGAGAAAAGAGCATATTGGATGGATGATCTGCAGGAGTATGACCTGGAGATTAAACCCTCTTAGGTTGTACGTAGGTTGGGGTTGTGTAAATTGGCAACTGAATCACCACATATGCATGTTTATTAGAATGACATGTTTTTAGATGATTCATTGTTGATAAAGGAAGTCGGTTTTATCTGAGATCATGCATTGTTGATAAAGGAAGTCTGTTTTATTCGAACTTATCTTGAAACTGGTTGTGCTCCAAACCATTTGGAGCTAAAGAAGAAGAGAGTTGTAAGGTTAAAATCAGCACCCTACCAATTGGTAAATAATGTACTTTCAGGAAAACCACAGATAGAGTTTTGCTTCACTATTTAGAAAGAGAGGAATCTGATTCAGTCTTAAAACAACTACATGACGGCCCTGCTGGTAGCCACTTCGGTGGTGACACTACCTCTCATAAATTTTTAAGGGCAGGTTTTTTTTGGCCAACCTTATTTAAAGATTCCCATTCTTTTGTAAGAAGGAGTCAAGATTGTCAGACTGCATCTGGCAGAGTAAAAAACCAGCATTTCTTTTACAGCCTGTGGTGGTGGATAGGCCTTTCCAGTAGTGGGGAATCGATATCATGGGACCAATCAATCCCTCCTCCTCTCTTTAGCATAAGTACATCATAAATGCCACTGATTACTTTACTCAATGGTCTAAATCTGAACCATTGCGGGTGGTTAATACAAATCATGTATTGCATTTTCTTGAAACTAACAAAATTACCAGATTTGGGGTGCATAATCTCTCATTTTTTATAACGCATCTTATTTTTATTCTAGAGAACTAATTGAATTCGCATTAGAAAAGGGAATCAGAATCAGATATTTGGAAAGCTATCATCCACAAGGAAATAGCCTTGCTGAATCAACGAATAAAACCTTGCTGAAAATTCTGAAGAGATCAATAGCTGAACATCATAGGAAGTGGCACACTATTCTATACCAAGCTCTGTGGGCTGATAGGGTTACCCCAAAATCATCTGTTGGTAACTCTCCTTTATTTTTCGTATATGGCACAGATGCTATTCTTCCTTCAAATATGTTTCTACCTTCATTACAGCTCGCACAATCTGTACAAGAGACAGAGTGTTCAGCCATTGAAGAAAGAATCAACATGCTGTTAAAATTGGCAGAAGAGAGAGAGAATGCTAAACAACATTTTGCAAAGCATCAGCAAATTGTTAAATCATGGTTTGATCAGGGCTCTTCCTCAAACAGAGAATTAGAGGTAGGTGATCTAGTATTGAAATGGGACAAAGAACATGAGGAAAAAAGGGAACATACGAAATTCCAAAGCCTTTGGTTAGGTCCATACGCGATAGCAGTAAAACTTGGTCCGAGTACTTTTTGTTTGTAGACTTTGCAAGGACAGCTCAATACCCTCCCGATAAATGGGCAAATCCTCAAGAGGTATTTTTAGTAATCCCACATTATTAAATCATTCTCATTGTATAGTTTCATTGTGTATATTTCTGTACATATTTATCATTTCATTCTGATTTCTAGATCTATTGAATCTAATGATCTTGTACTCGCTAATTATCTTTAATTATGTCATCATGTTTACTTACCTAAAATTTTAGATGATGGATCATACAAAATAATTCGTTTTCTTTGAGATCATTCATTGTACATAAATCCGCATGCTTATCTCTGTAAATATTTGCTTCATCAGACACATCTTTCATCTTTTCTCATAAAATTTGGCATGAAGTATTTGACATGGCTTTAAGGACTAGCCTGATGCTAAAAGTTGGTCAAACTGGAATGACTGAAATAAATATCAAATCGTAATCTTTGATTTTGGCCAGAAGTATCTGATGTCTCACAAGTGATATGGTTGCAAACATGTCTTAGTTTTCGACCTATACAGTTTTTCTTTTAGCAATCCTTGATTGTTATCTTCGAATTCCTTCCTATAAACCAATATCTAAGGAAATTTATTTACTGGCTCCAGTTGATGTCTACTAGGCTTGAATATTAGTTGAAGATATCTAGTCATCCTTAACCTGTCTTAAGAAGTTTGTGGTTTTCTCACTCATTTCTGTAAATACATCTGGTCACCTAGCCAGGGCAGTAGTCTTGAATTAAAGGCTTTAAATTGTTTTTTGGTCAATATGAAAGAGGTTAATCAAGGAATAGAAGGTCTCATCATGAGCTGGTTTGTTTATGATCATAGGTTCTATTGGAATGACATTGTCAAAATCTGGTCACCAATCCAAGACAATGACTCTCAGTCGAATAAACTAAGAGGCAGGAAGTCTCATCACGAGCTTGCCTGATCAGTTTCTGGTCGGATTGGTGAATAAGGATATTATCATTTGGTCACCAAGCTAAGGTAGTATTCCTGATTAATTTTTTTTATATTTATCTCCATATATATAATCTGTATATATTAAATTATTCTTGTTAACACCCAAAAATGGTTAACTACCTCACCTACCCCATTTCATGGCTCATTCGTCCATTTACTTACCATATTTCCTTGAAAAATCCCACTAAAAGCCT
>LPNX010052593.1:0-91750 GCA_001517045.1 Pseudotsuga menziesii
CCTAACACCTACCCCTCTCTATCTTTTCCAACCCCATAATAAACCACCCCTTCCCAATCTCTATATCTTATGTTTCTCTCACCCCTACTCCCCATTCCACTAATCCCCCTCCACTCTCTCTCCCACTCTCTCTCTCCCCCACCTTTCCCTAACCCTTACTAACCCTCTACCTCACTCTCTCACCCTTATACCCTACCTCTAACAACCCCTCATCTCTCTCTCTCTAACACTTAATAATGCATTCCTTATCTCAATTTCTCTCTACCCTACTCCTCCACCTAAACCTAACCATCCTTACTCGCTCTCTCTCTCTCTCCCTAACACTTACTAATTCATTCCTTATATCAGTCTCTCTGTATGATACTCCTCCACCTAAACCTAACCACAACTCCTTTATATCTCTCTCAATGCACTAACACCCCACCTCTCTCTCACATAGACTCACTACACCTAATCCCCCTCTCTCCTCCTAACTTCACTCATAATCTCCCTAAACCTCTCTCTCTCTCACCTAACCCCCTATATCACACTCTCTCTAACATACTCCCCCACCTAAACCTAACCATCACTTATCTCTATCTCTCTCAACCCACTAACACCCCACCTCTCTCTCTCTCTCTCACACTCACTAAACCTAATCCCCCTCTCCCTTCCTATCTTCACTAATCCCACCCTCCCCCAAACCCTTAACAACACCATCTCTCACTCTCTCACCACCATACTTCTCTCCCAACTGCTAAACCCCCTTTCTATCTCTCTCTCTCTCTCTCTCTCTCTCTCATCTCTTCCCCCTACCCTTTACTAACCCTGCTCCTCAGAATATTTTTCCCATATTCCTCCACCTAACACCTAACTCCCACCCTTCACTATCCCCCCAAACACTTTAACACCCTCATTGTCTCTCACACTCTCACTACCCTTAACCCCTTGATCACTCTCCTTAAACACTATCTCGTGCTCCCTTCCCATAACCCTACCATCTCTCTCTCTCTCTCTCTCTCTCTCCTTCCATCCCTCTCCCACCCTCTCTCTCACTCTCCCTCTCTCCCTCTTTTTCCCTCTCTCTCCCTCCCTCCCTCTCCCACCCTCTCTCTCCCTCTCCCTCTCTCCCTCTTTTTCCCTCTCTCTCCCTCCCTCCCTCTCCCACCCTCTCTCTCCCTCTCCCTCTCTCCCTCTTTTTCCCTCTCTCTCCCTCCCTCCCTCTCCCACCCTCTCTCTCCCTCTCCCTCTCTCCCTCTTTTTCCCTCTCTCTCCCTCCCTCCCTCTCCCACCCTCTCTCTCCCTCTCCCTCTCTCCCTCTTTTTCCCTCTCTCTCCCTCCCTCCCTCTCCCACCCTCTCTCTCCCTCTCCCTCTCTCCCTCTTTTTCCCTCTCTCTCCCTCCCTCCCTCTCCCACCCTCTCTCTCCCTCTCCCTCTCTCCCTCTTTTTCCCTCTCTCTCCCTCCCTCCCTCTCCCACCCTCTCTCTCCCTCTCCCTCTCTCCCTCTTTTTCCCTCTCTCTCCCTCCCTCCCTCTCCCACCCTCTCTCTCCCTCTCCCTCTCTCCCTCTTTTTCCCTCTCTCTCCCTCCCTCCCTCTCCCACCCTCTCTCTCCCTCTCCCTCTCTCCCTCTTTTTCCCTCTCTCTCCCTCCCTCCCTCTCCCACCCTCTCTCTCCCTCTCCCTCTCTCCCTCTTTTTCCCTCTCTCTCCCTCCCTCCCTCTGCCTCTCTCTCCTCCCACTCTTCTTCTCCTTCCCAATCTCCTTCCCCCCTCTCCCTACTTCTCCCCTTCCCCCTCCCCCCCAATATCCCTCCCTCTCCTGCTCTCCCTTTATCTCCTTCTCTTTCCCTATTGCTGCCTTTCACACATTTAGGTTACGCGGCAGAAATCTTCAAGCCACTCGATGTGTCCTTGGGGGCAAGTCTCGAGTCAAGATTGTCACCTTGTTCTTGACTCCTCCGTTCAGGCTAAATCCTAATGAAGCCAAGGGGGGTAGACCCTATTACATTACTAAGTCTAATTACTTAGTGTGATGGTGTTATATTGATTAAGTTGTTTAGGAGTTTTTTTAAATTAACCAGTGGAAAAAAGAAAAAAAGATGCAAGATTTAAAGTAGATAAGCATAGTAATGACACTCAATATATATATAATTGAAAGAATTGATCAAATAAATCACCAATTCCTTAACTAGAGTCAACAGAGAAAATAATGTGCTTGCATGCGCTTGAAAGAATGTTTTGAAAATGTCTCTTGGTAGATTTTAAATTAATGTGGAATGTGAATGAATTAAATTAGGTGAAAAAGGGGACTCCAAATATACCCAAGGGGTACTTGGAGTATTTCCAAAAGTGAACTTTCATAGCTACCCGCAAGGTGTTTGTGGGCTGGAATGGAGTCTCGGAGACTGTGTTCGTAACGCACCAGTCAGGGTGTGATAGAGATCGACGTCTCGAGGTCACTTTCCAGTTGTTCCCAGTCCTTTGAGTATTTTGCCACCATTTACAGTTTGTTCGAGGTGTTAGATTTTTGCCTAATGGTTTGTCAATTTGGGAGGTGAATACTAATTAATCTAGTCACTCAAGTGCTTTTGATGCAGCTTGACTGATCGGACGAACCACAGCCAAGTACAGAGCATACACACTAAATTCTTTGTTATTTTTAGTAAATTTTAAAAGAGGTGTTCTTATTAAAAAGAAAACCCTCTAGGAACCTCTTTCGGTCCAAGTAGAACTCAACCGGGGAATCAAGGAGGGGTTGATTTTATTATGATTATTAAAACAATTAATGATAGCAAATGAAGCATAAACAAAGAAGCAAACCACAATTTTCTAATTAGACTACCACGACACTTTCTTCACCTTTCGGCTCAAAAGGAGGTTCGTGGGGTAAGTATTGAAATTACTTTGAAACCACTAAATATGGAATATAACAATGATTATAAGTCAAAGTATACTACCCCCATAGATTAGAACTACACTAGATTGAAAAAATATGACAAAATGTAAAAGATGACATAGACGTGAATCCCCCAAGGGGGATGGTGAATAGGCTCGAAAGAGCCTATTCGAAGAGATTTTTTTTTTTATTAGAAGCAATTACAATATCAACAAATTGAAATTAATCCAATTGGTCCTTTTACAGAATGGGACTGAAGCTTTACAAATTGCGAAATTTTGAAATTTTGGGAAAAAGGAGAACCCCTGTGGGGTTCTGAATGGTCCAAAAATGATTTCCGGACAGCACCTTCCTCTTTTCTGTTATACCTACTAAAAAAAGAAATATTATCACGGTTAAATATGCCCAAAATTACTTTGAAAGTACTTTTGGATGAACACACTTTTTACCCAAACATTCTAAGTTAAAACTAGTTTTTAAAGAAGCGAAAAAAGAACCAAGGAAAGCAAGCTTTCCTTGGGATCTTGGCCTTCTTTTGGGGTAGAA
Source organism: Pseudotsuga menziesii (assembly GCA_001517045.1). Lineage (NCBI taxonomy): Eukaryota > Viridiplantae > Streptophyta > Pinopsida > Pinales > Pinaceae > Pseudotsuga > Pseudotsuga menziesii. Next base: position 3,421 of record LPNX010052593.1, read on the forward strand.
AACATGAAGCACTTAAATTTCTGAATATAAATTTTTAGATTCTAAGGAAACAACCATGCATTCAACAAGCTTTAGATCTACTTTCACAGCCTTGAAAAATGACAATTTTCTCTAAAACTAGATCTAGAATGCCTGTAAAATTTCTTTAGGAATGAGATCTAGTTTATGAGATTTAAGGAAGCAATATCTATGCAAAATTAATTTTGAAATTGATAGAGCTAAACAACTTTAAAGCTTGCAAAACAAGTAACTAGACTGATTTTAAAAAAAATTGAAGGAGGAAGAGGAAAAGAAGAGCGCTTGTTGCTGGAATGGATCTGCAAAAAAGACCAGTTAGTGGAATGCCAAGGGACAATGCCTTCACAAAAGAGTTGGATGCCCAGTGGAGTCAATATATATCCATAGTTCATCCAACCCCTGCTACTTGAAAACTAGCAAACAATCCTGCATAAAAACCTTATGAGATCTAGATAGAGATATATGAAAAAAGAGAGGGATTACATGCAAATAAACTTATTTAAACATGTATAAAATGAATCTTCAAACATATATGCTATGAGATATTGAAAAACAATTAATCTTACTTGCCCAACTATACTCCTATTGATTCAGCTGAATCATTCAATCCAGATAAGATTCAGATTCAGAAATTGAGAGAAAGACACCGATAACAACAAAAGCTGCAAGACAATGTTAACTCCACACACATAAGAGCATTGCACCATTTTGGCCTCCAAAGATTCACTTTATTCCAATAGAAAAATATATTACACAGTATTACAACAATAATAGCTCCTCAATCCAACTCTCACTAACTCGGAAAGGAGGCAGCCATGCTTTATTTATACAAACAATGAAGCCCCATTCCAGAAGGGGCGCAAATCCCAAGGAGATAGACAACTGTAGCAGAAGGAGAGTCCATCAATGCCTGATCTGAATCTAAACTGAGCTTCCACTGAGTCTAATTGTCAACCAGAGGGCTGATTGAGCCGACACATCAACCTACTAACTGAATCATCAACCACAAAGCTTCCAGAAGAGCCCACATGTGTGGAGGAGAGAGAGAGGGTGCAATTCCCCATAAAGGAGGCTGAAGTTCAACTCTGGATCTACCTCGATTAGATCCTTCAGTCAAGAAATTGCAATCTCTGGTTAATCTGGTGCTAATGAAACTGATTTCAATCAAATAGGTTGAGAATCCATTGATCTAGGATTTTGGATTTGCTCCATTATTTAATTTATTTATTAATTAAATAATCAATATTTGATTTTTAGGCATTTTTGACCTGAGTGATGGACAAATCACTCAGAACTTAGAAAAAGTGGGTCTATGGGTTTACATGGTGCTCTTAGCTTGAAATGAGCACCCCCATGACTGAAAGAAACTTCTAAGCCCACTTTTATTACAAGTCTAATTTTTCCATTTAAACTATTAAAAAATAGCCTAAGTTTTGGAAAAATTAAAACGTACGGGGACTTAGACATTTTCATATGACTCGAAAATAATGCCTAGCATGTTTATACATTGACACATAGACTCTAATAGCCTCAATAGGCCTAAATTCCAAGCCAACCACCCTAACTTTGGAGGTATTTAGTGAAAAACTCAGAAATTATCAGTCATTTATTCAACAACCAATAATAACCAAGGGAAAAAACACCATGGGCTGATCGGATTGACAAATAAATTCTAAGAGACCGAGTCTTTTATAGACACTATCATGCTTGAACATCTTATTACAACTCCCCCACGAGGTATGAACATGTGATATAGTACAACAAGCACTTCCCAGAAGCTCTTCTAAAGGTCTTCTGAAGTCGAAACAAATCATTTTTGTCCAATTCACCAGGCTCACTTGATAAAAACCACTAAGTACAACTTAGGTGGTAACATCTAGCTCCATCTAGGGACACATGCTCTGACTAATCTTCTAACCAAATAAGAGGATGTGAGAACTGCAGAATCTCTAGCTCCTGCATTGCAATTAAAGTTTGTCAGTAACATGTATATAAAAGAAATCAACTATAAAAGCAAACTAATGTACAAAATTAGTCTATGATGTACAAAAGGCAATATTTCACAAAAATAATATACAATTTTTTTTTTCAAGGTTAGTAACATGGTACAAAACATATATAATACAACAATATCTACAATACAACAATATGATACATGAAAGTTAAAAAATATATGCAGGGCAAGGTTTAGAAATTGGCCTTGAAACCATCGATGCCAATAAAGGCATCAAACCATCTCGGCAAAAAGCATCTTGAGGAGAAATCCATTCACTACTAGGCTTAATCTTTCTTCTTCTAGGTCATTTATATAGAAATAATTTGTTTCTGCTACTTCATCAATGATATATGGCCTCAACCATAAGTTGTTGAACTTTCCGTGTTTTCCAGGTTTCTCCCGTCGTTTGTCCCAACGCAAGACTATGTCACCTACTTGAAAGGATCCATGCCGGGTAGATCTATCAAAGTTTCTCTTGACTTTGTCTAAATTTCTAATACTTTGGTCAAGAGAATTTCTTCTACTCTCATCTAACTCGATCAACTGGTTGATTATGTTTTGAATGGCATCCTGATATGAACTAAAGGTTTGGAGAAGCTGTTATACACCTGAATGGCACCTCTCCATCTGAGTGCCGACATCCCTCATGTTGGCACACAAAAGGACATTTATGGATAGAGGTTTGCCCAAAACACTATAGCTTGTCTTACTATATGATACATCCCTCCTCCATCCAACTAGTTACTTTGCCATTTTATTATGTTAGGTTGTATTCGTGACTCTCCACATATGCAACTTGCGCATCATTCACGAGTGTCGGTTGATGCAAGTCGCGAATGGATGTATTCTTGGGTTGCTCTTATAGAAACTCATGAATCATTCACGGGTTGTCCTTATACATACCCACAAATATGTCTCTTAACATTTAAACATAAAAACATGCACTGATCTGATATTAGTTAAGCCATTTACCATTAATCCTCTTAACTGTCTCAACCTCCTCAACCTTCGAAACTGCCTTATTTCCTCCATATAAATACAGGCCTTGGGGAGGGTGTTGGATATACTTTTGAAGAGAAAAGTTATGCTGGTGGATTGTATATAGAAGTATTTGGAGCAGTGGAACTCAGAATCCTTTGGTTGCAAAGGAGTCCTTGTCTCAGGCATTGGGTTGTAATCTGAACTCTTTCCATTGTTGATAATAAAGAGAATCCTTCTTCCATATGTGTTTCATGTATCTTGGTTTGATAAATGTTTATGTTTCTGCATCTTTTATGTGATTTATCTAACCTACTTATATATATATATATATGAATCATCTTGTATCTGAAATATTGTTTCTTGACAGGTGAAAGAGGAGCAACCTTGAAGACTTTGGAGGTGAAGCAGAGCGGAAGAGGACTAGCAAGGATCGACCTTCAGTAATCGAGTAAGTCTTTCTAACCCTCCTATTTTCTTTACTGCACTTTAGAGTCAATTGTCTGCAAGTTGATTGAGTATGTTGGTAACCCCAGACCTATGGTTATTAGGTGTGTAATCCTGTACAACAGAACTGGCGACTCCACTGGGGAGCTCAGACTGTTGTAGGTTGTTTTCTGTCCCCCTGACCAGTCTTTGCTTGGAAGTCTGTGTGTGATTTTTTATCCTGTTTCATACTTGCCTCAGTATTTGAAAGTCTATTGGTTTTTTTCTTTGCTTTTGAGAAAAAATTTATACCCATTCATGAGTTGTTCTTCTGAACAGTCGCAAATATAAGTTTGCATTCGTGGGTTGCTGCACTAGACAGTCACGGATCATCCGCGGGTTTCTCTTTTTGACAGTCGCGAGTATGCCTGGAAGTAGGGATTTTTAAGTTAAAGTTTGCTTGTTCTTTTATTTGTATAATCCCTATTTTCTGAGTGGATTTTCCTTATAAATGCTAGGTAGCTTGTCTGAATACCCTAGGTGATCATACTTTGTGCTTTTTCGAAAGCCCTTGAGTCTCTTTTGCTTGGATTATTTACTGTTTGCATACTAAAGTATTTTTGCCTGTTTGGGTTGTGGGTTAAGGTGTCTTTGTCCAGATCAGTGAGCAGGGTCTTGGGCTCTGTTTTTTCTAGTCTATCTTCTGATAGTGGCTGGTTGTCACTTGCCTTTGTAAGTCTGTAGTGATTTTTGTCATTGTTTTCACCCAAGCTAGGGTTCCTAGCCTCCCTTTGTTGGTGGTATTTTGGTTCTGTCAGCCTGTTTGCTTCAGTTGGATGCTTTTATATTGTTTATTTGATTCAAGATTGCTCAAGTATAGTGCATTGTAGATGCATAGTAGAATTTTGATTATTTTTAAAAGTGAAAAGAAAACATAGTTAAAGCTTTTTGCATTGTGATTTTGCATAAGTAGTGTTTATTTCAATTTAAAAATATTATATCAAAAACTACAAAAAATATAGGCTTAGTTTCTCTTATCGCTGCTTTCAATTCATCAATATATATTTGCAAGAAAAGAAAAATAAGTTTGTTTTTATAATGGTAATTTTGCTTTGAATACACCTTTATTTTCATTTATTTCTTGTTTAATTCAAAACATCATAAAGTATACCACTCCATTTCCTCTTGAGTAAAGAAAAACCCTTTAAAATGAACACATAAATTAAAATTTACTAGTAAGTTTTGTTTTTTAGGGGCCTTTCACCTACTAGCTTAGGCTAGACTTGCGGGCTAGGAAGTGTAAACTTCCCACAAGTTATAAAACTCAGACATAGTGGACCTTTCTTTAGGTAAATCCTTGACTTTATTGACTGTATCTGGGAAGCTCCTCTCAAACAGGAGTTAAGCACTAGGCCGCGTGGAGGCTTGGACAGAAAAGATAACCCTCTGAATCCTTGTCAAAGTGTAACTCAGGAATTTTACGCATCTGGGGATTCTATCCTAGACAGAGTTTCGGGCTCAGCTACCCTACCCATGCATAGGAGTTCAGCTTGCGACTGTCCCCCTAGATTGTTGATATTTCCAAGGTAGCCTTTAGTCTCTTGTCTTTTTAGGGTTCATACCTAGGTAAACCGAAAGGTTATTTCTGGTTCACCTTGAATGGGATTGGAAGGTAACCCTTGTTGAAAGTGTAGGAGGGCGGTGGGTGATTCCTCTGTTTGTGCCTAAGAACCATTTCAAGGACGCCAAGTAATCGTTCATCAGCTTTCTTTGGGAAAGTATATATTTTACCCTGGTTTGATTGCTTGAGACTTTAGGAATTTTTAGTGTATGCTCTGTGGTTTTTCCTGTGTTTAGTTGGCCTTAGGGTGTGATTTGTTAAATTTCTAATTCTGGAGGACCAACCTGTTAGAAGGTCAAGAAGGTTGAGAAACCTTCCTCCTATCACCACATTGGAGCCTCCACCTTTACCTCAAAGGTGGAGATTAGACACTGACAGTTCATTTGAACCTGTAGGAATAAGTGAAGTTCTTGGTGAACCAGAACTCATTGCTAACCATTTTGATCTTGACACAGTTGAGATAGAAGAATTGAAGACTGACGATTTTGCAAGAAACTTTAACACCCCCTTGACTGATTTAAATGATCATGTGATCGTTTAGGTTAGACCTTTTGATTCACTAGTGTTAGGTATCCCTATGGGTAGAGTCATGTCTTCTGCAGAAGAAAGTTCTTTTGTGTTCACCTCAACCCTTCCAGTTGAAGGGGTACTACCTCCACCGGTAAGTGAACCTAGATCTAGTTTTCCTTCTACACCTTTAACTCCAGCGAGTCAGGTGGTTCAACCACCAGTTCACTCAAACCTAGGAGGTACTTCTAGTGACATGGTTACTGGGATCCCCAGTATACCTACCATTCCTTCTTCCTTCCCTTACACTACCCAGAGTGGTCTGGTAGGATCCTCGGCATATGTCCAAGGATTTCCTTGGAATGGGGGGCACATTCCCCCATCCAGTCCATACGTAGGTCCATCTCCTTCATATGTAGGAGTGTAGTTTGGGAGCAACACCTATTATGGGCAGAGCTTCCAAACCCCTATTTCAGTCCCATACATGAGCTCTCCCTTTTCATTATTTAACGAAGGGATACCTACTCCTATCTTTCAGACCCCTGCTTCTATGGGGACGACCCAAACTTCTTACACTGAACCTCCCACACACAATCCTATGGCTTACGGATGGAATCCGTTTCAGAGAAACCTTCCCACTTCACAACCGGTGTCAGAGGGAAACCCCACTTTTATCCATGGGCATTCGGGGGCAGGTCCCTCAAATCCCCAAGTTGGCACATTTACTACCCCAGTTAGGCCCAAAATTCCATTCCTGGAAACTTTAAACTTGCCAAACTTGTCAAAATTGATGAATGACCCGGTGAGGCATGACCCCTTGGGGCCACCTGTTCCCACCAAATTGCCATCGGACATCCCTAAGTTTGAAGGTAAAGCTGGTGAAGATCCTGGGGCTCATGCCACCACCTTCCATTTATGGTGTTCTTCAAATTTGCTGAATGAAGATTCAGTGAGGTTGAGGCTGTTCTAGAGGACCTTAACGGGTACTGCAGAAAAATGGTATATTGAACTACTTTTTGCTACCTTTAGTAGTTTCTGGGACTTGGCTAGTTCTTTTCTCAGCCACTTTCAGCTTCCGGTCCGATATGATTTTGGAACGGACTTGTTGTCTACTTTTAGACAAAACAAGGCTACCCACATCTCAAATCATATCCAAGAGTGGAGGAGGTGAAAGAGCCTTATCAAAGCCACCATTCCTCCTGAGTTTCTGTTAGAATGGTTCCTTAAATCACTGTTGCCATACATATCGAAGGATGTTTCCACATCAAGAGTAACGAATGAAGAAGAAGCCATACTCAGGGCCCAGAAGTTGGATTTGATTTATTCACAATTTGGGATCTTATATGAGATCATCCCTAAGGCACCGAGGCCTTCGTATGAGGTGGAGAAGCCTAAGCATGGACCCCATGTCGATGGTGTGGTTGGATCCGTTAACTCTCCCACTATAGATTCTTTGACTAAGAAACTTCACCAGTTGTCTGTCAAACAGTCTATGGCGGAGGCAGCAAAGGCTGCCCCCTCCCCCCAGAATGCAAATGTCTTTGCACAAACCTCTCAGAAGGGCAATCAACAGCCCGACGGGAAGAAAAAGAAAGGTAAGAAGGGAGAGGGAAACCAAAACAAGCCAAAGCCCGCCAACAATGCTGATGGGGGAAAAAAATAAAAGAAGAAGGTCAAGTTCCCTTGTAAGTTGTGCCAAGAGGACCACCTTACTCACCTTTGTCCCCTTATGGATCAAGCCCAGAAGTTGCTTAAAGCTCAACAACCGGTTGTCCTGAAGGATCCTTTTCCCCAAGGACAGAACACTGCTTCAGCTTCTAACGTAGGAGGGGGCACTTCCCCTGACCCAAATTATATCAACATGGTTAGATCTTCGACTTTGTTTCAGACAAGGAACAAAAATTATGAGACTGAGAATTCTGAGAAGGGTAAAGCTATAGGTAAAACTTTGAACCCTCTCACGATAGAGAAACCTGCTGAAACTATGCCGAAGATACCGAAAGGTGTATTCAAGAAGACCTTGCATAACCCTAACACTAGGGCTACTTCAAAATACTCTGTGGTTGAAGAGTTAGTTCAAACCCCTTGTGCGATGTCAGCTTTAGAGGTGTTACAGAGTTGTCCCGCTCAGCGGGATGCCCTCTTAGCAGCTTTAGGTAGCATGGACTCTTCGAGTCTCATGGCGAAATTTCATTTGTCTAACATTAAAATTCGCCTCCCTTACCATGTAGCCCTATCAATAGATGTCGTCCATGGTGGTAAGACCATTGGAAGGGCAGTTGTTGACAAAGGGGCCTCTACATGTGTTATGTCCTTGACCTGTTGGAAAGCTCTTGGATCCCTAGAGCTGGTCCCATCAAACACTTTACTTACTGCTTTTGATGGAAGATCCTTCCGTCCGCATGGTATCCTACCAGCTTTCGAGATTAAGTTGGCAGGAAAAGTAGTGTCTATTGAAGTAGAAGTGATTGATGCTTTTTTGGACTACAATCTGCTTCTGGGAAGGAGTTGGACTTATGCTATGTCCGCTATTGCGTCGGCCATTCTTCGTGTAGTGGTTTTTCCACATGAGGGCAAGTTGATTACTATTGATCAACTTGATTTTACCCGAAAAGGATGTTTAGAGTCTAATGAGTCTGTTGTGTCATTGGTTGATCAGGTCAAACCTATTGCATAGAGCTTGGGGGCTGGAATGTACACATCGCTGATGGGCACATTTGATCTTCCAACCCTAGTTAATTACATTGGTTCTACTAGTGTGGGGAGGTCCATCGCTACGGTTGTCGATAGGACTGATCCTTGGGTCCTCCCAACTCCCCATGAACTGGAAGTGCCCTTATCGGTAGTAGAGGTCACTTATCAAGCTATCACTCAAGCTACTGCTGATCCCATTCCAGATCCTCTAACAATATCGGATGATCTGGAAGAAGTCTATTTTCCCGCATGGGAGGAAAACTCTTTACATTCTATAGATTTCTTAGACACTATTTTACCTTCCGATGAAGCTATTCTGGAAGCCATGAGCGGACATGATAATATTTGTGAGGATATTCATCATCGATCCTATTTTCTTCCAAAACTGAGCAAGATAGAAAACCAAGAGTTTCGCGTGAGACTGTTAGAAGATGTTGATATACCTATCAACCCTTTGCCTAGGGAAGGAGTGTTTTCCAAGGGGAATATGGCAAACATTTCCACCACTATACCTATCAACATATTTGTGAACCCATATGTCATGGAAAACATCTATATAGGTGCAAACTGCTTTCCTGAGGAGATTTCTATCTACACTGCCCTTTTTAAGGAATTTTGCGATATCTTTGCTTGGTCATATGAGGAGATGCCAGGCATAGATCCATCTATTGTTCAACATGAAATCCGAACCTATCCTAATTCCAAGCCAGTTCGACAAAAATTAAGACCCATGAACCCGCGTAAAGTGACGACTGTGAAGGCAGAAGTTGAAAAGCTGTTGAAATGGGGGTTTTATATATCCCATAGCTTTGACTGAATGGGTGTCCAACCCTGTTTCTATTAATAAAAAGCAAGGGACTATTCATGTTTGTAAAGACTTTAGAGACCTCAATAAATCCTGTCCTAAGTACAATTACCCCACACCATTTATTGACCAGATCATAGATGCATGTGCGGGAAGTGAGGTGTTTTCATTTATGGATGGTTTCTCCGGCTACAATCAAATCCAAATCAAACTGGAAGACCAACATAAAACTGCTTTCATTTTCCCTTGGGGTACATTTGCGTATAAGAAAATGCCCTTTGGATTGAAAAATGCTGGGGCTACCTTTCAATGGGCTATGAACTTTGCTTTTCATGACATAAAAGCCATTGTCGAACCATACCTTGATGATCTGCCCGCACATTCTCGCAAGAGGGTTCAACATCCAGATCATTTAAGGTTGATCTTTGAAAGATGTAGATATTATAAAATTCTCTTGAATCTCCACAAGTGTGTTTTCTGTGTCAAGTCAGGAAGATTACTCGGATTCATTGTCTCTAGTAGAGGCATCCAGGTGTATCCATTGAAAGTTGAGGCCATTGTAAATCTGCCTCCTCCTCGTTCTCTCAGGCAACTTCAAAGCCTACAAGGAAAGTCTAACTTTCTTCGACGTTTTATTGTTAATTATGCCAATATCACTAAAGGTTTCATGTGCTTGCTTAAACAAGACACTCCTTTTGTATGGGATGAAACCGCACAACTTGCGTTCGAGGCATTGAAAAAAGCTTTGCTGTCGGCTCCTTTATTACGTCCACCAGATTATTCTAGGGATTTTATATTTAATCTGGCCGTGTCGGATTCGACCATTGGGGTAGTACTAGTTCAGGAGGATGATAAGCTCGTTGAGCATGTCATTTATTATCTTAGCCGTTCTTTGGTCGGACCTGAGCTTAGATACTCCCACGTTGAGAAATTAGCCTTAGCAGTTGTTTACGCTGTGTAGAGGCTACATCACTACATTTTACTGAGGACCACCACAGTAGTGGCGGATGTGAATCTGTTCCAATATGTTTTATCCCGACAGATTGTTGGGGGGGAATTTAACAAATGGATAGTTATTCTCCAGGAGTTTGACTTGGATTTCCAGTCTGCTAAGTCTAAGAAGTCCTTAGTTTTTGCTGAGCTTATAGCAAAATTTCCCACTGAAGAGAATGTAGTTGTTGAAGATGACTCATTCCCAGATGAGCACATCTTCCTGATATCCACCTCTGATCCTTGGTACAGGGATATTCTTATATATCTCCAGACTTTGAAGTATCTTGCCGCTTACTCTAGGGAGGAACAACATAAGTTACACCTTCATGCCAAGAACTACCTCATTATAGGAGATACACTATATCAACAAGGGGTAGATTCCGTCTTGCGTCGCTGCCTTACTCATGAGGAAGCAGAGATTGTCCTAAATGATTCCCATAGCGGAGCATGTGGGGGTCATTTATCTGGGTTAGCAACGGCCCAGAAGATATTAAGTGTTGGTTATTTCTGGCCCACGATCTTTAAAGATTGTGTGGAAGCCGTGAAGCGCTGTCATTCATGTCAGCTTTACACCAGGAAGATGCGGTCGCATCCTGCTCCGTTATTTCCCATTGTCTCGGTAGGCCCCTTCATGAAATGGGGGATTGATTATGTGACATGCAACCCAATCTCAGCTGGGGGGCATAAATATATCATTGTCGTTGTTGACTGTTTTACGAAATGGGCAGAGACAATGCCTACTTTCAAAGACAACGGGGAAACAACAGCTTTCTTTGTTTTCAATCAAATTATTGCAAGGTTTGGTATTCCCAAAGTGATTTTCACTGACCATGGCAGTCATTTTCAAAATAACATGATGACGGAACTGACTACTATGCTCGGATTTAGACAAGAACATTCTTCTCCATACTATCCGCAAGCTAACGGTCAGGTTGAGGCTGTCAACAAGACTTTAAAACTATCCTTAAATGGACAATTGATGCAGCCCGTTCTAATTGGAACATCATGTTATATCCTACTCTTTCGGGTTATAGAACTAATGTCAAGACTGCCACGGGTTATTACCCTTCCCAACTCGTTCACGGGGTGGAAGCAGTTACTCCGATTGAATGCGAAATCCCATCCTTGAAGATAGCCATTCATGTGTTACCCGATACGACTAAGCTTGAAGAATGTCTGGTACATTTAGAACACCTTGATGAACAATGTAGAGATGCGTTGACTGCTAATCAATCTCATAAAAATAGGGTTAAATCTCAATATGATAAAACGGTCAAACCTAGGGTTTTCTCTGAAGGGGAACTTGTCTTGCTTTGGGACCAAGATAAAGAACCTCTGGGGGCAGGAAAATTCAAGGCTATGTGGTTAGGACCCTATGTCATGTCGAAGGTATTAAGTAAGGGCACATATGAATTAGTTGATTATGATGGGAATAAGCTTCCTGAGCCTAGAAATGGGCTCTACCTGAAGAAGTACTACGCTTAGGTTTAGCACTTTTTCTTGTATTTTTAGTGTATGTATTTTTTATGTACATTAGGTTGTCAGTTTTGGTTTTTATATTATCTACTGGTTGTTGCAGATGTCTTCCGAAATGTATATAGGTTTCACTGATGGCGCCAGCCGTCACACTTGTAACCTGGCTTCGGCAGCATGGGTTATCTATTCTCCCTCAGGACAACTTGTTGCCGCGGGTGGCGCTTGTCTAGGTCCTACTTCTAATAATGTTGTTGAGTATAGGGCTATAATTGAGCTCCTATGGGATTCTTTGTCACGTGGCATCACCCAACTTGAAGTCCGTTTGGATTCTCAGTTGGTAGTTTCCCAGCTCAATCGAGCTTATCAGGTACGAAATCCTACCTTGTTACGTCAGTTCATGCAAATTCGTTCATTGGAAAGACATTTTGAAATTATTACTTTCAATCATATTCCACGAAACCAAAATTCATTAACTGATGCATATGCTAATTACATTTTGGATTGGCATCTCACACATATTTCATAAAAATATACAGCAAACATATAGAGAACACTTGTAAATAAGCTGACAACCAACATCAAAATATATTTATATATATATGTAAAATATCTATTTGTAGATAGGTCGAGTCTGATCCGTAGATCCCATCATATACAAAATATACAAAAATGTGGATCATAGTCCATCAAAATGCCCTAGGTCTAAGCTGGACCGCCCTGTCCACTAGGACCACCTTGGTCTCCATGATCTCTATGCATCCTGGCTTCCTCAACCTCCTTAGCTTCGGCAGCCTCCACTACATCTCTATATACGAGCATTGCTCTCGCCACTCGTTTGAAAAGACGTAGCCAAATCGGTGGAACTCCAAATATGAACTCCTGCATGGCTGCAGGGATATGCTCTATCCATATGGTCAGTACTCACTGGGTTAGCCTGGCTAGCTTTCCCTCTAGTACTCTGATCAGTCCCTGATCCTCACCCACGATAGGACACACGAACATACGAGGGTGCCCTTCAGGGCGGACTGGTCCAATATCTGCATTTTGACACATAAATAGGATTAAGACTCGTACATATGTATATATCTATCATTTGAAAAATTCATAAAAATTGATAATGATAAAAAGTTAAAAATTACTTACCCATCTCTCCCCATGCTCCTCCTGGAGGGAGGACAAGGTCGGGGTCACCTCGGAAGTCTATTCCGGCATATGGAAACTGCTCCAATGCTAGCAACTGTCGTTCCCGCCATGAGTAGAAGTCAGCATCATATACACTCTGTACTATGTCTCCTCCTCCTTGATGGAGGAAGATGTCTCCCCACCGGTTCAGCCTTGGCTGACATGGAGATCTGACCTGTAGCGGTATAGTAGGGCTCATGGCTGGTACTCTCTAGAAGAAGAATGCCACTAATATGCTTGCATAGCCAAAATTCTTGTGTCTTCCTCTCTTGCAGTCGGATAATTTCCTCCTCAAAATGGGGGCAAATCCCGAGCACCAATCATAGAGAGCACCTCTCAAGCAGTCAACTTCCACCCTCATTTGGTTCTTGGTGGCCATATGTAACCCTGTGGATCCTGCAAGTCTCACAATGGTACTAGCTAATACCTGGAGAGTAAAATCCTAAATGTCTGCAATAAGAATGCTGCTTCCTTTCTTCTGAGTACCCAGTGTACAGAATATGTCTACATAGTTTTGGACACTTAAGGGGTCACCGCCCCTACCCATGCCCTCCAAGTTCACTGGTGCTCCCCGTTGTGACAACCCAGTAATGAAATATATGTCTTCCATGGTAAGCTCTAAGGTTTCACCTTGAAGATTGAACATCCCCATCTCATGATCCCAGTACTTGACCATGAACTCTAGTATGCGGACATTGGCCCGCATGGGCGATGTACAAAATAAATTCAGCAGCCCACTAGTCCTCAATGCCTGTATGGTGGGCGCGCTTTGGAGTGCCGCATGATCCATTATTTTGTGCTCCCTCTCCCTCCACTCCAAAACCATATTTTACCTGGAAAATACAAGCAATAGAATTCAGTATTCCCATATCAAATTTTAAAAATCTTGAATATTTTTTAAACCTTTTCCCACTGCGTAGCATTCGCAACTGTCTATTTTGGTAGGTCACAGATCATTCACGGCTGTTCAGTTGGACAACTCGCGAATATAATGTGTATTCGCGAGTTTCCCTCTTAGCAACCTGTGAATGCGCACTGCCATCATTTTGGGTGCTGTTTAATACTGAATTCACCATTAAACCTAGTATTTGTTTGGATCAATTTGATGACCTTAGGGTGTAGAATTACCTGAAGCTGATGGATTCCGATTTTGACGGTCCAATTGTCCACAATGATCAATCAACGGTAGAGGGTAAACTTTGCTTTTTTTGGCTCAAAAGTTCAAATGGTGAGTTTGTTTTACTTTTCAAGCTATTTATAGAAATAATATTTCATAAAGTGGGTCTTTTTCCATAGTTTGAAATTCCAATTAACTAATATCGCCCTCTTTGTGCCTTGAAACAGGTTTATCACTTTTTACAAAGTGTTGTTGCTCCAATAGGGTGGTTTTGATATTTTCCAACACATGTTGGAATCTTTTCACTCCACATTAACCTTAGTATTCAACATTTTGCCACGGACTATGGTATTCTAAGCCATTAGTCCCTTGTCTCTACCATTGTTCTTCCGTGGCTAGGGCCCTTATTTCATGCGTATCATCTTTATATGCCTTTGTTATCCTTTGATGCTCATGCCACCACTGTTTCAAGTTTAGGGGTTTCCTCTTAGCTATTTTTCACGCCAAATAGAGTTTCTTCTGAATCTCTTTTTACAAGCTATCCCTTTGTAGGACTCCCCACCCTTATGGAGTTTCTTTAGGCCCAGGTCTGACTCCTCCAAAACAGACTTGACTGCCGAGTTATCTCGTCCGTTCAAGATCGTTAAGAATATGTGAATGGGCATCCCCATTGGTGGTAGGTTATCTCTTTCTCAGACCATGCGGAATAATATGAGAAAGGATCACTCTCTTTTCTTTTGAATTGAGAAGAGTATTCTTATGCATAGGTTTATCACTTTTTTGGACCTGAGGGACTAAATTGACGGAAAAGGAACACCCGGTTTGAGCTTAGTTTTCTCTTTTTCATGCTTTGGACCCAAACATGAAAAATATTTCGAGTGTACTTTGTGTCTTTGTCATGCTCGTTAAACATTAAAGAACAAAGCAACGAGTTTATTGTTGTAAGCCCCATTTCTCGTAATCAAATGGATCTTTCCGAGTGAGCTTGCTTTCCTTCACACTCGTAAAACTCAAGCTATTTTATGTTGTTTTGGAAGGAGCATTGGGTAGGTGGTGATTTAACCTTTTTCAGACCTCCCTGACTAAGTACGAAAAAGGTGCACCTTTTCTTCTTCGGAAGTTAAGAGAGTTCTTCTGTGGTTTGTTTTATACTTTTTCGGCCCTAGGAGACTAAATTGGATGAAAAAGGACCCCCCTAGAGTCTTCTTTGGAGTTTTTATACTCTCTAAATGAGAAAACACCAGTTGAGCATGTACTAATTCGGGCTCATTAAATCCATGAATCAGTGCCACTATCAAGCATTATTTTCCCATCTTTTCAAGCTTGTTAAAAAATGAAGAGGGAACTGAGTTTACTTTCCTGGACTCGTTAAAATTTAATAGGGAAGGTAAGGAAGAAGTTTTCTCTTGTTTTCAGTAATGGCAGCATGTCATCCTTGAACATAGAACTCTTTGCTTTTCAATATCCATGTTTCAGTGTCTACTTGTGTTCAGCTATCACTTTGAGTTTCTTACTCCTCTTGTCCATTATACCTGGGGAATCTGATCATGTCTCCTACATGACAGATAGGTCTAGTTGTTCTATATATAAGTTATACGCTACCTTGGGTCATCTCTGTGTTGTGCTCACTATTCAAGGAATCTTCCCAATGTCTGCTCTATAGCCTGATCCCATCACTGTTATATCTGTTATCTATTTGTGTCTCCCTTCTTTTTCCCAGTTCCTAGTCACTCTTGTGATCCGTTGGAGGATCTATTGCCTTCCTTATCACAGCATGGTTCCGTTTCAGTACTTCCTGATGACGAAGACCTAGAGTTTTGACGATAGTACCTCTGGATTCACTTTCATCATTAGTGAATTCCTTTGCTTCAGTTGTCAACTATCACCTATTGGTTGACAAACTGTTGAATCCTCTCCATGTTCGACTTCAGCTTACCCTTATTCACATGGTTTGGATTGTACTGGTTCTTTGAGATCCTTTATGAAGACCTTAGTCCCTCACATATGGACTAAGTTGCGCAAGGTTATGTTCTATTCATCTACATAGCTTCCAGATCTTTGACGACTCATCATTATTGTATATTATGGCTTCGTCCACCTTTGTAATATACGTGGTTTTTTACCCGTATCATATGATGTACTCAAATATTGTAAAGGAGCTAATGTTCCGGTAAATTGAACATAGCATCCTCAGATGTAACTTTGTATATGACATTACTATTTATTTGTTTCAGGTACTTTCTTTGCTCCATTGGATTTATGATTTCTCCAAAGCAGCATATTATAATATATTTCAGCCATCGCTTCCCTCTGACCTCACACATTAGGGGGCATATTTTATACACCTGAATGGCACCTCTCCGTTTGAGTGCCGACATCCCTCATGTTGGCACACAAAAGGACATCTATGGATAGAGGTTTTCCCAAAACACTATAGCTTGGCTTACTATATGATACATCCCTCCTCCATCCAGCTGGTTACTTTTCCATTTTATTATGTTAGGTTGTATTCGCGACTCTCCACATATGCAATTCGTGCATCATTCACGAGTGTCAGTTGATGCAAGTCGCAAATGGATTTATTCGCATGTTTCTCTTATAGAAACTCGTGAATAATTCACGGGTTGTCCTTCTACATACCCATGAATATGTCTCTTAACATTTAAACATTAAAAAATGCGCTGATATGAGATTAGTTAAGCCATTTACCAATAATCCTCTTAACTGTCTCAACCTCCTCAACCTTCGAAACTGCCTTATTTCCTCCATATAAATACAGGCCTTGGGGAGGGTGTTGGATATACTTTTGAAGAGCAAAGTTATGCTGGTGGATTGTATACAGAAGTCTTTGGAGCAGTGGAACTCAGAATCCTTTGGTTGCAGAGGAGTCCTTGTCTCAGGCGTTGGGTTGTAATCTGAACTCTTTCCATTGTTGATAATAAAGAGAATCCTTCTTCCATATGTGTTTCATGTATCTTGGTTTGATAAATGTTTATGTTTCTGCATCTTATATGTGATTTATCTAACCTCCTTATATATATATGAATCATCTTGTATCTGGAAGATTGTTTCTTGACAGGTGAAAGAGGAGCAACCTTGAAGACTTTGGAGGTGAAGCAGAGTGGAAGAGGACTAGCAAGGATCGACCTTCAGTAATCGAGTAAGTCTTTCTAATCCTCCTATTTCTTTTACTGCACTTTAGAGTCAATTGTCTGCAAGTTGATTGAGTATGTTGGTAACCCTATACCTATGGTTATTAGGTGTGTAATCCTGTACAACAGAAGCTAATACACTAGAAGATTTAAGTGGATAGGTAAGGTGACATCTAGGCCATAAAAAGTTCAAAATTACTCCTTCCAGTTGAAATTTTATTTGTGATTCTATCGGCCCATAATGCAAACTTGATCTTGCTATCCCAATCCCTTTTATTATCACCCATAGTTTTCTTGATTATGGTCATTAAGTTTTTGTTACTTGACTCAGCTAGACCATTTCCTTGGGGATAATAGCTGGATGAATAGGATAGGACAATGCCGTACTTGAAACAAAAGGATGACATCTCGAAGGAAACAAATCACGGGCCATTAGCTATGATGATTCTGGCTGGCACACCAAATCTTGAGATAATCTTATCTTCTAAGAAATCCATGACTACAACATCGGTTTCCTTCTTGGTGGGTATCACCTCTACCCACTTGGTGAAATAAATAGTGGTGATAAGTATCCAAGAATAACTATTGCTCGAGTTATATTTGAACTTACCGGTGAAATCAAGCCCCCACTGCTGGAAAGGGGCTTGGACTACTATTGGGTTTAAGGGAAAGGCCTTCATTTGCTACTTTCTAGTGAAAAACTGACACTGGGGGAAAACTCTGACGGACTTATGCACATCTGAAAAAAGGTTTGGCCAATAGTAGCCTGCTCTAAGGATTTTATGGGTGGTTGTTCTTGCCGCAAAATGTCCACCAAAAAATCCTGAATGGAACTCAACCATGAGTTTATTGGACTTAGGTCCATCGACACATATAAGCATCAAGCCATCGGGGTTTCTCCAACCCAAACCATCTTTTTTTCAACAATACTTAGTTGCTTTTAACCTTAATGCTCTCGTTTTATGTTTAAGTAAGTGATCAGGGCATGTAAGGTTGCGAAGGAAAACTATGATGTCGGTATACCAAGGGTGTTGTTCCAATTTCTGAAGCTCGTCTGATACAATTTGTTCTGAAACACTATTCTGGCATATTATTCCTAATTCCATTTCATTTCCTTGGGTCAACATCTTGTTGGCTAGAAAAACTGTCCTAAGCAAACTTACAGAAAGGAAACCCACACACTTGACTTAATGCAATCTTGTATGTGTTTAAAGTAACTGTCTTTCATAGGATCAAGTCCCTGCTGCCTGTATGATGTGCTCTCAGAGTAGAGAGTCTCTCTAAGGTGTATGTGTGTGGGATTTGCTTAAATCAATATTCTAACAAATCAAAGAAATTTAACCTAATGACTAACTAAATCTAAAAGAAACTACCTTAAACTAATTGCAAAATATTAATAGCTCCTAATTCTGCTCTATGATAATCTAGATGCAAATTACCTATCTCGACCAAGAGCATGAGTTATTAATTTGACAAAAGGTTTTAAAGCATAAAGATGATCAACAATTCTGAATTGGTAGAAAAGTCTCCAATAACAGAAGTAAATCTCAATTATCCTACAACAAGATGACATTCTATTGTACAATAATTGAAACATAAATTAAAACCAAAATATACATGATATTAAATAGATACACAATCCTAAAACATATGAATATAATAATATACTAACTTGTAAATGAAACAAGGTCAACCTGCAAGTTAGAAATTTATCAAAAATAGATTTATGAACAATTGAAATTATGAAGAAGTTCATTCATCTCAACATGACAATAAACCATTTATATTTCAGGCAAGCATAATCATTCGAAGTCCATTAAAAATATTTCACATATAATAGCAAGATATATATATATATGAAAGTAAAGATAACAAAAGAGAATAATCAGTAACATAGTACATATGTTTTAAAGACTTATCTAGGGTCTTTAATATCCTGCAACAATCAATAATCCTCAGAAGAAGTTCAAAGAACACCAACATAACAAAATAAATTATAATACCATATAATATAAATTCTCCCAAATGTCTTAGAAATCAAACCCCTTATCAATGTTTGGAACTTGTTTATATAGAAAACAAACCCACTTCTAATCAACTGACCACCTTATTTCTATGGTACTACGTGGATTCATATCCGAATATAGAGAAAAAGAAATGCCATGATTCTAGGTGTGCTGTTGAGTGACAACTGGGATGGAATAATGTGAAAGATAATAACTAACTTACTGGATAAAATCCAGTATCATTATTCCCCTGCATGAGGCATCATTATATTCGACAATCCATCAACTGACAATGCTCAAAATTATAAATGTGGAACCAAAAAAAATAGTGAATAGTTGCATGTTCAGGGCATCTTCCAATGAGTAAGCTCCAACTAATCGAATCCCAAAATTGTAGCATAGCATCAACCCTCAGCTCACATACTTCATGACACCTGAAATTTTCAAACAAAATCAATCAACAAAGTGAAAATAACAAAATATATAAAATAAATAAATAGGATGCCTGCATAATTTTCATTCTGCGGGCATCCTTATAAAATAAAATGAAAACACTTTGCACCAAAAATGAGATCTGAAAAATATAGGACATCACTAACCTATAGAAGCTGATTTTTAAATCATCTGTATGCCTAACAAAGTTATAAATCATTAAAAAAAATTGAACTTCATACAGCAAACATAAATATCAAGTTTTAAGGGATGATTCAATAGAAAATTGAATCGACACACTTCGTCTTGCTTCATCTAATTTAGCCTTAAATCTAACAGCTCTCATATTGACAATATTGTTTTGTTTGATCAATTTTTTATTTTTTCATAGAAGGTTTTTAGCCTAAGCTTTATATCTAAGCTTCTTTACCCTCAAGAGATTCCATTTACCAAACCAGGAAGTCAAATCATATTTCAAGCTCACAATTTCTTCCATAGCGAATCCCTAATAACCTGAGCCTCCTTCAAATCATTTTCCAAGGATGATATGACCTGAGCATAGGGAATTTGATCAGGTTGTTCTACTACTCCTACATTTGGCTCCCCATTACCTCTCACCTCTGTACATTGCTTCTCGTCGATTTCTTGATCTACATGAGGCCCAGGATTTAATTGTTGGACATCCCCAGCCCTAGTTTCAGATGCATATATGTAGTTCAGATCAAGAACGATTGGACCAACTGGAGATTCATTGGGTTGAGACTCTGAAGAATCGCTCAATTCGATGATAGGGGAATCCCCTATACTTAAATCTCTACTCGCAAAGAGCATGGACGTCATGCTACGAGTGGTTCGACAAATTGCCCGATTACTCAGCACCCTATTGATTTCATCTTTGGTTGGTTTATGACTGATGTTTGTCTGTGAATATGGAAGGCCATCATTTAGGAAAGTTGGAATAACGACGGGTTCCTTCATTTAAGGCTGAGAGTCTGTAACATATGTCTCAAGGTTTACCTCAGACTCAACCTTAAGGCAACCACCACTTGAGGCTTGATCGGGTTCACTTACTCATGACTCTATACACCTTATTCTAGTTTTGGACCTCTGTCGAGGCCACTCATTTTCCCCAAACTTATTATGAGCGAGAAAAGATTCCCAAGAATATCCCAGCTCTCCCAATCGGTAAGAAACAAGTATCTTAATAAGCCCATGATGAAACAAGCTCCGTTCCTTTTCCCCCACATTACTATGATAAGCACAAGCCATCTTCTGCAAAATACTTAAGAAGTAATATGACATATTTAAAAGATGCCCTTTAAAAATTGTTAATAGCTGAAGATGATAAAAATGAGTTTGAGAGAGTCGACCTTCACAGGTGACATACCTGATAATGAGTTCAACGAAAGAACACTTCTTATTCAATATCTGGGAAGGGAAACCAGAATTATATTCTATCTACTAGTTAGCTGGAGTCAAGAAATCCTTCCAATAATCATTCTTCATATGTTTGCCCTTATACCAGCATTCTCCTTCCATTGGAAAACCTATAGCCTGAGAAAGGAATTCCTCTGTCAACTGCAAAAAAATATCTCCTACCTATGCTTTCATACCATCAAATGAAGTTGTGAATTCCCTAGAGACCACCAAATTAAAACCAGAAAATTTCTGTAGAAGCCCTAGCCATCCTACCTTTACCAGCAATTCACAGAAATCGGGAGTAGCATCTAAATATTCATCACCTATGAGCTCAAATATTGAAACAGGATCCATAATAGCAATTACACAAGCTTCATGGATTTTCAAAACCCAAACTGATAAACACAGTCGATCTATCATGGGTTCATATAGATTCACCAAAACTCCAAACATCTCCATTTCACCAAGGTACTGTGAACCTTCATGCGTAGTCATAGAACGCAGGGTCATCATGCCTTTGAGTTGAAAAGTTAATGGAAATCGTAGAACACTTACCATGCAATAATGACCTTCAGAAATATCAAGAGGATAACAGCTATAGGTGACACTTGCATGATTGCAAATCAATAGATGGTAGACAATTGGATTATGTAGATATCAAACCCTCACTTTCCACGATAATGCCAATGTTAACTAATATACCTTCACACTAATACATAGCTAAAATAAACCCATAAGCCTCTAACATTAACTTCAAAGTGTAATCTAATGGTTACAACCACACAATTTTTCATTATCGCATATATAAGTAACCCCAAGATTTAATAAGGAAAGATACAATGGTTTTGATTAAAATCACGATTGATATTGCAATGATGAGGAAGAATAAGTAAATTTAGTCAAGACCACAACAATATTTTAAGAATTATTTTAGCCACTTATGATGGAATTTTAACACTGACTTTACCTCAAGGTATCATTTAAAAATTTCATAATCCCATAAATCTTATCTCATCTTAAGATACAAAGTTCGTAAATGAGGACAAGTGTATAACAATGGGGAACTTGTGATATCAATATGAAATAAGCTTTTATCCCCATGATTATTATGATGAGATAGATGTTTTGGAAGTGGAAGAGTTCATTAGACCACGCGTATAAATTGGAAAACAAAAGTCATATAAGGTATTAGCTTACTAGGTTAACAGTCAAGACAATTGATGTAATGAATTTACTTGACCTTGAATTTGAATGAATGCTCGATATTGTAAAATTATGAGTTGCTAACTTTCAGGATTATAAACTTTACAAATGATCAAGAAGAAATAAGAAACTAAAGCCAAGAAATTCATTCCATATATAGGCGATGCTAATCCCCCTATATCAATCAATCCATCAACTTTTATTGGAAGTACCTTCAGAATCAAATATTTTGAAGGAAATCATAATATATTTATTGTTGAGTGTTGATCAAGGTTGTGATATCTAATGTCGTTTAGAAAATTGATGAAATGACAAATTGAAATTCCATGCTCAAATTGCTCTGGAGGGTGTTGCTTTCCAAAAAATGGTGACATGATGGGACCGAACCAGTTATCTCTATGAAAACAATGTCCATACTTCAGATAATCAAAGATGATGTATTTAAAGTATCAAACATCAGGTTAAGTGATTCAATTTCCAAACCAATCTAAACATATAACCAGAACTCAACATATTCTTCAACAATGAGCCTATACCTGTTATCTGGGTATTCCTGGTCCATTTCAACCTTAGGTAGGTATAGAGTAAAATAAATTAATTCCAATGTAAATCTAAAAGACTGAAGATAGGTTAGCCAATACCAATAAAGATGTAGCTTCTCCAGAACATCAGCTGATTTTCTTCTCATTCAAGCAAAAGTAGCAGACATTATTCACTTTTAACTATCCATTTTTTTTATAAGAATAATTTAATATATACATATTATATACACGGAGATAAATATGAAAAACATTAATCAGGAATACTACTTAGATTGGTGACCAAATGATGATAGCCTTATTCACCAATCCTACCAAAAACTGATCAAGCCAGCTCGTGATGAGACTTCCTGCCTCTTAGTTTATTCGACTGAGAGTTGTTGTCTTGGCTTGGTGATCAGATTTTGACAATGTCATTCCAATAAAACCTATGATCATAACCAAACCGGCTCATGATGAGACCTTCTGTTCCCTGATTAAACTCTTTCATATTGACCAAAAAACAATTTAAAGCCTTTAATTCAAGACTACTGCCTTGGCTAGGTGACCAAATGTATTTACAGAAATGAGTGAGAAAACCACAGACTTCTTAGGACGACTAGATATATTCAACTAATCTTCAAGCCTAGTAGACATCAACTAGAACTAGTAAATAAATTTCCTGAGATATTTGTTTATAGGAAGGCATCCAAAGATAACAATCAAGGAATGCTAAAAGAAAAACTATATAGGTCGAAAACTAAGATAGGTTTGCAACCAAATCACTTGTGAGACATCAGATACTCCTGGACAAAATTAGAGATTACGATCTGATATGTATTTCAGTCATTCCAGTTTGACCGAATTTCAGCATCAGGCTAGTCCTTAAAGCCATGTCAAATACTTCATGCCAAATTTTATGAGAAAATATGGAAGATGTGTCTGATGAAGCAAATATGTACAGAGATAAGCATGCATATTTATGTACAATGAATGATCTCTAAGAAAACAAATTAGTTTGTATGATCCATCATCTGAAATTTCAGGTAAGTAAACGTGATGATGGAATGAAAGATAATTAGCGAGTACAAGATCATTAGATTCAACAAATCTAGAAATCAGAATGAAACGATAAATATGTACAGAAATATACACAACGAAAATATACAATGATAATGATTTAATGATGTGGGATTGCTGAAAATAACTCTTGAGGATATGCCCATTTACTGGGAGGGTATCAAGCTGTCCTTGCAAAGTCTACAAACGGAAAGTACTAGGACAAAGTTTTTCTGCTATAGTGTATGGACCTAAATAGAGATGTTGGAATTTTGTATGTTCCCCTTTTTCCTCATGTGCTTTGTCCCATTTCAATACTAGATCACCTACTTGTAATTCCCTGTTTGAGGATGGGCCACGATCAAACCATGATTTAACAATTTGTTGATGCTTTGCGAAATTTCATTTAGCATTCTCTCTCTCTTCTTCCAATTTTAACAGCATGTTGATTCTTTCTTCAATGGTTGAACACTCTATCTCTTGTACAGATTGTGCGAGCTGTAATAAAGGAAAAAACAGATTTGGAGGAAGAATAGCCTCCATGCCATATACCAAAAAGAAAGGATAATTACCAACAGATGATTTTGGGGTAACCCTGTCAGCCCATAGAGCTTGGTATAGAATAGTGTGCTAGTTCCTATGATGTTCAGCTATTGATCTCTTCAAAATTTTCAGCAAGTTTTTATTCGTTGATTCAACAAGGCCATTACCTTGTGGATGATAGCTTTCTGAATATCTGATGTTGATTCCCTTTTCTAAAGAAAATTCAGTTAGTTCTCCAGAAGAGAAATAAGATGCGTTATCAAAAATGAGAGATTATGGCACCCCAAATATGGTAATTATGTTAGTTTCAAGAAAATGCAACACCTGATTTGTATTAACCACCCAGAATGGTTCATCTTCAGACCATCGAGTAAAGTAATCAGTGGTAGTTATGATGTACTTATGCTGAAGAGAGGAGGATGGATTTATTGGTCCCACGATATCGATTCCCCATTGCTGGAAAGGCCTATCCACCACCACAGTTTGTAAAGGAAACATTGGTTTTTTACTCTGCCAGATGCAGTCTGACAATATTGATACCTTCTTATGAAAGCATGGGCATATTTAAATAAGGTTAGACAAAAATAACCTTCCCTTGACACTTTATGAGAGGTAGTGTCACCACCGAAGTGGCCACCAGTAGGGCCATCATGTAGTTTTTTCAAGATTGAATCAGATTCCTCTTTTTCTAAACAGTGAAGCAAAACTCCATCTATGTTTTTCCTAAAAAGTACATTATTTACCAACTAGTAGGCTACTTATTTTATCCTTACATCTCTCTTATTATTTATCTCCAAATGATCTGGAGCATATCCAGTTTCAAGATAAGTTTGAATATCCGTATACCATGAACATGCAAGATCTGGGATAAAATGGATTTCCTTTTGCAGCAATGAATCATATAAAAACACGTCATTCTAATCAACAGGCATATGTGTTGATTCAACTTCCAATTTGCACAACCGCAACCCATGTACAACCTAAGAGGGTTTAATCTCCAGGTGATACCCCTGCAGAGCAGCCATCCAATGTGCTCTTTTTTCTCCAAGATCCTTTTGAACTAACAAATTTCTCACAGCAGAGAATGGAACAATTACCTTGGTTTTTGATTTCAGGAGGTAGGGCCGAAAATGTTTTACTGCCTTGAACACAGCAAAATCCTGTTTATCCACTTTGTGGTAGTTCAACTCAACTCCTTTTAAATTTTAGCTCATGAAAGAGATAGGTACTTCATCCTCCTGCTGGATCTTCTGAGTAAGGACAACTGTGTAAGATATGTCAGAAGTGAAAGTATAGCGAATAAAGTCTTTCCTAAAATCATGGCTTATGAGTGAGGGTACCTCAGCTATGGCTTCTCTAATTCTGATAAATGATTCTCTCTCGTTATCTTCCCACAAAAATTTATTGTCTTTCTTTATCATATTCTACAGTGGGCGCACAATTTCAGAAAAAACTTGGAACCAACCTTCTCACAAAATTTATCTTTCCCATAAAGGATTGCATGGCTTTCTCAGTAGAAGGGAAAGGAATCTTAGAGATATATTTGGTTCTTTCTGGGTCAATCATGATCCCTTCCTTTGAAACTACAAATCCTAGAAAAATTCCCTCTATTACTGCAAATATTGTCTTTTTAGGATTAAGATAAATAACGAACTTTCTACAACGTTCGAGCACTTTGTGCAAGAGTGAAATGTGATCAGATCTATTTTTGGAAAACACAGTAACGCCAGCTAAATAGATAATGATTGAATGATTGATCAGACCTCTGAAAGCAACATCCATTTCCCTTTGGAATGTAGCCCCAGCATTTATCAATCCGAAAGGCATATTCCTGTATGCATAGGTTCCCCAAGGGGTTCTAAAAGTAGTTTTCAGCCGGTCTACAGGAGAAACCAGAACCTGATTGTACCAAAAAAAACCCATCTAATAAAGATAGCATCTGAGCACATGATACCTTCTGGAGGATCTATTCCATGGGCAGAACCGGATAGTTGTCCTTTTTCGATGATCGGTTTAGGTTTTAGAAATATACACATAACGTATTATCTCCATTTTTCTTCATAACAGGAACAAGGTTTTCCACCCAGTGCATATTGCATATAGGAAATATAATCCGAGCATCAAGCAATTTATTTAATTCTTTCTTTACCGCTGGTTCTAAGGCAGGGTGCATTTTCCTTAGTTTTTGTTGGAATGGTTTCGACTGGAGTTTCATAGGGATTACATATTGTATGATCTGTGTATCAAAAGTATTTATATAATTGTATGACCATGCAAATATATCCTTGAATTCATTAAATAGTTTCAGAAAGGCTGATTTTTCATTTTGGTTATAATTTGATCCTAAATTGATATTTTGAGGATTTGCTTCCATGCCTAAGTTTATGGATTCATAATGCATGTTAGAATTGTTCGTCTTGCAATTAGGAACTCCTTTAAACTTATCATGTAGGTCATAAAATTTTTCAAGTCTAAGAACTGAAGTAGGGATCAAATTTACTAGCTCAAAGGATTTGTCAACAAGATGAGGTGGATGGATTATTGAGAAATTGTGCAGATCTTCATCATGCGTGATCTCGTCAATTGTTGATTCTTTAAAAGCATATTCTCCCATTAAGAAGTCAATAATATGTAAATCATCATTAAAGACATGCCATTTAGTGATTTTGTCAGGGATTGACGGTCTAAATAATAGTTCAATAGAAAAAGCATTGGGAGAAAAATTCTCTGATGGAATGAGTCGTGAGGCTACATTTGCCAAGAGGTCAGCTTCTTGATTCTGAAAACGAGGAATAGACTCGATATTAAAAGCATCAAATTCTGAAATTAGACTCCATAACTCCTTTTGATAACTTTGCAAATGATTAGATAAATAATGAATGGAATTGCGGACTTGCCGAACAATGATTTTAGAATCACCGAATGCAACTAGAACCTTAACATTTAATTCCAACGCCTTCTTGAGTTCTTGGATGAGGGCCTCACATTCTATTGTGTTATTTGTGTAGAGAAATTCAATCCTACAAGATAGCATATGTTTGTTTCCTACAGGATATAGGAGCATGCAACCTACTCCTGCACCTTCCTTAGATCAAGAACCATCAAAGTAAAAATTTCAAGGTTTATCAACAAGATTAACTACATCATTTACATTATTTACAACATTAATCAAACTAGGAGAAGCTTCCTAAAAATCACAATGTAAAATTTCTAATTTATTTACAGAATCAATAAATGTAGATTTAAGTGAGGGAAAACTCCCCAAATCTGAATCATACCCATATTTACCTAAGATATAATCACTAAACATGACCAGTTCATTAGGGGAATTTATCTCTATCACTGTGTGTTTCATGTACCTTTCTCTGTCAATCCTAATCTGATTTGGTTGCCCATTTTTAGGTAACCATAAGTGTGACCATTCGGTTGAAAAATAGCCTTTTAAAGCTTGAGACCAGTCATGGCTTAAGAACAACCCATAAACATTAGGTATGTCTACTACCACTACATAGATGACCTAGAAGAACTATGGATTAGTGGCCATTTTGATCATTACTCCTTTCAATTATCCTACAATTTTCACCTTAGATCGGTCCAGTTGGCTGATTTGAATTTCACAAGGTGTGGGCTTAGCATTCAATTTCTTATAGACTGAATAAGGCATAACGTTTGATGAAGCACCGGAATCGACCATACAATTATGAACATTCTGATTGAATATTTCAAATGTTAGTAGGAAGGGGGGAGTTGTATATTTGGAGTTCTTACCTATCAGTGTATCCTTATCAGTGGTTGTTTTGATGTTGTCATTAAAACTAGCTGCTACTTTACTGGTTGAAGGATCAAGGTTATTTACTGTAGGTATAGAGGGATGATTTCTTTTGGAATTGGTATTTTATGAAGTTGTTAACTTTTGAGAGTATTGAGCCTCTAGGCATAGGGTAAATTTTCAATAAACAAAACATGCTAATGTTTGCCCTTTGTTTCTTGAGATTGTCAATGATGTCATACTAGAGATCCATACCTTGAGTTATAGGATGCTGATTCGTGGGTTGAGGACTGTTTCTAGGTGTGGGTGATGGTTGAGAATCTACAGGCCCTTTACTCCTGGTATTATGGGTGTGTTGGTTGACAAAGACAGAATGATCATTACACTCTTCCTCTTTGACTGAGCTATCCCAGAAATGGCAATTAAATGGGAGAGGATCCTCAGGGTTTTACTCCTCAGTTTCAGGCTACTCATGTTCATGATCCTCTTCCAAATCTTGATCAGGTGAAGTTTTAGGTAAGGTATAGACAACCCTTATAGTGTTAAAAAATTCCTCATTGGTTTAAATGTTAGGTAGAGTATTTTTCCTTGCATTTGGTGATGTATATGGTTAATATGGGGTTTTAAAATTTCCTCTATTCGAAGTACCTTCCCCATTATTTCGTTTTAATATCACCACTTCATTTGTAAGACACCTAACTGTTTGTTGTAATTTTTCGACATCGAAAGTAGAAGTATCTCTTTTATATGTGTTAGCTCTCATTGTGGTTTCATTTCTTTTATGAAAAGGAATATCAGTTTTTCCATTATTTTCTGGTTCAAATGTCATCAAATTCTTTTCGACCTTTATTGCTTCTTTGAATGTTTCAACCAACGTGATCTTACCATCTTGTTTCACAAAACTACCAAGGGATTTAGGTAAAGCTGAAGCATTATTCTCAATTAAGATATCCTCTGGAGGTTGAGAGGATACTAGTATTCTATTCAGGAGAGTAAGGAAATGTTGGTTTTATTCATTCCTTGTTTTCCATCTTGATTCTAGCCAATCTAGTGCTAACAAAATAGGAGTTTTATCTTCACCAAATTTGTTTAAGAATGCCTGACTAAAATCACCCCAACTAGTTATAGATCCTTGGGTTAGGGAAAAATACCAAAATGCATCTTTTCCTTCGAAAGTTAAAGGGAATAGTCGACATACCACATCCTCATGCTGAACATTCATAGTCTGAACAGTAAAGATGAATTTTTCAATGTGATTTTCGGCAATCCCCTTACCATCTGGGTCAAACTTAGGCATCATTTTATTAGGATGTTTAGGTATATTATGCTACAGTCTAGGTATAGCAACAACACCATGTCGTAACCATTGTCTATCACCATTAGGGTTACCTTGGTCACGATCACCCATGTCTTGATCATATTCTGAATCTGATGAAGACTCATTGTTATGATCATGGGAGCTATCAAGTGGTGATTCAGGAGGTGAAGGGGGTTGGTCAGATCCACCTTTAGATAATAGTCGTTGCGAGGTTTTAGGGTGAGTTATTCCTCTCAAAAGGATACTAAGGTGATAATTAAGAGATACTCTCAATGGTTCAAGAGGTTCTTCACCAATTGAGTCGACAACTAACTTGGTCACTGCCAAGGTTTGAAAATGAACTCTGCTTGGTAAACCGAAATTGATCAGAGGAATCCTTGTTTGGAGAGAATAGGCTCTAGTTAAAATCCTTTGTGATTCATTTGAGGTTTGATTTATCTCTTCCAAGGAAACTAGTGAGACAGTAGTGTCTCTTTCAATAATGGTCCTAACCATATCCAAAAAGGGTGTAGTTACAAATTCAGGTTGTGATGTAGAGACCAAGGTAGACAATGTTCCAAAACTTGTAAGAGGGGAAGTAGGTTGACTGTTGGTAGGAGCGTTATGTGATCGATCAGCCATTAAGCTTTAAGCTCATGCCCTCCTTCTAGTGCCATTTGTTGGCTGGAAAAACTGTCCTAAGCCAACTTACAGAAAGACAACCCACACACTTGACTTAATGAAATCTTTTATGTGTTTAAAGTAACTGTATTTCATAGGATCAAGGCCCTGCTGCCTGTATGATGTGCTCTCATAATAGAGATTCTCTCTAAGTTGTATGTGTGTTGGATTTGCTTAAATTAATCTTTTAACAAATCAAAGAAATTTAACCTAATGACTAACTAATTATGAAAGAAACTACCTTAAACTAAATGCAAAAAATTAATAGCTCCTAATTCTGCTCTATGATAATCTATATGCAAATTACCTATATTGGCCAAGAGCATGAGTTATTAATTTGACAAAAGGTTTTAAAGCATAAAGATGATCAACAATTCTGGATTGGTAGAAAAGTATCCAATAACAGAAGTAAATCTCAATTATCCTACAATAAGATGACACTCTATTGTACAATAATTGAAACAGAAATTAAAACCTAATATCAATGATATTAAATAGATACACAATCTTGAAACATATCAATATAATCATATACTAACTTGTAAATGAAACAAGGTCAACTTGTAAGTTAGAAATTTATCAAAAATATATTTATGAACAATTCAAATTATGAAGAATTTCATTCATCTTAACATGACAATAAACCATTTATATTTCACACAAGCATAATCCTTCGAAGTCCATTAAAAAATTTCACATATAATAGAAAGATCTATATATATATGAAAGAAAATATAACAAAAGAGAATAATCAGTAACACAGTACAGATGTTTTAAAGACTTAGCTAGGGTCTTTAATATCCTGCAACAATCAGTAATCCTCAGAAGAAGTTCAAAGAACACCAACACAACAGAATAAAGTATAATACTGTAGAATATAAATTCTCCAAAATGTCTCAGAAATTGAACCCCTTATCAATGTTTGGAACTTGTTTATATAGAAAAAAAACCCACTTCTAATCAACTGACCACCCTATTTCTATGATACTACATGGATTCCTATCCAAATATAGAGCAAAAGAAATGCCATGATTCTAGGTGTTTCGTTGAGTGACAACTATGATGGAATAATTTTAAAGATAATAACTATCTTATTGGATAAAATCCAGTATCATTATTCCCCTGCATGAGGCATCATTATATCCGACAATATATCAACTAGTAATGCTCAAAATTAGAAATGTGGAACCAAAAAAATAGCGAATAGTTGCATGTTCAGGGCATCTTCCAACGAGTAAGCTCCAGCTAATCGAATCCCAAAATTGTAGCATAGCATCAACCCTCAGCTTGCATACTCCATGACACCTGGAATTTTCAAACAAATTAGTTAGAAAAGTGAAAATAACAATATATAAAATAAATAAATAGGATGCCTGTAGAATTTTAATTCTGCAGGTATCCTTATAAAATAAAACGAAAACACTTTGCACCAAAAACGAGATCTGAAAAGTATAGGACATCACTAACCTGTAGAAGCTGATTTTTAAATCATCTGTATGCCTGACAAATTTTTAAATAATAAAACAAAATTGAACTTCATACAGCAAACATACATATCAAGTTTTAAGGGATGATTCAACAAAAAATCGAATCGACACATTTTGTCTTGCTTCATCTAATTTAGCCTTAAATCTAAGAGCTCTCATATTGGCAATATTTTCTTATTTGATCAATTTATGATTTTTTGATAGAAGGTTTTTAGCCTGATCTTTATATCTGAGCTTCTTTACCCTCAAGAGATTCCATTTATCAACCCAGGAAGTCAAATCAGCTTTCAAGCTTGCAATTTCTTCCATAATGAATGCCCTAATAACCTGAGCCTTCTTCAAATAATTTTCCAAGGATGATATGACTTGAGCATAGGGAATTTGATCAGGTTGTTCTACTTCTCCTACATTTGTCTCCCCATTACCTCTCACCTCTGTACATTGCTTCTGGTCGATTTATTGATCTACATTAGGCCAAAGATTTAATTGTTCGACATCCCCAACCCTAGTTTCAGATGCAGATACGTACTTCAGATCAAGAACGATTGGACCAACTGGAGATTAATTGGGCTGAGACTCTGAATAATTGCTCAATTCAATGACAGGGGAATCCCCTATACTTAAATCTCTACTCGCAAATATCGCAGCCATCATGCTACGAGTGGTTCGGTGAATTGCTCAATTACTCAACACCCTAGTTACTTCATCTTCGACTAGTTTATGAATAACATTTGTCTATGAATATGGAAGGCCATCATTCAAGAAATTTGGAATAACCACAGGTTCCTTTGTTTGAGGCTGAGAGTCTTTAATAGATGTCTCAAGGTTTACCTCAGAGTTAACCTTAAGGCCACCACCACTTGATGTTTGACCGGGTTCACTTACTTCTGACTCTATATGCCTTCTTCTAGTTTTGGACATCTATCAAGGCCATTCCTCATTTTCTCCAAACTTATTACGAGTGAGAAAACATTCCCAAGAATATCCCAATTCTCCCAATCAGTAAGAAACATGTATATTAATAATCCCATGATGAAACACACTCCGTTCATTCCCCCCCACATTACTTTGATAAGCACAAGCCATCTTCTACAAACTACTTAAGAAGTAATACGGAATATTTGTAGGATGCCCTTTAAAAATCATTAATAGCCGAAGATGATAAAACTGAGTTTGAGAGAGTCGACCTTCGCAGGTGACACACCTGATAATGAGTTCAAGGAAAGAATGCCACTTCTTCTTCAGTAGCTGGGAAGGGAAACCAGACTTAAATTCTACCTGTCGATTAGTTGGAGTCAAGAAATTCTTCTAATCATCATTCTTCATATGTTTAGCCTTATACTAACGTTCTCTTGCCATTGGAAAATGTATAGCCTGAGAGAGGAATTCATCTGTCAACTGCAAAACAATATATCCTACCTGTGCTTTCATACCATCAAACGAAGTTGCTAATGCCCTAGAGACTACCAAATTAAAACCAGAAAATTTCTGCAGAAACCCTAGCCATCCTACCTTTACAACCAATTCATGGCATTCGGGAGCAGCATCTAAATATTCATCACCCATGAGCTCGAATATTGAAATAGGAGCCATAATAGCAATTACATAGGCTTCATGGATTTTCAAAACCTGAACTAAGAAACACAGTCAATCTATCATGGGTTCATACAGATTTACCAAAACTCCAAACATCTTCATTTCACCAAGGTGTTGTAAACCTTCATGCGCAGTCATGGAACGCAGGGTCATCATGCCTTTAAATTGACAAGTTAATGGAAATTGCAGAACACTTACCATGCAATAATGACCTTCAGAAATATCAAGTGGGTAATATCTATGCATGACACTTGCATGATTGCAAATCAACAGATGGCAGACAATTGGATTATGCAAATATCAAACCCTTACTTTCCACGATAATGTCAATGTTAACTAATATACCCTCACATTAATACAATCACTAAAATAAACCCATAAGCCTCTAAACTTAACTTCAAAGTGTAATAATATGGTTACAACCACATAATTTTTCACTATCGCATACATAAGTAACCCCAAGATTTAATAAGGAAAGATACAGTAGTTTTGATTAAAATCATGATTAATATTGCAATGATGAGGAAGAATAAGTAAATGTAGTCAAGACCACAACCAACCTTTTAAGAATTATTTTAGCCACTTATGATGGAATTTTAACACTGACTTTACCTCAAGGTATCATTTAAAAATTTCATAATACCATAAACCTTATCTCATATTAAGATACAAAGTTCATAAATGAGGACAAGTGTATAACAATGGGGAACTTGTGATATCAATATGAAATAAGATTTTATCCCCATGATTATTATGATGAGATAGATGTTTTGGAAGTGGAAGAGTTCATTAGACCACACATATAAATTGGAAAACAAAAGTCATATAAGGTATCAACTTACTAGGTTAGCAGTCAATACTATTGATGTAATGAATTTACTTGACCTTGAATTTGCATGAATGATTGATATTGTAAAATTAGGATTTGCTAACTTTCAGGATTATGAACTTTACAAATGATCAAGCAGAAATAAGAACTAAAGCGAAGAAATTCATTCCATGTCAAAAACCCAAATTTTCCAAAAATTTTAAAAATTTATTAAAGCATATAAATTTCATAATTATGGTAAACTAATTATTAAATTAGTTATAAATTACTACTTTCATTATCTGCATTATCTGTTGGTTATGTTTAGTGATAGAACAGTTCTTTTTAGTTTACTGTCTTTGTTATTTTTGCGACCACAAGGTGAGACTATCATGCAAACTAGGCTTACTTAGCTTTCGAGCTAATGCAGAAAGTTTTCATGTCCTTACATACTATAGGTAAGAGTTTTGGGCTGCTTGTCGCAATTCTAAAGTATAACAAGTTCGTCGCAAAAGAAAAGCTTAGTAAGAAAAATAAATGTTAAACAGTTTCCAACGCTTGTTGAGGTACATTTAAAAACTGGCCTTCTTTCTAATAGAAGTAAATCCATGATTCTTGACGATTACAGAATTAGTCCATAGCTATCATAGTCGTGATATATACAAATGTCTTACTGATTGTTTTACTGCAGAGTAAGAGTAGCAAAATCACAAAATTCTATAGTATAGTTTCAATTGTATAATAATACGTTTACATAGTGAAGGTAAACTGATAAAGAGTTTATATATTACAGTTTCCACTTTATTTCTAGCTGCTTTTTATGAGAAATTTACTAATGTTAGTGCATAGAGTTCTTATTTACTCAACAATTGTTTTCAATCATATCTGGAGCTTATCTTCAGTAATATATATATATATATTACTGAAAATAGCTTTTATCCTACCTTCTTTATGTCTCTAAACGGGACATGTCCTTAAGGGAAAAAATTTGTAAAAGAATGCATAATTAAATCATTATATGGCCTGTTTATCTTAATATGGTTAGACTTTCTGATAAGAGAAAGATTGTGGCTTACCTTGCCAATCATTCAATTAAAGTGAAGGTTATTATCTTAAACATAAACTGTCTCTTCATAAGAGTCACTACCTTTTTGTATCTTTCACCAAAAGTTATTATTTTAACCACTAGAATTAAGTCATTGTAGTCATTATGGACAATAGGACCATTGACATAGTTCTTCTTTAAAACATCCTTTATAATTTTCCAATTATACTTTTATGTTAAGCCAAAAGTGGATTGATCTTAATATTTTGTAATGCATAAAACAAGGAATAAGAGGCCTAAGGATAGACCACGTTCTATAAACTTAGCTTAGTTCTTGTTTTATGGTGCTATGAGTTTTATAGAGGAATTGCCTCTTTTCCAAACATAGATAAGCTATGGTTACTATTACTTATCTAGCAAGAAAGGTTATGATTATAACCCTACCAAAACAATCATAGATTTAAACTTGCCAAGTTATATGAATACCATAATGTATTTGATTGGTCGTTCATTTTTCCAGTCCATACATAAGTTTTTATAGAATAGTTATAATATAAAAAATCTTTTGTTATTATGCATTAATAATAGGTTGACTTCGAGCTTGGTGATCATAGAAGAACCTTGGAGAATTAGTATATGATTGTGATAAT
Organism: Pseudotsuga menziesii; assembly: GCA_001517045.1. Lineage (NCBI taxonomy): Eukaryota > Viridiplantae > Streptophyta > Pinopsida > Pinales > Pinaceae > Pseudotsuga > Pseudotsuga menziesii. The sequence goes on from LPNX010052593.1 coordinate 38,899, forward strand.
TCAATTTGCTGTGGTTCTCCATCGAACTATGTGAAAAACACCCACTGCATGAGAATATTTACATGGCGTCGTGGCATCACTATGTCCGTGTGTTGCATGAATAAAAAGTTCCTTCCTTCGAACCCTATTCTCACTATTATGCCCGTAACATTCGGCCTCCTGTCGCTCTACAATGGTGCTGGTGAACCCTAGCTGCGCCGCTCCATTTTCGTAGCATTTCCCAGCTCTTTACCTTCCTATGGCTCATTTTGTCACACTTTTGCAGTGCTGTTCCATGTGTTGCCATTTTCCATCTATTAGCTATCCTCCCTTCAGGGTTTTCAGTCTACTAACCCTACCCGAATCTTTGACTGTATACCACTCCTCCCTCAGTGAAAGCCGTGTTTTTTTCTTCTAGAATAGCGATGGGTTGTTAGCTGTAATGTTAATTTTTTCCTCCTTGCCTGCAGTAGGGTTACCTCGTCGCGTTGGTGGTTGTCTTGTTGTTGCTAGTGGTCGCGCCTCCATAAGGAGATCAGGTAAAAGATTATTGCAATTCTTTTCATTTTACTGTTTATTCTTAACACTATAATTCTTATCCAACTTATAAATTTTTAATATTACCGTTCCTTTATGGTTGCAGGTCTCGGCCTTCCTCCTACGTGGTTTCTGAAGCAAAGTAAATGCAACGGCTACAAGTTCCCAGTAAGCCTAGTTACACCATGGCTCTTTCTCTTTGTGGGGTTCCCTTGGAACCTTTGAGGGTTGGCGCAATGAGGCCTATAACCCTTGCGGTCCAGTTTGTCTTGTTAACTGTTTGTTACTTTTGGTTAGTGGAAGAAAACCCTACGCTGTGTGAGGGTGCTCCGGCTTCGGCCGAGATTGAATATGTTAGTTCTCTTTTTGCTTTAGGTGCCAAGTATTAAGTGAAAGAGACAGAAGCAAATCATGCCATGCTCTCCAATACTTGCAAAGGTCGAGGGCTTGAAATGCCGTTCAACCTTTTATTTACTTTGACTGTGAAAAACACTAGGCTGTAAGCCCGACAAAAGGGTTATGACCTTGACTTCTTATTTCTGTTGTAAATTTGAACATACAGGGTTTGTGCCTTAAGTCCATGATATAAGATATTATTACTGTTTTTCTTTTCTGTAAATCTTGGTTTGTATTATAGCATTGAAGTTTTATATATTTATTTATTTTATAAAATATAGTAATGGAGACTCGGTAGTAGGATAATAATTTCAGCATTTACCTTTAATTTGCATCTTATGTTTATATAAATAAGAACAGGCTATGACAGCCTTACTCTGTTGATTTTTAACACGGGCGTGAGTAATATATTGTCTTGGCTCCACAGTTGTTGATTTAGTTATATATTTTGAATAAATAGGGTTAAACCCTAAATCGACAATAAAAGAATTACATACAGTCTCTTCTATTAAATTCATTGTTAATTAATTTGTAATACTTTTCTGTAAATTGTGGAGTTATTAGTTAAGTTTTACATTACTTGTTAAGCTTGATAAGTCGAGCATTATACAATGTTGATTATATCCTATGTGATAATGTACTTGGTTTATTTATCTGTAGTGTTCTTATAATTAAATGCTAATATTTTCTGTACGAAGTTTATATATTTGACTTACTTTATTTTTAAAGATAAATTGTTATGTAGAAGTGTTACCCTTCAGAATGGAATAAATGGGTGTAAAAAAGAAAATCACTATGTAACTGTTAGTAAAATCTGGAGTACAGAATCTATATTAAAATTTTGGTTTACAAGAATAAATTAAGGTATTATTGTAATTACTTTATAATACTATCTTTATAGAGTAAATAAGAAGATAGTAATTTTTTCCTAGTTGTTTATGCTCATAGAATAAAGTTGTCCATTTCTAGCCTGTTATTATCAGGTTTTTATACTTGTTGTAATAATTACTTTGTAAAAATACTTTCTGTATAATAATACAATTCAATGTATATAAAGAAAAGAAATTAAATGAACTAACAATTTTTACACGGTTAATAGCTTAAGTAGTATTAGTTTCAGTGATATGTTTTTATTTAAACTTAACTAAGTAGAACAGGAATAAATGAATAGCATATTTTATTTTACAAAAGGAAATTCTGCTATACTAAAGTACCTGTAGGAATAAATAAAGATTCTAGCTACTCTTCACTGATATTCAAAATAGACAATTAAAGTTACTGATAGTAACTAAAATATTGAGAACTGTTTTCTCTACTGGTACATGTTATTATCAGTGAACAATTCAATTTACTTCTCTGTTCTAAAAGACTTTGACAGTTTTCTATACATAATGAAACTACTCCTAAAACCAAGATATTTCTTCTGAAAAACAACACAAAGAAACTACTCTATAATTCCATCACATACTATTCTGTGTTTTCATCATACTACTTTATTTGTAAATTTACCCCTATGCTGGAGTACGGTCTGGTCACACCAGATGTGGAAAAACATAGGTGGGGTTATAATTCTCATCAAAAAGATTTTGTTACAGAATAAACTGAGAACACTTCATTACTAATCCATCTAATTTCCTATACCATAAACTACAAATCTACCATTCAATCATAAACATATATTAAAACAAAGATTTAATAGATGGCAGAACCTGTTCTGGAACTGGGACAACAATAGCAATGGGAGGCCGTTCCTCCCTACCAACTCTTGGAGAGGCTCAAACAGCGACTCCTCAGGACCCTCGAGCTTGCTCTAGTCTCCCTGGTTGGAACTAGGTGCAGCAATAGTCAAATACCAGTCTTCAAACTTGTTATCAATCCTGAACTTATTAGTAAGATATCCCAGCTAACAAGTTGTAATAAACCAAGTTACCGCAGCATTCCTCTCAGAACAACTTCCTTACTGTTTTTCCCTTTTTCCCCAATGAATTTCCTGAATATCATTTCACCTGAATGATTCCTCTTTGGAAAATATCTGAGTCGCCTCAGCTCTATTCATTGGGTACTTTTAAAAGATTGCCTAGGTCTTTTTGGGTTAGTTGTCATTTATTGAGCCACCTGCTCTGATCCCACTTTCTTAGGGGATCATGACCCCAAATGTAGCGAAGTTTCCACCTGCAACTTAGGAAGTGTTTGAGGATGCTGCCACTTGTCTTTTTCCCTCCACCTAGTTCCATCCACCAGTTTGACCAGTAACCTCTTATTAACAGCTCTCCCAATGCTGTTGTGTCCACTTTTTATTTATTAATAAAAAAATATTCAGAATTACATTCCACTTCTTTTAACTCTGTTGAGTCATCAGTTCCTACTTTACATTAAATTTAACATAATTTCTTAGGAAATGTAATTAAAATAATTAACATTATTTTACAAAATTGGGGTATGTGACATACACACCCCCTTAAAATGTAACATCGTCCTCGATGTTACTTATTCTTCGTCCTTTGCAACCTCCTGGAACAGATTTGAGTATGCCTCCCGCATCTTACTTTCCAGTTCCCAAGTAGCCTCTTCAGGGCTAAGGTGCTTCCATTGCACCTTCACCTGTCCAATGGTGCGGTTCCGCAGAGTAATTTCCCTCCTCCCGAGGATACAGTCCGGTTCCACCAGAATTTCTCCTTTTGGTTCCACCTGTACAACATTCCAATCAACCACATGAGTAGCATCATGAACATACTTTTTAAAAATAGATATATGGAAAATATTATGCACTCTCAAGTTAGGTGGTAACGCTAGGTGATATGCAACTTGACCAATTCTAGATAAAATTTCAAACGGACCATAGTAACGTGGTGCTAGTTTTGTACAAATCCCCAGTCTTAGGGAGATTTTCTTTGGTCTTACCTTTATAAACACGTGCTCACCTACTTGGAACTATTTGGGAGTTGTTTTTAAATCTTCCTGGCTCTTTTGCTGATCCTGTGCCACCTTCAAATTTTCCAGCACTTGTTTTACAATCTCTTCCATTTCTTTCAATAATTCTGGTCCTAACACCAATCTATCTACTGGATTATTCCAGGAGATAGGATTGTTGCATTTGCGTCCATACAAAATTTCAAATGGACTAAACTTGGCTAATGATTGATAGTTATTGTTATATGAAAACTCTGCTAGATGTAAGTAGTCTTCCCACTTACCTGGTTGATCTTTAACATACATCCTTAACAAATCCTCCAGCACCTGATTTACTTTTTCTGTCTATCCATCTGTTTGAGGATGGAAGGAGGTGCTGAATTTCAGTGTTGTATTTAATCCCTTAAACAAGGACTTCCAGAAATTCCCTGTGAATTTAGGATCCATGTCTGAAATGATAACCTTCGGTACTCCATGTAACTGAAAAATCTGCTTTAAGAATATGTCAGCTATGTTGGCAGCCTTGTAAGTAGTTTTAACAGGAATGAAAGGTGTTGCTTTGCTTAATTTATCTACCACCACCATAATTGAGTCATTCTGATTCTGATTTCTGGGCAATCCAGTAATAAAATCTAAACTGATTACTTCCCATTTCCAACTAGGAATATGCAAAGGTTGCAGTAAACCAGTTGGATGTTGGTGTTCGGTTTTCACTTGTTGACAGTCCAAACATCTAGCTATGTATTCAGCTACTTCAAACTTCATATTAGGCCAGAAATATTCTTTTCTTAGCATGGTTACAGTCTTTTGGTAACCTGGATGTCCTGAGTAAGGTGTTTTATGAACTTCATCCAGAATCAACAACTTAACCTTAGGCACATTAGGCACATACACTTTATCCTTAAATAATAAAAATCCATCTTTATTTAGACTATAACCTTTTATTAAACTTTATGTAGGTTTCTCTTTAGCTGTAACTTGTATTTTCTGATAAATTTCATCCTGTTTTACCCCTTCTGTAAGCTGTTCATTTAAGTCAAAAGCATAAGTGTTGATTGCTGTTGTAAAGTTCAGCTTTGCGTTCCTGCTTAAAGCATCAAACACCTTATTTTCTTTACCCTTTTTGTGTTGGATTTCAAAATCATATTCACTCAAGAAGGCTTACCACCTTGCTTGTCTTGCATTTAAGTTGGGCTGATCTAAAAGGTATTTTAGTCCTTTATTATCAGTCATTAGGATAAATTTTCTGCCTGTTAAATGATGTCGCCACATTTTTAAGGCATGTATAACAGCCGCAAGTTCTAGATCATAAGTCACGTAATTCTTTTCCTGGATTTTTAACTTCCTAGACTCGTAGGCAATGACATGCCCGTCTTGAGTCAACACACTGCCTAAACCATCATTACAGACATCTGTGCATACCTCGAAATCCTTGTTAGGATCTGTTATTCTTAGAATAGGCACACTTATTAATAAGGTTTTTAATTTCTTAAAACTTTCTTCACACTTTAGGTTCCAATCGAATTTCTTGCCTTTCTTTTGCAAAGAAGTGATCGGATTAGCTATTTTTGAAAATACTTCAATAAATCTCCGGTAATAACCGGTAATTCCCATAAATGATCTAACATCTGTTACTTCCTTTGGAACTGGCCAATCTTCGATTGGCCGAATCTTTTCAGGATCAACTAAAATCCCTTCTTTAGTCACTACGTGACCTAATTACTGGATTTCATCCTTAAAGAAGTCACACTTGCTAAACTTTGCAAAGAGTTGTTGCTCTCGCAACTCTTGTAAAACTATCCTTAGGTGTTCTTTATGTTCTGCTTCAGTTTTAGAGTAAATTAATATGTCATTGATAAACACGACAACAAATTTATCTAAGTGTTTATGCATTATATTATTCATTAAGCACATAAAGACAGTTGGGGCATTGGTAAGCCCAAATGGAATTACGACAAACTCGCAGTGTCCATACCTTGTTCTGAAGGCTATCTTAAAGATATCTTCTTCTTTAATTCTTACCTGATGATATCCTGACCTCAGGTCTATATTTGAGAACACCGTAGCTCCATGTAGTTGATCAACTAGATCATCTATGCGGGGCAATGGATATCTGTTTTTAATAGTCATCTTGTTTAGTTGACGGTAGTCTATGCATAATCGCATAGTTCTGTCTTTCTTTTTAACAAAGATGACCAGTGCTCCCCAAGGAGACACACTGGGTCGAATGTACTTCTTATCGATTAACTCTTTTAACTGTGATTTTAATTCATTAAGTTCTAAAATATTCATACAATACGGGGCTTTTGAGATAGGTACCGCACCTGGCACCAGCTCAATAGTGAAATCCAGTTACCTCCTAGGAGGTAATCCTAGAATTTCCTCTAGGAACATGTCAGTAAATTCATTTAAAATAGGAATATCTTCTATTTTTAACTTATCTGTTTCATATTTACTTGCCTCATCTGTAATAGTTACAACATAGGATTTACACCCTTTTCTGAATGCCCTTTTAAGTTGTAAAGCAGAAATCTACCTGATTACAGTTTTCCTAGGAATACCCTTAACCTTTACTAGTTGTTCATTACTATTTACGCATGTAAAGGTTTTATCATAACAATTTAAAACTACCTTATGATGCTCTAACCAATCCATACCAATCAGTAAATCATACGAGCCAAGTGGCAAAACATTAATCTTAACTGTAGTTTTAAAATCATCCATAAGTAAAGCACATTCTTTCACATAACAGGTTACTTTCCTTTTTTCCCCAGTGGCTAATTGAACTAACCAGGAACTATCAAACATTTCAACAGACAATTTACACTTTTCCACTATCTGAGGTGCAATGTAGCTAAGACTAGATCCTGGATCAATTAAAATGGTTACAGGGTTTTGGTTAACCATACCTTCCACTTCCACCATGTAAGTCTGATAATCAGCTTGGCGGTTCTCCAAAGATGCATTTATTCTAGGTATAGTCCTCGCAAATTCTCCAACGGTCATTTCCTCCTACACAGTGTGAATATTGCTGACTGATTTTTTCTGGTTTGGGTAGACCGAGGCATAGTGCGGGCCATTACATTCCCAGCACTTAACAGGCTCCTTTCGTTCAAAACTTTTAGTGAAATTCCCATGATTGTTTGCATCTTCCTTTCCCTTAAAGTAATTGGAATTATTGGAATTATTGGAAGCACCATTTCTATTTCCTTGGGAATTCTTATTGTTAGAATAATTTATGTTCTTATTATTCTTGAAATTCTTCTGGGGTACAAATTCCTTCTTCTTAAACTCAGGCTGATTGTTGTTATTCTTAGCCTTCCTTCTTCTTGTTCTGCTCAAAACATAAATTAGCCTTCCGCATGGCTTCCTCCAGAGTCTTCAGGTTATCATACTCAATTCTGTCCTTAATGTGATAAGGTAGGCAACTGAGAAAGCGCTGTACTTTAGGCTTCTTTTCTACTAAGTAAGGTACATACCTCAGCAAGCTTAATAATTTACTGTTCAAATCCTTCATAGTCATTGAACCTAATTTCAATTCGTAAAATTCTTTAGATCTCTCTTCATAATATTGTTCGGACATAAATTTCTTATTGAAGTACCTTTTAAAGGTACTCCAATTAACTTCTTTTTCCTTGATACCCTTGACTCTCTTCAGATATTTCCACCATATGTCTACTTTTCCAGAGAGATTATAGATTGCCATTCTTGCCTTCAGCTGATTTGAATAGTTGTATATCTGAAAATACTTCTTCATCCCGGATAACCAAGACTCTGCTTCTTCCCCTTTCTCAGTTTCTCCATTAAAAGTTGGGGGCTTTATCTTTTTAAACTCCCCTGAAATGTCTTCATATGGTATGTACTTCTTCTTTCTGTCATACAACTCAGCCTCACTACTATCACTAGTAGTGTGGTAGATTTGTTGTTCTCTGAACCCTTCAGATGATGAACTGCTTTCAGCTTTTTCCAGCTTCATCTTTTCAGATCCTTTCTGATCACTAACTTCTTCAGATTCAGATCTTTTGCTCCTCCCTTCAGTCTGGAATTTTTCCATCAAAATTTGGTTCAACTCTTCCTGAGTCTTCAAAATCCTCTCATTGTCCTTCTTGAATGATTCCATTTCAGTCTTCAAATCCTTTATAGTCTGCATCAGCTCTGAGGAGTGAGTAGATACCTCTTCTAACATAGGTTCTCTGGACAATTTCCTTGTCTCTATGTTTGGGGACTCCTTTTGAGCATATTCTCCTAGCTTCTCCATACCTGCCTGTTAATTTTTCAGAAAAAAGAAATTTTCTGTTCTTTACATAAAACAGAATATAGGTTAGTATATTATTTTACTGTTCCATGGAAACTATTTGGGCCGCATCAAGGCATAGTATTTGAACCATGCTCTGATACCACATCTCAAAACCCCAAAACCCCAAATTTTCCAAAAAATTTTAAAATTTTTAAAAGCATATAAATTTCATAATTACAGTAAACTAATTATTAAATTAGTTATAAATTACTACTTTCATTATCTGCATTATCTGTTGGTTATGTTTAGTGATAGAACAGTTCTTTTTAGTTTACTGTCTTTGTTTCTTTTTGCGACCACAAGGTGAGACTGTCATGCAAACTGGGATTACTTAGCTTTCGAGCTAATGCAGAAAGTTTTCCTATCCTTACAGACTACAGGTAAGAGTTTTGGGCTGCTTGTCGCAATTCTAAAGTATAACAAGTTCTTCGCAAAAGAAAAGCTCAGTAAGAAAAATAAATGTTAAACAATTTCCAACGCTTGTTGAGGTACATTTAAAAACTGGCCTTCTTTCTAATAGAAGTAAATCCATGATTCTTGATGATTACAAAATTAGTCCATAGCTATCATAGTCGTGATATATACAAATGTCTTACTGAGTGTTTTACTGCAGAGTAAGAGTAGCAAAATCACAAAATTCTATAGTATAGTTTCAATTGTATAATAATACGTTTACATAGTGAAGGTAAACTGATAAAGAGTTTATATATTACAGTTTCCACTTTATTTCCAGCTCCATTTTATGAGAAATTTACTAATGTCAGTGCATAGAGTTCTTATTTACTCAACAACTGTTTTCAATCATATCTGGAGCTTATCTTTAGTAATATATATATATATATATATATTACTGAAAATAGCTTTTATCCTACCTTCTTTATGTCTATAAACGGGACATGTCCTTAAGGGCAAACATTTGTAAAAGAATGCATAATTAAATCATTATATGGCCTGTTTATCTTAATGTGGTTAGACTTTCTGATAAGAGAAAGATTGTGGCTTACCTTGCCAATCATGCAATTAAAGTGAAGGTTATTATCTTAAACATAAATTGTCTCTTCATAAGAGTCACTACTCCCTTTTTGTATCTTTCACCAAAAGTTATTATTTTAACCACTAGAATTAAGTCATTGCAGTCATTATGGACAATAGGACCATTGACATAGTTCTTCTTTAAAACCTCCTTTATAATTTTCCAATTATACTTTTATGTTAAGCCAAAAGTGGATTGATCTTAATATTTTGTAATGCATAAAACAAGGAATAAGAGGCCTAAGGATAGACCACGTTCTATAAACTTAGCTTAGTTCTTATTTTATGGTGCTATGAGTTTTATAGAGGAATTGCCTCTTTTCCAAAAATAGATAAACTATGGTTACTATTACTTATTTAGCAAGAAAGGTTATTATTATAACCCTACCAAAACAATCGTAGATTTAAACTTGCCAAGTTATATGAATACCATAATGTATTTGATTGGTCGTTCATTTTTCTAGTCCATACATAAGTTTTTATAGCATAGTTATAATATAAGAAATCTTTTGTTATGATGCGTTAATAATAGGTTGACTTCAAGCTTGGTGATCATAGAAGAACCTTGGAGAATTAGTATATGATTGTGATAATTCGATTTCTCGTGGTTTTCCATCGAACTATGGGAAAAACACCCACTGCATGAGAATATTTACGTGGCGTCATGGCATCACTCTTTCCGTGTGTTGCATGAATAAAAAGTTCCTTCCTTCGAACCCTATTCTCACTATTCTTCCTGTAATATTCGGCCTCCTGCCGCTCTGCAATGGTGTTGGTGCACCCTAGCTACACCGCTCCATTTCTGTAGCATTTCCTAGCTCTTTACCTTCCTGTGGCTCATTTTTTCACACTTTTGCAGTGTTGTTCCATGTGTTTCCATTGTCCATCTGTTAGTTGTCCTCCCTTCAGGGTTTTCAGTCTACTAACCCTACTCGAATCTTTGACCGTATACCACTCCTCCCTCAGTGAAAGCCGTGGTTTGTTCTTCCGGAATAGCGATGGGTTGTTCGTTGTAATGTTAATATTTTCCTCCTTTCCTGCAGTAGGGTTACCTCGTCGCGTTGGTTGTTTTCCTACTGTTGCTAGTGGTCGCACCTCCATAAGGAGATCAGGTAAAAGATTACTGCAATTCTTTTCATTTTATTGTTTATTCTTAACACTATACTTCTTATCCAACTTATAAATTTTTAATATTACCGTTCCTTTATGGTTGTAGGTCTCGGCCTTCCTCTTGCATGGTTTCTGAAGCAAAGTAAATGCAACGGCTATAAGTTCCCGGTAAGCCTGGTTACATCATGGCTCTTTCTCTTTGTGGGGTTCCCTTGGAACCTTTGAGGGTTGGCGCAATGAGGCCTGTAACCCTTGCAGTTCAGTTTGTCTTGTTAACTGTTTGTTACTTTGGGTTAGTGGAAGAAACCCCTACGTTGTGCGAGGGTGCTCCGGCTTCAGTCGAGATTGAATATGTTAGTTCTCTTTTTGCTTTAGGTGCCAAGTATTAAGTGAAAGATACAGAAGGAAATCATGCCATGCTGTCCAATACTTGCAAAGGTCGAGGGCTTGAAGTGCCGTTCAACCTTTTATTTACTTTGACTGTGAAAAACACTAGGCTGTAAACCTGGCAAAAGGGTTATGACCTCGACTTCTTATTTCTGTTGTAAATTTGAACGTACAGGGTTTTTTCCTTAATTCCATGATATAAGATATTATTACTGTTTTTCTTTTCTATAAATCTTGGTTTGTATTACATAATTGAAGTTTTATATATTTATTTATTTTATAAAATATAGTAATGGAGACTCGGTAGTAGGATAATAATTTCAGCATTTACCTTTAATTTTCATCTTATGTTTATATAAATAAGAACAGGCTTATGACAGCCTTACTCTGTTGATTTTTAATACTGCCGTGAGCAATATATTGTCTTGGCTCTATAGTTGTTGATTTAGTTATATATTTTGAATAAATAGGGTTAAACCCTAAATCGACAATAAAATAATTACATACAGTCTCTTCTATTAAATTCATTGTTAATTAATTTGTAATACTTTTCTGTAAACTGTGGAGTTATTAGTTAAATTTACATTACTTGTTAAGCTCGATAAGTCGAGCATTATACACTGTTGATTATATCCTGTGTGATAATGTACTTGGTTTCTTTATCTGTAGTGTTCTTATAATTAAATGCTAATATTTTATGTACGAAGTTTATATATTTGAATTACTTTATTTTTAAAGATAAATAGTTATGTAGAACTGTTACCCTTCAGAATGGAATAGATGGGTGTAAAAAGAAAATCACTATGTAACTGTTAGTAAAATTTGGAGTACAGAATCTATATTAAAATTTTGTTACAAGAATAAATTAAGGTATTATTGTAATTACCTTATACTACTATCTTTATAGAGTAAATAAGAAGATAGTAATTTGTTCCTAGTTGTTTATTCTCATAGAATAAAGTTGTCCATTTCTAGCCTGTTATTATCAGGTTTTTATACTTGCTGTAATAATTACTTTGTAAAAATACTTTCTGTATAATAATACAATTCAATGTATATAAAGAAAAGAAAGTAAATGAACTAACAAGTTTTACACGGTTAATAGCTTAAGTAGTATTAGTTTCAGTGATATGTTTTTATTTAAACTTAACTAAGTAGAACAAGAATAAATGAATAGCATATTTTATTTTACAAAAGGAAATTCTGCTATACTAAAGTACCTATAGGAATAAATAAATATTCTAGCTACTCTTCACTGATATTCAAAATAGACAATTAAAGTTACTGATAGTAACTAAAATATTGAGAACTGTTTTCTCTACTGGTATATGTTATTATCAGTGAACAATTCATTTTACTTCTCTGTTCTAAAAGACTTTGACAATTTTCTGTACAGAATGAAACTACTCCTAAAACCAAAATATTTCTTCTGAAAAACAACACAAAGAAACTATTCTATAATTCCATCACATACTATTATGTGTTTTCATCATACTACTTTATTTGTAAATTTACCCCTATGCTGGAGTACGGTCTGGTCACACCAGATGTGGAAAAACATAGGTGGGGTTATAATTCTCATCAAAAAGATTTTGTTACAGAATAAACTGAGAACACTTCATTACTAATCCATCTAATTTCCTATACCATAAACTACAAATCTACCATTCAATCATAAACAGATATTAAAACAAAGATTTAATAGATGGCAGAACCTATTCTGGAACTCGGACAACAACAGCAATGGGAGGTCGTTCCTCCCTACCAACTCTTGGAGAGCGCTCAAACAACGACTCCTCAGGACCCCCGAGCTTGCTCCGATCTCCCTGGCTGGAACTAGGTGCAGAAATAGTCAAATACCAGTCTTCAAACTCAGTATCAATCCTGAACTTATTAGTAAGATCTCCCAGCTAACAAGCTGTAATAAACCAAGTTACTGCAGCATTCCTCTCAGAACAACTTCCTTACTGTTTTTCCCTTTTTCCCCAATGAATTTCCTGAATATCATTTCACCTGGATGATTCCTCTCTAGAAAATATCTGAGCCGCCTCAACTCTATTCATTGGGTACTTTTAAAATATTGCCTAGGTCTTTTTGGGTTAGTTGTCATTTACTGAGCCACCTGTTCTGATCCCACTTTCTTGGGGGATCATGACCCCAAATGTAGGGAAGTTGCCACCTACAACTTAGAAAGTGTTTGAGGATGCTGCCACTTGTCTTTTGCCCTCCACCTAGTTCCATCCACCGGTTTGACCAGTAACCTCTTATTAACATCTCTCCCAATGCTGTTGTCTCCAATTTTTATTTATTAATAATAAAATATTTAGATTTACATTCCACTTCTTTTGACTCTGCTGAGTCATCAGTTCCTACTTTACATTAAATTTAACATAATGTCTTAGGAAATGCAATTAAAATAATTAACATTAGTTTACAAAATTGGGGTATGTGACATTCTAGATGTAAGCTGATGCTAATCCCCCTATATCAATCAATCCATCAACTTTTATTAAGAGTACCTTCAGAATCAATGATTTTGAAGGCACTCATAATATATTTATTGATGAGTGTTGATCAAGGTTGTGATATATAATGTCATTTATAAAATTTATGCCGAATTGAAATTTTATGTTGAAATTGCTTCGGAGGGTCATTAGAGGAATTTTGGGGTCTAAAATGGGCCTCCTAAGAAAAATAATAAAATAATAGTTAAAATAATAAAATAATATTTATTAATTTTTGAGGAAGAAAGAAAAAAACTACTTTTTATGTTCGTATTTTCTACATATCTCCCTGTGTTTTTACTGAAATTTCAATCGGGAGAGCTCGTTCGATGCAAAATTTGATTATGCATCCAACGAGTACCCACACTACATACTTTTGACTGACCCTGCTACCCTAAAAACTAGAAATACCTGAAAAAATGTGATGATGATATCATCATCATGTTTTTCTAGTTATTTCTTGATTTTGGGGTAGCGGGGTCCTTTAAAGGTATGCAGTGTGGGTAATGTTGGATGCAAAATCAAATTCCGCATCCAACCAGCTCTTACGATCGAAATTTAAGTAAAAACACAGGGAGATATGTCAAAAATATGAACAAAAAAGTAGTTTTTTTGTGACAAATATGTCAATTCAACCATTATGGTTGACTTATTTTATTGAAATCCTATTGGTTCTTGAATTCCAACTCAAAAGAACTTATTCTTGGCATGTTTTCTTATAAGGCCCATTTTAGACCCCAAATTTTCTCTAATGGTTTCTTTCCAACACATATTTGCAAGACCTTGTCCCTTAATTAACTTAGTAGGTTTTATCTCTACATCATATTCTTGAATCTTTGAAACCCACTTATCGCTGATTCCTAGACAATCTTGTTGATACATGACATCCTTGACAGCTGCATGGGGTACATACCCAATGATTTTGGAGTAACCTATATAAGTTCTGAAATGTTTAAGGGACTTGACAAGGGCATAAGCCTATTTCTCCATGGTGGTATACTTGAACTCTGAATGTTGCAAGGATCTACTCATAAAGGCTATAGGTTGCTCTTGTCCCTCCTTATTCTTTTGAAGCAAAACACTAGCAATGGTGTCTCTTGAGGAAAAGGAAAATATCTGAAATTCCATGGAATAATCTAGACTGATCAAGACCGGGGACTTGGATATGGCATCTTTGATAGACTTGAAAGCATCTTTCCCTTCATCTATCCACTCAAACTTAGCACATTTCTTTAAAACTTTTCTAGAGGCTTCATTAATTCTGCTAAATTTGGGATGAATCTCCTTATGAAATTGATCTGACCATTGAAAGACTGGAGAGCTTTAAGATTTTGAGGCAAGGGGAATTTATTAATGTATTCAAATCTCTTAGGATCAACCTTGAAACCATCCTTATAAATGATATGTCCCAACAACTTGCCTTCATCAACTCCAAATATTGACTTCGTGCGGTTCAAGGAAATACCATATTTCCGGCATCTTATGAAAACCTGCCTAAGATGACTTATGTGGTCAGATCTTTCTTTTGAAAAAATAGTTAAGTCATCTTCATATATTTCAATTATTTTTCCCATAAGTTCTTTGAAGGAAAAATATATGGAAATTGAACCCAGGTGATAGATCAATTGCACTCACAAAATTACTAATCAAACATGCAAATTTACACACAAAGGAGACTGAAATTGGAGCATAACACTAATATGTATTGAATAAGTGTACAATATCCAACCATATGAATTCATAGGCTACTGCAATAAATAATTACATGAGATATTCAAATGCATAAGGATGCCATTCGAAATAGTCAAAAGCAGGCTTACTAAATCTAGTCAAATCCCCCATAGGTGCATAAAACAGTTTCCAAATCTCCCTAGGAGCTCATGAATTGGCAAAGTCAAGAAAGCAAGCTAATAGGTGATGGAAAGCCAACTCATACATGCTTTTATTAGGAGGAAAGAATGGAGGATGATGAGGGAAAAACACAAGTCAACTGCACCTAGTCTTACTTTCCCTTTTGCTATAAAACTCAGTAAAGTAGGAAATAAAGCAGAAAAAGTAGACATGCGCTAGGGAGGATCTGGAATAAAGAAGATATGCTAAATATGGATTCTAGGAGGTTTCCCAAGTGCTCAATGACTCAATTTTAGAAAGTTTGAATTCTAGGACATGTGGAAGACAACTTGCATAGAGTGGAATATTGTAAACTAGGAAAATAAGACAAAAATGGATTAATTAATGTCTAAGGTAGCTAACTATGGGTTGATTATTCTAACACCCCCAATTAAGCCAGAATTATGAGTAAATATCAGAAAACTATAGGGCCTATAAACAAGGCTCAGTCACCATTTACATACTGCATGTCCATTTAACCAAGGAAAGAGGCAAAAACCCAGTGGGAAAATCCTCCCTTAAACATGGACAGTAAAACAAAATTTGAAAATATTGTCATCAATCATGCTTCACAGCATGATCAGCAATCCCTAGCAGTGATTTGAGATTTCTGAATGTCTTCTCACAAAAAACTTTGGCAAATATGTCAGCTACTTGTTCTAAAGATGCACAGAAGAGTAGGTGAATGGTGCCATCATGCACAAGCTATCTGATGTAGTGCATATGGATCTTGTTACCACCTAAGTTGTACTTATTGGTTTTTTATCAAGTGAGCCTGGTGAACTGGACATGGATAACTTGTTTGAACTTTAGAAGACCTTCGGAAGTACTTCTGGGAAGTGCTTGTTGTATTATAGCACATGTTCATACCCCATGGGGGAATTGTAATAAATGTTCTACCATGATAGTGTCTGTAAAAGAATCGGTCTCTTAGACTTTATTTGTCAATCTGATTATCCTAGGGTTTTTTTTTCTTTGGTTATTATTGGTTTTTGAATAAACGACTGATAATTTCTGAGTTTTTCACTCCATACCTCCAAAGTTGGGGCGGTCGGCTTGGCATTTACACCTATTGAGGTTATTAGAGTCTATGTGTCAATGTATAAACATGCTAGACATCATGGTCGAGTCATATGAACATGTCTAAGTCCCCTAGGTTTCTTCATTTTTTAATTTTTTAATTTTTTCAGTGTTTTTTATTAAATTTTAATTTTTCCAAAACTTAGGCTATTTTTTAATAGTTTAATTGGAAATTTTGATTTTGTAATAAAAGTGGGCCAAATAATTAGTTCCAGTCATGTAGGTGCTCATTTTCAAGATAAGAGCACCATGTAAACCCATGGACCCACTATTTCCTAGTTTTGAGTGATTTTCCATCACTCGAGTCAGAAATCCCCAAAAAATCAATTATTGATTATTTTAATTAATAAAATGATGAATAATGGAGCAAATCCAGAATCATAGATTAGTGGATTCTTAGCCGATTTGATTGAAATCAGTCAAATCTAAACCATATTGACTGGATCTGACAAATCCTGATTGAAGGAGGTGATCAAATCAGATCCAGGGTTGATCTTCAGCAGCCTTTATGGGGAGTTGCAACCTCTCTCTCTCCTCCACACGTGTGGGCTCTTTTGGGTGCTCTGTGGGCTGATATGTCAATTTATGGGTTGATGTGTCAGCTCAATCAAGCCCCTAATTGAAAATTAGGCTTAGTTTAGCTTCATATCTGCATTGATTGACTCTCCATCAGCTAATTTGATCTGCCTCCTTGGGATTTGCACCCCCCTGGGATGGATCTCTTGGTTTTTGTATAAATCAAAGCACAAGCAGCCTCTTCCAAGATAGTTAGAACTTGTATTGAGGTGTTGTTGATCTTGTATTGTATTGTTTATTATTCTATAATAAAGAATATTTGGAGGCAAGATCTATGGTGTAATGTTGTTCATGTGTGGATGGTGATTGTCAAATGCTTATGAAGTATAATCTATGTTATTTATCACTGCTTTTGTTGGTTAATTGTTGGCCTTGAAGGAGAGAGCTCCCTCCTATTAGGGTAAGAGTTTATTCTATTTTGATTTATTCTCTTACTATTTCTTGTTTAAGATCTATTGGAGTTGAATATATTTTAAGTTTAATTGCATGCTTTCCAATTATCTCTTCCAACAGCACCTATGCTTTAACCATCTGTTTGTGCAAGGACTTCTAAGTTGCAGGTGATATCGCTTATAGAAGAGGTTGAGCTGGTTTGTATATTCCTCATCTTCAATATATTCTTAATGACATAGTATCTTGGTGTTCCACCAAAGCAGACTCCAAAGCCTAACATTCCCAGGCTTCCAACACTCTTTCTCTCTCTTCCTCCTTCAAAATATTAATTTCTCTTCAAATTGGTTACTTTTAAAGAATCTTGTTGCTTAGATCTGTCTCACAAAGTAAATTACATATAGATCTAGTTAGTAATATCCTTTATTAAGTTTATATCTCAGTTTAGTTTTGCATATAAAGTCATATTTTAAGAGATCTAGCTGAAATTATCATCTTTTTTGCAAGCATTTTAAAGAAAATTTGTAGCTTTCTTTTAAGGTAGTTTCCTTTCCTGTACTTCAAAGTTTCATATTCTATAATTAAAGTTCACATCTCATTGGCTTCCCAAACAGCAAGCCAAGATCCCAAGGAAAGCTTGCTTTCCTTGGTTCCTTTTTTGCAAAACTAGATTACCCCAACTTAACAAATTTTTACTTAGTTTTTTTTCGGTAACTAGTGTGGTGACCCAAAAAAATTTAAAGTGCTTTTGGGCACATTTGATTTTAATTTCTCACTATTTTTAGCGGGTCTAACAAAAAATATAAGGAGACTCTACCCAATTTTCGACTCTTGGACAAACCAGCGCTTCTCGGAAGCTTCCCCCACCGCCGTGTTTTGATTTTAGCTTGTTAAAGCTTGTTGTAAGCCTTTGGATCCCAGATAACAAGGGCCAAAGTATATAAATTTCAATTTTATGATATTGTAAATCACTACTAATAAAAATAAAAGGTCCTTTCGAGCCTATTCACCATCCCCTTTGGGGCGATTTGCGTCTGTGTCAATTTTTTACTTTTTGTTCATCTCTTTTAAATCTAGCATAGTTCTAATCTGTAGGGTAGTATAATTTGATTTATTATCATTTCAATATTCCATATCTAAGATTTCAAAGTAATCTTAATACTTACCCCACGACTTCCCAATTGACCCGAAAGGGGAAAGAGATGCATGGTAGGACTAATTAGAAAACCAGCACTGTGTATCTTTGTTTTCCTTTTCATCAATTGTTTCATTAACTATAATAAAATTAGCCCCTCCTTGATCCCCCGATTGAGATCCACTTGGATCAAAGGAGGTTCCTAGAGGGTTTTCCTTTTAACAAGAACACCTATCTTAAAATTTACTAAAATTGACAAGACTTCGGTGTGTATGCTCTGCACTTGGATGCGGTTCGTCTGATCAGTCAAGCTGCATCAAAATCACTTGAGTGACTAGAATAATTATGATTCACTCTCCCTAATTGACAAACCATCAGGTGAAAATCCAACACCTAGATCAAACCATTACGGTGGCAAAATACCCGAAGGAAGCGGGAACTCCTGAAAAGTGACCTCGGGGCGCCGAACTCTGTTACACCTGCGAGTGCATTATGAACAATAGCCTCAGAGAATCCATTCGGCCCACATATTCCTTGTAGGTAGCTATGACAGTTTAGTTTTGGACATACTCCAAGTATTCTCGGGTATATCTGGAGTCCCCCCTTTCACCTAATTTTAATCAACTCATATTTCACATTAACTTAAAACGTACCAAGAGGCAATCACAAAACATTCACTCCAAGCACATGCAAGTACATTGATTATCTTTTGACTCCATTTTAAGGCACTAGCTATTTTCTTGCTATATATATATATATTGTGTCTCAGCATTGTACTTTTGTGTGCTCATTTTGTATCTTGTTATCTATGGTTGTTTATGGTTAAATTTCAAACTCTTAAGTAACTCATTCAATTTAACATCACCATACTAAATAATTTTGCCTTAGTAAATTAATAGGGTCTACCCCCCTTGGCTTCATTAGGAGTTGAGCCTAAATGGAGGAGTCAAGAATAAGGTGACAGCCTTGACTCGAGACTTTCCCCTAAGGACACACCGAGTGGCTTGAAGATTTCTGCCACATGACCCAGGTGTGTGAAATTCGGAAATAGATCTCAACGTGTTTGGTTCTCTGTCTCTGAACTAGATCATTGCATAATTGAATGGTGCTTTAGTTATCACAATAGATAATAGTTGAGAAATCTGATTCAAAGCCACACTCACCAAGTAACCCTTGCAACCATAAACATTGAGTTGTTGCATTTACAACTCCTCTGTACTCTGCTTCTGTAGATGAGAGTGCAATGGCACTTTGTTTCTTGCTTGACCAGCTGATTGGTCCTTCAACAAGCATGAACACAGATCTTGATGTTGACTTTCGATATGTACTGTCACCTACCCAATCACTGTCAGTAAACCCAATCAAATCAAGATCAGATTTATCTTTGTAGAAGATCCTATGAGTTCTTGTTCCCTGAACAAAGTTAAGGATCCTTTTGGATGCTCTCCAATGGATCTCATGAGGCTTATCCATGTATCTTGAAGCCACACTTACTGCATAAGAAATATCAGGTCGAGTGTGTGTAAGGTACAGTAAACACCCAATCAGTTGTCTATACAGTATACTATCTACCATAGGAGAAGAACCTGCTTCTTCAAGCTTAATTCCTAAAAGGAAGGGAGTCTTTCTTGGCTTGCAATCTTCCATGTTGAACTTGTTCAGCAAATTCAAAGAATACTTGGACTGATGTGATTTTATTCCATGTTGGGATTGAGCAAAGGTCTCATTGTAGTCAATACCATGTACCTGTGAGTAGCCATTGGCACCAAGATTTCCTTATATTTGAAAGGTGAACCTTCAGCAGCAAACTTAGTTTTGAAAACCCACTTACATTGAACTAGCTTCCTCCCAAGTGTTGTTCTTCTGGAGTGAGCTGACTTCTTCTTTCATGGATGCTTGCCATCCTGGATAATGTGCTACGTCTTCATTTGTTTGTGGGTCTGATTCAACCATTAGATAGCATTTCTCTACAAACAATGGGTCTTTCAGGCTCAGGGCACTCTCAAACTAAGATCTAGTCCTCCTGGGATCACTAGGATTTCCAGCTAGTTCCCTAGTTGCATGAATGGTATTTGATACCCATTTTGGTCTTGTAGGAATGTTAGGATCTACAATTAAATCATCATTATCAGACATATCAGAATCAGCAAACTCGTTTGTCTCTTCACTTACATTCAATGGTTTTGGTGGTAAAGAAGACTCTCCAACTTCAACTACTACTAAAGGATCTTCTTGGAATTCAACACTCCTTTCAATGAAGGATTTATTTGTGCTAAAATTGATATGCTTGTACCCTTTTGAATCTTCAAATTACCCAACAAATAGACACTCTTGGCTTTGGGGCTGCAAAGCCTTCCTCTTTTCTATTGGAATTCTAGCCAAGCCCTTGAGCCAAAAATCCTGAAATGGGTCACATCTGGCTTGTGCCCACTCCATGCTTCGAAAGGAGTCATAGAATAAAGCAATTTATGAGGCACCCTATTCTGAATATAGGATGCATAGTTTATAGCTTTGGCCCAAAAATTTGGTGGCAAAGTCTTAGCCTCCAACATACAGGTTGTCATCTCTTTCAGTGATCTGTTCTTTCTCTCAACAACACCATTTTGCTGTGGTGTGTAAGGGATTGAATGATGCATATAAATACCTGCATCTTCAAAATATTGAATGAACTCAAACTTGGAATACTAACCACCATTGTCAGATCTGAGGATCTTGAGTTTCCTCCCAAACTAGTTTACAACCAAATCCTTAAAGACTTTGAAGAGGCCAAAAACTTCAAACTTATGCTTTAGGAAGTAAACCCAACAATACCTGGAAAAGTCATCTATGAAATTTAATTCATATTTGTCCTGAATCATTGACATATGAGGGAATGGACCAGCAACATCACTGTGGATCAACTCAAGAGGTGCAGAGGTTCTCTCATGACTAGCTCTCTCAAATTTATGCTCTAGGTGTTTTCCTAGGACACAACCTTCATAGACTCCCTTGGAAAACTTAATCTTTGGTAACCCTATGACCATTTATTTTTCACTTAGATCAAAAATATACTTATAGTTAAGATGGCCAAATATTTCATGTCAAAGCTTGCTTGCCTCATTAGCATGAATCAAAAGAGCAGAGGGGTTTGAGTAGGGTAGAAAATGTGAAAACCAGTATACCTTCAAAGTGTGATCTATAACTCCTTTTGCAATGACTTTACCACTCAAGATCTCCATGATCTCAACATCATCAGGGGAGAATATGACCTTCTTTGGAGATCTTGTGTGGGTCATCTGATACACTTAAAAGAGGTTAGAGGCAAGGCCTGGAACATATAATACATTGCTGAACTTACCATGGTCAAGATCAATCCTTCCTTTACCCAAACTGTCAGTGAGAGAGTCATCTCCCAGCACTATTGGTGGACCTTTCGACATGGCAAGAGAGGAGAATGCCTCCTTGGTGGAAACCATATGTCTTGAAGATCTAGAGTCTATGATGAAGCTAGGTGAGCTTGATGTGCCAGCAACCAATGCATGAAATCTCTCTTTGTCTTCTGAATTTGATCCTCCTTCCCTCTTCTTTGAGCTATCAGGAAGGGAGATGTTATTCTTCTCCAGGAGTTGGGTCAGCATGTTAATTTGCTTCTTCATGTAGGATCTTTCAGGATGAAATCCCTTACTGTAGTATGCACACTTGCTCATTTCTCCTTTGTTCTTCTTCTTCTGGAATTTCTTCTTAGAGCCTTGGGGTTCCTCCTGAGACTTGTTCTTGTCTCTCTTCTGCTCGGGTGGCTTCTTAGCTTTCTTATTGCCTTTTGAATCCACCCTTGAATCTCTAGCAACTAGATCTTGGTCTTTGGAAGGTTTGATGGTGCCCATCATCACCAGTTTATCTTGTTTTTGTGTGAGGGATCCCATGAACTCTGTAAGCTTAGGCATATTCTAGGCTCGAGCTATCAACTTGGTGTCATGGAAGGTCGAAAACAACACTGAATAGTCAGGGCCAAGCTTCGAGAGTATAGCCAAAACTAGTCTCTCCTCCTTATTTTCAATTCCACACTGTTTTAGCTGCAAAACAAGGGCTTTAAACTTGGAAAAGTAGAGTTGCAGGGATTCGAAGCTGCTGGGAAGAAGTTTTCTTTTTTGGGTTACAGACGATGGTAGCATGTCCTCCTTGAACATATCACTCTCTGAAATTTCCTCTTTCCTGTTAAATTTTAACGAGTCCAGGAAAGTCAACTCAGGTCTCTCTTCATTTTTTACAAGCTTGAAGAGGGGAGAGAATAATGTTTGATAATGTCACTGACTTGTGGATTTTATGAGCCCGAAGTAGTACATGCTCATTGGAGTTTTCATGTTTAGAGAGTCTGAAAACTCCGAAGAAGACTCCAGGGGGTTCCTTTTCGTCCAATTTAGTCTCTCGAGGCAGGAAAAGTATAAAACATACCAAAGAATAACTCTCTTATATTCTAAAGAAGAAAATGCACACATTTTTTGTACTTAGTCAGGGAGGTACAAAAAATGTTAAATTACCACCTACCCAATGCTCCTTCAAGAGAAGCTTATAACTTGAGTTGTACGAGTGTGAAGGAAAGAAAGATCCATTTGGTTATGAGAAATGGGGCTTACAAAAGTAAACTCAATGCTTGTTCTTTAGTGTTTAACAAGCAGTACAAATACATAAAGTACACTTAGAATATTTTTCATGTTTAGGTCCAGAGCACAAAAAAGATAAAACTAAGCTCATACTGGGCACGCCTTTTCCATAATATTAGTCTTCAAGTCCAGAAAAATAATAAACCTATGCCTGAGAATACTCTTCTCAATTCCATAGAAAAGAGAGCGATCATTTCTCATATTATTCCACATGGTCCGAGAAGGTGATAACCTACCACCAATGTGGATGTCCATTCACATATTATTAACGATCCTGAATGGACAAGTTTACTCAGCATTCAAGTCTATTTTGAGGAGTTAGACCTAGGCCTAAAGAAATTTCATAAGGGAAAGGAGCCTTATAAATGGGATAGCTTATGAAAAGAGACCAAAATGAGGCTCAATTTGGCATGAAAAATAGCTAAGAAGGCTCCCCTAAACCTACGACAAATGTGGCATGAGTACCAAAATATAATCAATGTGTTATAAACTAGGGTACTCATCCAAGGAAATCCCTATCCATGGAAGAACAATGGTATAGACAAGGTAAAAATGGTTAAACAACATAGTTAGTGGTCAAAGTAGCGATCCTAGGGTTAAGGCAGATTAGGTATAAATAAAAAAATGCATACAAATGACCAAAATCCTATACTATATGAGTGAAAAACAACTTTGAGTAACCTTGGACCTGTTGCATTAGGAAAACATGACATGGCATTAGTTTTATTTTTGATAGAAATTAAAACTATAGGCTAAAAAACCCACATTTTGAATTTATTTCCATAAATAGTTCAAAAATAGAAATCAAAATCACCATTTCATATTTTTACCCAATATAGGAAATTTTACCTCTAACTTCAATCACTCAGTGTGGACAAACCAGTGGACAATTTTCAAATCTGCAAGTGCTAGGTAAGCTAGCTCTTCATACTCTTCCATTTCATCCATTCAAATTTTAAATTTTATGCAAAATTTTAATTTTTTAAGCCAATTTTAAAGTGTAACACCTCGTTTTTGACCCCGTTTTCATGATGTATATATTGTAATTAATTGTGGTGAGGAGCTAAAGGCAAAAGCCCCACCATCAATTTGGTTGTGTATGTTTCGGCAATAAGGGTAGTTTCCAATGGTCTATCATGCTATGTGGCACATTATAATTTGGCATCATGTAAATACACACATCAATTAAAAATAAACCACAACCATCTACGGAAGTGCAACGTTGAATGAAAAGGGCATGATTCCAAAGGATAAGGGTGTGGGGGATGTCAAACCTTGGTCTAAGGGGGGGGAAACCCATGTGTTGCCACCTTGTTTTGATTTTCCATCTTCCTTGTCTCATCCAACCTCTTTATTGTTTTGTTGTTGTTGGTTGAGGTAGTTAATGCTGAGTGGTGGTGGTTGTGGAGGACTGTCGGTCCTTGCCCACATGCCCACTCCACCAGCAGCCTCTCCTCTTCATCGTCGCATGGGGGCAAAAGAAACGGTTACTCTTCTCTCTCACATTTTCCAACCTGCACGATTATGGTCTGGTTGTTCTCCCCATGGTCGGTGCTTCCTCACGCAGAGCCGAGGTCTGCTCACCCTCACGCGCAGGGAGTTGTCCATTCTCACGTAGAGAAGGTTCGGCTTCCTCATGCACACCGCTTGGGGGATCCTCACGCAGAGGTCAGATTGTTTTCCTCACGTACCAGTCATGGTTCTCCTATGGTTTTGTGCACGCAACAAGCTGGGTAGCTGCTTTCTTCCCTCCACGAATTCGGCTGTGTATGTGAATAGCCATGGTTTTCCTCCACGATTCAGTCTTGTTGTTGTTTTAACCCGCATTTTCGAGCTTGCTAATGGTTTCACCCATGTTTTGGGTTGTTTTTGTTCTTCCCACAAGTTTTGGGTGTTGTTCAGAGTCTGATTTTCATCCTCCATTTCAGACTGTGTGTCGACTTCTTCCGTTTCGGACTACGTCCTTGTCCTTTGCGCACAGGCTGTGAGTTTGCTCTTTCCCATTTCTGTCTGCATCGCTTTCTTCAGCGTTTGCATTGAGGAATTATGTGCTATGGGTGCTTGGATGTTGGGTTGGTTGTTGATTGCCACAGCCATTGGCTGAGTTTCCCATGGCTATGCTGGGAGTTCTATTTATTATCCATTGTTGGCTGTGGATTGTTGCCACCATTCATTTGGAGTTTGTGGTTGTTGAAGTACCCTGGTTTTGGGTTGCAGCTGAGTTGTTTTGGCCACGTTAGGGCCAAGAACAACTCTAAGTTGCCTTGTGGGATTGAGTTGTGTCTCTCCTTTCATTTGAGACTGCCACTGGTTGTCTTTATCTTCTTCACAGAGCGGTGAACCTCTTGTTTTGCTGCGGGTATGCAGTGGTTGGTCCTTCGGACTGTGCTGGCTTGGACGGTTTGTTGATGGCCTGATAAACCCAGCTGTGTTGGTTTGTTAATTGTGTCCCTTGGCTATGTATGAGCCTGCATTGACCCTTATCCTTGAAGGAATCATGCCCAGCTTGAGGGTGGCAGTGTTGTTGAGAGATTGATGAGCACGCTGGCCTATGGTTGGGTGGAACGTTGCAGTGACGTAGCTAGTTGCGGGTGATTCCTTCATTGAAAGATAAGGTTTGCTTATTATTTCATCTTTGCAATTAATCTAATGTTTCATGAGTTATAATGAACATGTGAATGCTGGGATGTATGTTTTCTTCCGCTGTATGATTGAAGAATTATACATTGAGTAACAGTGCATGTATGTTGATGAATTATGCATCTGTGTATGCTTTTATGTTTATGCATCTCCGTATGCATTATGTTAAGTAATTTAATTTCAGAATTTACTTATCCTTGTTTGTGTTCATGGGGTTGTTTTCCCGTATGTTTGGTATTCGTCGTGTCCTCTTCGCCGGTCGGGGGGTCGAGGACGTGACAGAGTGGTATCAGAGCTCATGTTGCAGCATGGGCCTGAATGGACCACCACAGTGCAGTGACAGAAGCAGAATTTCCTTCTACCCACCAGAGATCAGAGATGGATGACATAAATTTTGTTGAAAAATTTCTCTAAGTGCTGAGCTCATCGGGTCATCGGAGGACTAAATGGGAAGTTCCTCCGATACGTCGAAAGATGTAGTCAGAAGGCCATCCGACCAGGCGCAGCAGCGGAAAAGAATTTTTGAAAAATTATTTGTCTAAGTGTTTGAGCCGTCAGAAACATTTAGTAGATCAGACTTCTATCGTAGCAGAAGAGCTAGCGGAATTGACTTTCGATGTAGCAGAAGGGTTAGATGAAAGCGCACCCGACGGAGCAGTTGGAAGAAAATCGCGGAAAATTGTCTAAGTGTCCGTTGGAAGAAAATAGCTCTTCGAGCATCCGCAGTTGCAGAATTCTAAATGACTATGCACCCGACGGAAAAGCCATCCGACCGTTAACGCCATGAAGGAAGTTAAGTCCAAAATTTTTCTAAGTGATGGAGGTCGACGGAAGACTTAGTGGAATTGAATTCTGCTGTAGCGGAAGAGTTAGCGTTTGACAATCCGTTGTTGCGGCTGTCGAAGGGACTAAACTGCCGATGCATAGCAGTTAGTGGTTCCGACCCCCGATAGATGTTCTATTCCGTGGAAAAAAGAAGAGAAAGATTTTTGAAAAATTAGTTAAAGTGTTGAAATCGTCGGCAGAAAAAGGCTGAACGAGTGCCGCCGTTGCGGGTGGAGAAATGACTAGGCGTCTGACGAGAAATACCGCCGACGTCGGGAAGAAAGAAAGAAAGTTAAAAATTTTGCTAAAGCCCGAAATCGAAAGAAGATACAGGTTTGACGTTCCACAGTTACGGAAGCCAAAGACACTAACCTTCCGATGAGAAGGGACTTCCGATGCCGGTTAGGATTAGTTCACCGCTCGGAAGAAGAATGAAGTTGGTGGGCCACCGTTGCGGCTACCTACATGACTAACCACTCAAAGCACAAGATATCCGACAGCTAATGAGAAGGGAATTTGAAAGATTTTCTAAGGCAGGAAAACATCAGGGATCAGCGGACTTTAGTGGTGAACATCGGCAAGATATAGCAGACAATGCGCTACCGTTGTGGCTGTTGGTAGAACTAATTCGTCGACGAAGAAGAAGTTAAGGGAGCCGACCAAGCGGAAAAAAGGAATAATAATCAAAAATTTCTCTAAGTCCGAAAAATGTCATCCATCGGAAGCAGAAAGTAGATCGAATGTCCACCATTGCGGAAGCCAAAGGCGCTAGACTTCCGATGCGAAAATCCCGGCGATGCCAATCGGGTCATGCCACAGTTGATTTGGCTGTCGATCGGAAGGAGATAGAGGATGACGAGCCACCGTTGCGGCTGTTGATGGAGCTTCCTCACCGACGAAAGGAAGAAAATTTTGAGAAAGAAGAAAAATTCGACTAAGTATGGAAATCATCGGAAAAATTTAGAAGTTTTAGTAGCCGATGTGGCAGCAGGAATCGGAAGAAGATAGTGTTTCATGTGCCGCCGTTGCGGAAGTGAAAAACACTAGACTGCCGATGCCGATCAGGTACCATAGGAGATTGGGCCACCTATCGGAAGAGAATAAGGGATCACGTTCCGCCATTGCGGCTATAGAAGGGACTAAGTCGCCGACAGATAGAAGAAAGCTGAGTCGGCGTGGGTGAAAAATTAGTCGAAAGGACTTCCGATGCTGTCGAAGGAAGAAAATAGAACATCCGATTGCCGATAGAGCTTAGTTGTTCTGATTTTCGATGAACAGCAGAAGATGTTAGCTACTTGGGGCTCCGAAACAACAGGGGAATTAGTGGTTTTGAGAGCCGATTCTACAGAACAGTTAATGGTTTTGAGAGCCGATTCTGCGGATGGATAGTTGGAATGGGATCCGATTCTGCAAGGGGAAATTCTAAGTTTTCAAGTGGGATTTTTCAAAATATTTCAGGGGTTTTTCAGTGAGATTCCCAGTAATCTTTTAGTAGCTTCAAGGATGAAAGGGAGAAGAAAATCCCAGGTGGCTAAAGTTGGCACCCAGTCCAAATGCAGTGGTGTGTAAAATGTCAAGATTTGGTGGGAAGTCCTCATTCTTAGAAGCGGTGTGGTTCTCACACCCAAGGTCGGAATGAAGCATGTGGATAGGCATTGGAAAGCTTATCTAGTAGGGGATGAGGGTAAGTCTCCAGAATCTGAGCATGGAGTAGAAAAGTGCTAATGACAGCCGCTGCCATCAAATGGATAAATCTGGAAAAATTGCATGCCCAGGGGTAGCAAGGACTATGAAGGCTAACTAGTTGTTGTGTGGAAGAGGAATTCCATGCAAGGATGAGGGATTTGGAAAAGGGAAGTTTTCCTTAAAACCCTATCTTGCTAACTATGTTACATTTCCTAAGTTTTATGCATGAAATGCATGAGGATATGTGTTGTATATATAGGATATTAAAGATTATACATTTATAATGAACCACTAATGATAATCATTGCTTTGATGTGGCATTAGTGGAAAAACCAACGACAACATGGACCTAGCTGAATATGTTGCTGATACTGACAATTGTGACTAGCAACCCTTTGGAGAAAGGGATAAGGCAACAAGTCCATAACAAAAGTTGGTGAGAAAATTATGCAATCTCCTGCAAAGGACCAACCAAATTGGTCATGTCAAGGGTGTAAGTACGACCCACGCAGGTAAGAGTTTGCTTATGACAAATTCCATGAAGTGGTAAAGGTAAGAGACCTCATACCATGTGGATATTTGAATGCTATACCACATTCATATCGAAAGGTGTCATGCCTATATGTGTTGATGATATTAATTATAGTAATGGACATGGTTAGGCCATGCATGGTATGTTGGATGCATTGAGATGAGTGCATGTGATATTATGAATGAACTAATGACTGAAATAATGAATTGATGACAATTCAGGAACCATTTCAAAGGTTGTTATGAATGCAGGATAGTCATGATCAATTGGCTTCCAGAAATGCTCTATGGAAGAGCAAGGTGGTACAAATGATACGCTTGTGAAGTAAGGAGTATCTGAACATTTCATTTAATTACATGAATGATGTGACTATGTCTTGCAAATGTTAATATGATAATGATTGCATGAAGTAAATGAGCTTTGATAATATTGATGTGACTAACAGTTGGAAGTATTTGAATTTTATAAATTCTGGAAATGCTTCAGTGATGGTTGTCGCAATGAAAAGGTTATATGCATCCAGACTTACCAAGTGCTTGGTTGATTGAAACTCAGGTTTTAGGTAGATTATTTCGAGCATGGAAGTGAGAGGTAAGACCCTGACCAATGCCAGAATCTACCATTTATGAGAAGAGTCTCATGGTTGTGAAAATAGTTGGTATGCATAATAGGTTGTTAAAATTCGAATTGTGAATTTCGGATTTAAGAAATTGCTGACAACCACTAGTCACTATTGGCTTCCATAAGATTGTGTTGGATGATTGAAGCTCAAGTTTCAGGTAGATTATTTCAAGCATGGCAGTGAGAGGTAAGACCCCAACCAATGTCAGAATCTACCATGTGAAAGAGCCAAACCTTATGAGAAGAGTCTCATAGTTGCAAAACGTAGTTGGTATGGGTTGTTAAATTTGAATTGTGGATTTCGGATTTAAGGATTGCTGACGACTACTAATCACTGTTGGCTTGTGTAAGATTGTGTCAGGTGGATTCATGGTAAGAGGGTATTCATGTTATGATAGTAAGCATGAAATTATAATGGACATAGTAGTGCTGCTTACAAGAGACCCACAATTGAGCAAGTCAATTTTTGTAGTAGACGGAATTGTAAATTCTTATTTGATTACCAATGTCATTGCTTGGTTATGGAACAACCAATTTGGATTGTATTATCAGGTAATGATTGACTGTTTGGCTATTTGATGAATGTGTCAGGGATACACCCTGTAGGAAGATCATGTGTGATGGCCTACAAGAGCCAAAGTTCATGGGAAGGTTTTCCCTTGGAAATGGGTTTCAGGTGAAACGCCATTGGACATTTTGAAAATGTCTCATCTGCACTTCATGTTTGGTAGTAACATGAGTGAGATGGTATAAATTATGTCAGTAAGACAAGTGTGGATATGAAATGTAAAAGGAGTTGGGATGGCTAACTGAGGGACTGTTAACTCAGAGAAGGAGCCCCCATTCCTCCTTAACAAAGGCATACTGCGTCGGAAAATGGATAAGTGTTCTGTGACCCTTGCTAAGAATATGCATGTTAAATTATTAAAATCCCATATACAGAACATGTTCTAAATTTATTTCCATTATGACCAATTACTTGAGTATGAATAGGGCCTACATGGCACACACCGGAAAAGAGTGCACACTTTTTCGATGTCGGATCATGAAAGGGTTTTCAATATTGATTACACTCTAGGGAGTGGACGCACTCCTGGTGTCTCAATATTTGATAGTGAATGATGAGAAATGTGATTACAGTTTTAAAACAATACCGTTGATGAGTTTGTGTGTATTGCTTGTGTTGCTTGTGTTGACAGGCTAAATAGATGTAGTTGGGTGTTGCACCTTAAAGGTAAAGGTAAAAGGTAAAAAGGTAAATGGTTTTTGTGAGGGGTTGCGGAGTAAGGGTTATTGTTGATATAAGTGTGTGTTGGTATAAGTGTATGTTGTGCTGTGATATGCCTGAGGATCCATAGTAGATCCTAGACCTGGAAATGGTCACGGTAAAATTTCCAAGCCCAGTTGACATGATTGTGTATTGGATGGACATTAATTATTTGATGTTGTGGAGCATCTGGAGTGCTGACCTAACATCTAAGTCCATAGGCGATCCCAAGGCTTGCAAATCGAAGTGGGATCCTATGGATGAATGAGGAAACGCACAATACAGATAAATATTGGATTATTTTTCTTATGATGTTTTAAGCTCTTGTTCTAGAGATAAAACCAATGAGAATAAACTAAACATGTGAATCTATTCAATGTTTGGATATAGGTATCGCTGGAATCGAGGACTATGAAAGCATCCTAGGGGTGCATGTGGACATGCGACTGTCCTGGAAAGCTCGGAATGAGCGGCAATGAAAAAGGTGCTAGTGAGACCGTGAGGTTCCTAGCGGTTGAGGCAAACCATGTGGAGAGACTCCACGGTTTAGAGGTCTGGAATAGACCAAAGACACTAAGTGTCATGACCAAGAGGGATTAGTCCAGCATTCATGGTGAAGTGAAAGAGGCTGAGAGCTGAAAAGCCATGGCAGTGGTGTGGGTTCCAGAAAGGAACAAAACAAAGAGGGAAAAACTCTTGCTGCTCTCTCTTGCCTTTTGACTATATATATATATATATATATGCATTGTGGAAACAAAAGATTGTTGAATGTATGTATGACTAAAAATGGAATGTTTGTTTTGTTGAAGGTAAATTGTGAATGCTGGAGTGGTTAATTCCCTGCCCAGGAATGGACATGAATGAGCTCATGTGCATGTTGGGGAAGGCATGAGAAATATGGAAGTCTCCTTGATGAGGCTTGGACTATCATGCCAATTGGGTAATTAACTGACTGGTTTTAATGTTTATACTATGCTTGGTCTGATAGAATTTCAATGGTGCATTTCACAGGTGAGAAAAGTGAAACCAGGTGGTGCACGTTAAATATGGCAGCAGATCAAAAGTTGTTGGACTTAGCTGGAAGTCTCCTTCAAATGATTGCAAAGACCCAAGAGAACCTTGGGGAGATGCTCAAGATACAGAGAAGGTAGAATGAAATGAACCACCATATTTTGCAAGACTCTGTTGGTTTGCAAAGGGAGGTGAAAAGCCTTCTGGGAGAAATCGGCAAAGGAAAGGAAGGTGGATCAATGATGGGACATTCGTCCAAACGACCCAATAAGAAACGGTCCAGGAACGAAGACTCAAAGGAAGTTGAGCAGGTAAAGATGAAGCAGCCAATGAAATGTTGGAGATGCGGAGGACATCATTTACGCCGGGACTACCCAATGAGGGAACATGATGAGGGCAATAGCTGCAAAGTTCCTAGACTTCAGGATAAACTGAAAGCTGAGAACCAGCAGAAGAAGTTCATGGAAGCCGAGGGGCTTGGTCCTGAACATTCAAAGTGAATAATTGAACGTGTGACAGATCTGCAAAATTTTGACATTTTGATGTGCAATTGTATATGTATTGTATATGGGTTCCTATGTATTGTAACACCGAGGACAATGTTATTCCAAGGGGGAGGGGAATGTAATACCCTGTTTTTTACCCCGTTTGCATGATGTATATATTGTAATTAATCGTGGTGAGGAGCTAAAGGAAAAATCCCCACCATTGATTTGGTTGTGTATTTTTCGGCAATAGGGGTAGTTGTCGATGGTCTATCGTGCTATGTGGCACATTATAATTTGGCATCATGTAAATACGCACATCAATTAAAAATAAACCAAAACCAGCTACGGCAGTGCAACATTGAATGAAAAGGGCATGATTCCAAAGGATAAGGGAGTGGGGGATGTCAAACTTTGGTCTAAGGGGGGGGAAACCCATGTGTTGCCACCTTGTTTTGATTTTCCATCTTCCTTGTCTCATCCAACCTCTTTATTGTTTTGTTGTTGTTGGTTGAGGTATTTATTGCTGAGTGGTGGTGGTTGTGGAGGACTGTCAATCCTTGCCCACATGCCCACTCCACCAGCAGCCTCTCCTCTTCACCGTCACGTGGGGGCAGAAGAAACGGTTACTCTTCTCTCCCACATTTTCCAACCTGCACGATTATGGTCTGGTCGTTCTCCCCATGGTCGGTGCTTCCTCATGCAGAGCTGAGGTCTGCTCACCCTCACGCGTAGGGAGTTGTCCATTCTCACGCAAAGAAGGTTCGGCTTCCTCATGTGAACTGCTTGGGGGATCCTCACGCAAAGGTCAGATTGTTTTCCTCACGCACCAGTCGTGGTTATCCTATGGTTTTGTGCACGTAGCAAGCTGGGTAGCTACTTTCTGCCCTCCACGAATTTGGCTGTGTATGTGAATAGCCATGGTTTTCCTCCACGATTCAGTCTTACTGTTGTTTTAACTCGCGTTTCAAGCTTGTTGTTGGTTTCACCCACGTTTTGGGTTGTTGTTGTTCTTCCCACGAGTTTTGGGTGCTGCTGAGAGTCCAATTTTCATCCTCCATTTCAGACTGTGTGTGGGATTCTTCCGTTTCGGACTGCGTCCTTGTCCTCTGCACACAGGCTGTGAGTTGCTCTTTCCCATTTCTATCTGCATTGCTTTCTTCAGCGTTTGCATTGAGGAATTGTGTGCTATGGGCGCTTGGATGTTGGGTTGGTTGTTGATTGCCACAGCCGTTGGCTGAGTTTCCCATGGCTATGCTGGGAGTTCTGTTTATTATCCATTGTTGGCTGTAGATTGTTGCCACCATTCATTTGGAGTTTGTGGCTATTGAAATACCCTGGTTTTGGGTTGCAACTGAGTTGTTTTGGCCACGTTAGGGCCAAGAACAACTCTGAGTTTCCTTGTGGGCTTGAGCTATGTCTCTCCTTTCGTTTGGGACTGCCACCGGTTGTCTTTTCCTTCTTCATAGAGTGGTGAACCTCTTGTTTTGCTACGGGTATGCAGTGGTTGGTCCTTCGAACTATGCTGGCTTGGCCGGTTTGTTGATGGCCTGATAAACCCAGCTGTGTTGGTTTGCTGATTGTGTCCCTTGGCTAATTGACCCTTATCCTTGGAGGAATCATGCCCAGCTTAGGGGTGGCAGTGTTGCTGAGAGATTGATGAGCACGCTGGCCTATGGTTGGGTGGAATGTTGCAGCGACATAGCTAGTTGCGGGTGAGTCCTTCATTGAAAGATAAGTTTTGCTGATTATTTCATCTCTGCAATTAATCTAATGTTTCATGAGTTATAATGAACATGTGAATGCTGGGATGTATGTTTGCTTCTGCTGTATGATTGAAGAATTATGCATTGAGTAACAGTGCATGTATGTTGATGAATTATGCATCTGTGTATGCTTTTATGTTTATGCATCTTCGTATGCATTATGTTAAGTAATTTAATTTCAGCATTTACTTATCCTTGTTTGTGTTCATGGGGCTGTTTTCCCGTATATTTGGTCTTCGTCGCGTCCTCTTCGCTGGTCAGGGGGTCGGGGACGTGACATAAAGGGGTCACGATGTATACATAGGTATGCGACTTACCTAGTCATGTACACACATTTTATACGTGACTTGCCCAAAGGAAACCCACGTATGATATGCGACATGTCTAAAAGACAGTCACGTATACTACGCAACATAGAAAAAATATAATTAGGGCCAAAATGAAAGTTTTTTAATGATTTTTAATGTTTTATGGTGGCTTTATGGACATGCTAAAACATGGTGTTGGAGTGGAAGGAGAGGGAAGAGGAAACTATGGACCAAGATGCACTCCAAAGTGCTCCCATGTTGGGTCCCAGAATTTTCTTTTATAGTGATGTTATTTACAATCATTTCTCGGACTATTTACTGAAATCTAATACTTTTATCTTTAATTTTTCTAGCTTTTACTATGTTTTCATCAATTATAACTTATAAATGTAAAAGAAACTTAATTCATAATTTTTGGTGTGTTATTGCATTTAGTGCACATTTTGGCACTCCATTCATCCATTTTTTCGGTCCTAAGTTTTGCACTAAGTTTAATAACATGTATCTTATTGGTTTACTACTTCGATTTAACTTTGTTCTCTAATTCTTGTTGGTTCCATGATATTTTCATTAAAAATTTGAATTAATAATAGGTATTTAACATTGTTTCAAATTTAACAAAGAAACCATTAAGTAATAATATTTTTATTATTATTATTTAAATATATACTAATCCCTTTTAATATAAACATAACATAATACAAATAAACAGAAAAACAAATAGTCATTACATAAAACAAAGTCAAACCACATTTTAATAATTTTGGTTTGATTCTTAAAAATTTCGTTAGTTTGTAACAATGTTTTAAATTAACAAAATGTATATACTCATGCTTTTTTGTATGCAGGTTCACGGATCTGCACATCATAGATCAGCTTATACGCAAATGATATATCATTTAAAAACATGCCGTCTATTCAATAAAACGGTTCACATGAGGGAGGCCAGTTCCAGGAATCCAGTATTCAGTCAAAAACCCAGCACTCAACCTTCACGTGGCTAGCAAACCAGCAAAAAATCCATTCAAAATCTAGATTTATGAACAAATTTTAGTTACAACTCATTCATATGCTCATCCAGATGCCCATGCAGACCACGTGTTTTTAACAGACAATAGATTTTCGGGCTAGATTTTTGGCTAAACATAAGCGAAATTGAAAATTATGGCACATGGGTTTTGTGCAGAATAGGCCCATTTTAGTCATTGTGAGGAATTTTCACAAAATTCAAAGCCATTTGGGAGAAAATCGTGGTTCTTTGAAACCAACTTTTCCAAAAATTATGGTTGGCCATTTTCTGAATCTATTCCTATTTTGATGGGTAGTTGTTATAGCAGTAAAGAACCTCTATTTTGAGCAGAAGGTGGTCGACCTGATCTCCATTGTAATCATCATATTGTTGTCCGTCGATTGCACACCTTCAACAGAAATATTTTGAAAGATGTCTCCTCACTTGAGAAAGTGGGAGAGGTGTGACCTTGGGGGCAAGCACAGAGCTAGGTAGTGTCACCTACTCCTAGCTCCTCCATTTAGGCTAACTCCTAACGAAGCCAAGGGGGGTAGTCCCTAACAAAGAGATTTCTATGGCTCAATGTTTAAGTTAATTTTTAGATTTTTTGGATGCGGATGGGTATTGTTTAGGAGTTGATGTGATTTTAAATGATTAATGTGATGAATTGAACATAAGACAAAGCAATCCACATAGCTATCACCAAAATTAAAAAATGGACAAATATTTGAGATCTTCACGACATAGATAAAGCATTCATAGATATGATTTATAATCAAACATTCAACGGACAAATGGCCCAGATCATTAGTAACGAGTACAAGATAGGACTAGTGCCTATGGATTCAACTTGTCAGAGATGCTTCAAATGTAAATATGATGTGAATCCAAAAAGATACCATTGAATGTTAGGTTTTGTAAGTGCTCTTGGTAAGTTTTAAGAGTTTTTACTTGTGATCTTCACTTATGGTAGCTGGATGTCCTAACCGGTAATACCTTCAGTGGCTTCGTTCGAAGACATGACAGAGCTGTCTGGGATGAAAGGTAAGTGTTCAATAACTTAACTACCAGTGCCCAGACTGAGTAGCCCGACGCCCACACTTGGAATTTGCCCACATGCCTTGGTATTTATCGAACAATGTTGGTGTGTTGGTTATGGGGAAAAGTTTCAGTTAAGTTCCTCTTGTGGGGTTTAGAGATCCAATGCCATTTCTGGGTATTCCAATCTAAGATCGGTCAGAGCATACTCCAGCAAGGAGGGAAGGGGGTTAATTAATTAAAGGGGTGTGTGTGTTGAATATTTCATTAACTTGATTAATTAGACTCTCCGACAAAGAGTGCTCTTGACCTTGTCTTATGATGAAGGTTCAAGAGACTTAGATAAACTATATGCTTGATGCAAGGATATGCAGTGGGAATGCTCTCCGATAGAGAGTGCTCTTGACTTGGATTACAGAAAGTTCAAGAGACTTCCAAGATTAATTGACTGACTTATTAAACAATGAAAAGACAACTCTCTGATAGAGAGAACTCTTGATCTACAAAGTGAGATTCAAGAGATTTCTACTTTAAACAGTTGAATTACTTATGAAAGATACAAAAACTTAAAAGATGAAGTAATCAACCTAGTTAATGAAACAAAATGGGATAATCTAACAATTAGTATCTACTTTGCAAAAAATGAAACTACTCTAAGTACTCGAAATAAATCTAAGCTAAGAACAAAAACCACTCTTCCCCAAATGGGGAAGAAAAACCAAGTATGGGAGGCCCTATCCCACTTAGCCTTGTTTTATTAATGAAGTACAAATGCCTTTGGAACTTAATCCTCATCAGGACTTTTGAGAACTAATTTAAGTGAAATGAAAAAACCCTTATGAGTTTGTACAAATGAGAATGACTTCCTTTTTGGTTTTGGATCCTTGTCTTTGGATCTAGTTTTACTTGCTCTTTCTTGTTTGGTTTTGCTTTTGGTTCACCTGTGGATAAGAGCTCTAAACAAGGACTAGTAAGAGTGTTAGGAAACCAATTTTAACCTGTGATTCAAAAAGATTAAGTGGTTGAGAAGACAAGTGCCTTATGAGATGAAACAAAAGATCAAAACAATAGAATGAGACCCAAAATCAAAACCTGGAAAGGACCAGGAAAGTTCACCATTTTTTATGTAAAATGCACGATTTTTGATGAAACGACTTGGGAATTTTTGCGAATTTAAAATTAAAGATTTTTTAACATTTTAGGCTAATTTCCAGAATATGGAAAATAGCAGAAAATTGCAGAAAATCAGTAAAAAGACAGCAAGTACGAAATTGCACGTTTTTCAAGAAAAAGTCAAAAAAATGAAAAATAAAATTTTTTTAAAAAATTTCGAAATTTTTTTCTGATTTTTTAATGAATTTCCAAAATTTAGAATTAGCATAAAAAATTCAAAAATCAGCCCAAAAAAGAGTAAGCTTGAAATGACACGCTTTTTGAGAAAAAAGTCAAAAAATTTAAAAAAAAAAAAATTTGAAAAAAATTTCAAAAAATTTTCTAATTTTTTAATGAATTTCTAGAATTTAAAATTAATGAGCAATACAAAAAACCAGCAAGCCTAAAAAATAGATATTTTGCACATTTTTTGAGAAAACTTGTGCACGTTTTCCAAGGCAAAAAGAAAGATGGATTTAAAAAGGAAAAGAAACTAGATCTTTAAAAATGGACCTTTAGAAAGATGGATCTAACTTTGAAAAAGTAGATCTAAGGCTAGAAATCCTAGATCTAACTTATTAGAAGCCAAGCAAGCTTAAAATAAAGATTTAAATGACTTGATAACTTCTACAAAAGTGGAAAAGAGGTAAAATAGAACCTTGAAAATAGAGATCCACTTGTAGAAATCAAAGTAACCAATAGAATTTTTTGAAGTTTGTGGTTTGATGGATGAGGCAAGCAAGCCCTTCATTTCTTGATTTCTTAAAGTAGAAGACTCCCTTGGGCACCTATAGAATGAATGCATAAACCAAATGAGAGCTCTTATGTTTGGGAGAATACCTAAAGCCACAAAACTTAAGAGAAAATTATAGATCAAATAATATTGTGCTATATTGTTAGCCTTCTAATCACAAGATCATATACTTAAAAATCAAAAGAGATAAACTAAGAATGGTATCACCTTGAACAAGATGAAGCATGGCACCACTAGTGGAAAATGAGAGATTAGTGACCAAAAAAATGATCAAAATCTGCATATCAATAACCACTTTTGGTTTGGTGATCACTGGTGGCTAATTTACGGTCTTTTATTACGCGACCAAAATTGGTCATTTTTATTTTGGTCATTTATAACTTGTCAGTTGGTCATTAATTTGGTCATATATTTGGTCATTAATTTGGTCATATATTTGAATCAATGACTAGATATATGTCTACATTTATGACCAAATTAATGACCACATGACAAACTA
This sequence comes from Pseudotsuga menziesii, assembly GCA_001517045.1. Classification (NCBI taxonomy): domain Eukaryota; kingdom Viridiplantae; phylum Streptophyta; class Pinopsida; order Pinales; family Pinaceae; genus Pseudotsuga; species Pseudotsuga menziesii. The sequence continues at coordinate 77,355 of LPNX010052593.1, forward strand.
GAATATGACCAAATTTGGTCGTGTAATAAAAGACCGTAAATTAGCCACCAAAACTGTTTTTTGGTCATTGATATGCGAATTTTGGTCGTTTTTTTGGTCATTTATATCTCATTGTTTGGTCACATATCTCTCAATTTTTTGTCATTTTATATGCAAATTTTGGTCATTAATCTCATTTATTGGTCACTATTTTAGTCATATTTAGTCATTTTATGTGTGGTTATTATATTTTAGTAGTTTTAATGGTGTCCATTATTAATCAGTATAAATTTTTAATATGATATTATGTTTAAATTGAAAAAATAATCATACATTATTTATCATCATCTAATACACATCTGAATTATGCAATGTCATATTAATTACAAAAATAATATAAAGTACAACAATATAAGTTTTAAACTGCACAAATTATATTATATGAAATGTCAAGTATTACAATAAATATAAGTTTTCTCAAAAACTATCTCCATATAACTTTACATAAAAATCATCTAGTACATCGATGACTTTTAAAAATATTACAATGGCTAAACCATCCCACTTGTACTTGGCTGCTAAGCCATACTTAGATCTCGCAACAGCTTCAAAACCATACTTAGCATCTTGAAACCCTCGGCAACAGGCTCTTTATACTCGATGGGAAAGCCTCAGCATCAGGCTCTTCATATGCAATGGCCTTCTTTCTAAGATTTATATCTGAGCATGTGTTTATGTATCTGCACTTCACGTGCTTTTGAGCTTTATATCTGCGCACATGCTTTTGTATCCGCACTACAGCACCCTCCCTCCTCATGTTCTTATAAAGCTTATGAGTAAGGTTACCTACAAACAACACATGTTAAGCAATAAATTTTGTTGCTCGCTAAAAAGAGAAAACAAATAACTAAAAAATGTACATAGCATTTTCACAAGATTTAACATGGTGAAAGAAACAATTCCAACAAACAACAGATGTACTCAAAATGCATAAACATTCAGAACCGCACACCTGCAAATACATGAACATGAAATACTTCTCCATAATGCCTAAAGATCAATGGCAGCATTGTGCAAAGCAAGAAATAATTTTCGAGCAATATATGAATGAACTTTGCACTGAATAATTTTTCCCGAATTTCACAATACCTTTGTTCTTCTAACATCTAATTCAACCATTTGACTCTCTCTGAGATTGACATGGATTTATTGATTTATCAAAAAATGAAAAATTTATTGGGCTGCATAAAGGATTTCAAATTTGATAATATTGAACATAATACTTGATACCGCACCATAAAGGCCAAAGAAAAGGTAATTGCAATCTATAACTATGAGCCAAGCAACATTTAAAAAATAAAACCTACTCATGATTAAGATAACCCAAATTTTAATATAAACCAGGAGAAGAACTCAAGTTCTTGATTTTGAAAACACATCACGCCTATAGCAGTCCTAGTGATCCTTGTTATTATTGCTTGGATTTTTAAATAATTCAAGAGGTGAAAGCTAAATGAATTATAATTCAATATTTTCAGATACCAATGGTAGAAAATCCAATGAAAAAAACTGGACAAAACATTTTTTTCTAAGAAAGTAATTCTTTCATAAAAGTAACAAATATATTAAAAAGAGGACAATAAAAATCCTCCAGACCAAATACACAACATGAATACATACAAGAACATTTAACATCATTAAGCTTTAACATAAAGAAAATTTTAAGCTTTAACATCTTTCTTCAAGTTAACCAACTAGCAAATAAAAGTAAAATCACTTACAGCCTGCACCAGAGACATTCCTCTGATGATGCATAGTTCAAATATCGACAAACTAAAGCATAGGTTACAAGATCCTATGACCAGTCAAAATTTGTCAACAGCTATCCCCTGGGGCATATATTTGGAAGATTTATTTTAATTATCACATATTAACTAGTTCTATGAACTCAAATTCTTCTTGTCATCAAAGAGATTTTCTAAGCAACCACTCTCCTCACCTCTGAAGATAAAAATTTAAGAAATTTTGGAAACAGCTCAGCAGGTATCTTGCTAAAAACTCCATTTTCTATGCTAGGTTTAACTTTAGGATCTCAACTACTTCCACAAGTTTATTTTGGACTTTGAAAAGATGGCCACAATTTTGGAACAATTTCACTTGTATTGAATGGATGATTCCCATATTTAGTGCATTCCAAGCCTTTCTCCACAAATACTGTTTCTTGACCACCTTTCACTTCTTCCTCCACACACATCCTTTTATATGGCCTTGATACCATATCTTCCTAAATCAATAAACATTAAGCAATCACTTCAAATACAAACTAGACTTTAATTAAAAACATATTTTATTCTCCAAAAGTGCATTTTCTCCTAAAGATCCACTAAGATAATACAATAAGGAAAATATACTATATTCAGTACCTCAAAACTTAAAAGATACTAAAGACTCTTCAATGTAAGAATGGGGAAAAGCATCACCAATAAGAAGTTAACTCATTCACCATGCAAGAGCACCATGATAATGAGCATAGATCCATCTTAAACTCGATATATCAAGCACCGAGAGGGATCCAATTTATTGAAGTGTGATTTTTTTTCTTAATATGTAAAATATTTAAGATGAAAAAAATTACACCTCAAAAACTTGGATCCCTCTCCATGCTTAATAGATCCATATTTAATAAATCCATAATTACAATGGATCTATGTTGGTTTTAAATTTTTTATTTTATGAGTCTACATGTTATTTTTTGTGATGTGGGTAATAATTGCCACGTCATGATTACCCAAATTTATTTTAATTTTTTTATTTTATGAGTCGACTTGTTTTTTTGTGATGTGGGTTATAATTGCCACATCACCATTACTCATGTTACGTGTCAATATCTGCCTCATACTAAGCTGTAAAGCACCTTGCTATTCTAAGTGCTATGAAGTATGGTTTAACTCTCAAATCCATTCTTAATGAGGTGAAGCATTTATCTACCAAAGTCTATTATTTTTTTTCCACACCTCACTGAGAAAATTCCATTCACAAAACCATTAACAAGGAGGTCCACAGCTAGAAAAGCATACTATCACTTATGGATGATGATTCACCCTTGCACCACATCTTGAATGCATTAGTATTGTTTACAGACAATGTGTTCTTCTTAGAGTCTCTAATCAACCTAATTGACAATTATTATTAGTTAGGTTATCGGCCATATCTATTCACAATTTTACTGTAATTCACCTCTTCAACATGTGATAAAACATGTAAATCATTAATTAACCACTCTTATTCAATATGAATATATATTTCAATATAATAATAATTTATTTTTAAAGTCATAGTCAATATAGATACCAAATTCTTTTGCGATATATTGAAAGCCCTTTATTTATAGGGTAAAGGTGTCGGAACCCCTCCGCATAATGTTTTGACTATTGAAGCTCAAGAGTATGTATGTACCCTACCCCTCCACTCCAGATTTGAACCCCTCCACTCAATAAAAACATACCCTACCCATCCACTCTATATTTGAACCTATGACAACCAATAGAAATTAGTGTGGGCTTCCTATAAGATACCACCCAGCATTAGAAGCCCAATAAAACTCTATTATGTTTAGTTATACAATCATCCTTAGATTCGGTATTTTGTCATCAGAATAGACACAAGGAACCATCTTACCAACAAGATGCAAGAACTACCAAAGGAAGTATCCCAAGCAAATACATATCGATAGAACCTAATTAGAACTATAACTTTACTAGATCCACTCCAGATTTGAACCCCTCCACTCAATAAAAACATACCCTACCCATCCACTCCATATTTGAACCTATGACAATCAATAGAAATTAGTGTGGGATTCCTATAAGATACCACCCAGCATTAGAAGCCCAGTAAAACTCTATTATGTTTTGTTATACAATCATCCTTAGCTCCGGTCTATTGTCATCAGAATAGACACAAGGAACCAGCTTACCAACAAGCTATTAGAACTACCAAAGGAAGTATCCCAAGCAAATACAGATCAATACAAACCTAATTAAAACAATAACTATACTAGAACTAAGCAGAGCATGCTCCATTCCCCATTGACCAAATGATAAAATCATCAGGCAGGGAGGCCATCCACTCAAACTTCTTAATTTCTGCTCATTCCACTGTCGTATTATTGACAACAACATAGAGAAGTCTGATCGGACTCGATATCAAGAATCATCTAAGTAATAAATAAATGAATTTTCTGACATGCACAGTTGTAGAAAGGGTGTATCTGGAGACGCTGCCAGCATTCAAATAACTATAAGAAAATTGCAGACACAAATACAATAGACTTCAAGGCTATCTAGCACTGAAAGATTTTTGAATCCTAGCATAGAAAAAAATTTCCATTAAAACTGACCATGATAAACTGAAAAATAATAAATAAACTGTTGTAGAAGAACTGCCATGTCAGTACACACTGCACATGTTTTGATGATTAGATCCATGAGCATGATCGACTACATAGGATTCCTCTAACATCAAGCCTAAAACTGATCACATATCAAAGGTTGAAGCTACCATGACACAAAATGACATATAAATAAAAATAAAAAGTAGGACTAGCGCTTAGAGCACAAACATTGAAAAATTTTAATTTTGAAAAGCACATACATTGGTGGTCATGACTTTGGAGACAACTCTAGCACCTGAGACCACGACTGACATTTGCACAAGACAAATGTCCTGCAAATCACCAATGGCCTAAATCTACATTGGGATTTTCCAACTGTTTACGTGCGTTTGGATTCAAGGAAGGAGAGGTATGGAGGGAAAACAATATGCACCAAGCAGCAAAGTAAATGACAACAGGGTAGAGTATTAACGACAGTATATGTCAAAGAGATACTAAAAAACCAAATAAATACTAGCATACCCTTAAAGTGGGGGAAATGAAACACCGATATGTTTCAAAAAATGAGAGAAAGTTGTGTGTAGATAATATAAGTTTATGTGATGAAAGAAAATATAGGAAAAAAAGTGAAAAAAATTTACATCAAACTTCTAAATCGCAACATAAGTGAAAATAAGTTTCCACCAAAAGAAGTTTTCAAAGTTTTAGGTAGCTTTAGAGAACCTTGAAACCCTTGGACATGGAGGAACGATACCTTTGAAACTAAGACCTGCCTGGATGTGGAGAGAGTATGCCTTTGAAATTGAAACTTGAACTATGTGAGACATCGAAATTTCTGCACATCATAATTTTCACAAGCAACACCATTTTTCCTATTGACCATTCACATGTGTCCTCTTATAATCTCATGTATTAAAGATCATTGAATGGCCAAATAATGTTTATAGGTAAAGAAAATATTTTGTTTCAAGTTGTTGATAACCCAAGTCAATCTTCATATTGAATATCGATAGTATATAGTCAAGATGTCTATTAATACCTTGTTTCTTAATTTTTATGATGTAATGGATGTAGAATCCAATCCCCTTCCGTGCACATATTGTAACTTGGGGGCATAGGTTTTGATAGAATAAAAAATCCCAACCCAAAAATGCCTATGAATGGCAGGTGGAGGAGGTGTTGGAGTGGGGTCCCGCAGCTACAGAAGAAGCTTCTATTTTGACGGATAGACAGTTTTGGCGGAGATATAAGAGGTAGAGCTACGACACTATAGCAAGTTTCCAGCTACAGAGCAGAGCCGGAACCCATGACGTAGAAGGCAGAGAAGTCAAGGAAGATGATGGTACGTGAGCGGCTGAGAAGAGAGACCTCACCCACTGCATTGAAGGCAGCAGCGGAAGACAGGAGGGTTCAGCTACCCTCATAGAGGAAAAGGAGCAACGAGCCTGAGGCATTGAAGATGAAGGACAGAAAGGAAGCAGTGCTGGTACCCATGGTCAGTGCTGGGAAGCATGGAAGACTGCAGGAAGCTGTGGTGAAGGGAAGCGGTGCATAGTACCCATGATCAGCACCGAGAAGCATGGAATACCGCAGAGAGTTGTGGTGTGACGGATAGCGGCTACTTCAAAGTACAGATACGTCGACTATCACTAGTTAGGGTTTGGGTTACTATTGGGACAGGCCCACAGTGTTGTAATGGTGAGACCTTTGGGCCACCTATAAAGGGATATATTTTGTACTGTAAAAGGGTTAGTTAGAGATTCGGCTGGTTGATTTGTCTGTTGTAGTTGTTTTGTAGAGTATTAGACAGTTGTAGAATCCAAGCTCTGGTTCTGTTATTAGCTGTAGTATCTTACTGTAACCAGTAGCTGGCTCATAGAGCATTCATGTAATGATCCGCAGGGATCGACAGAGAGGGAAGAGTATATTGTAAGAGGTGCAATATAGAGGTAGAAAAGATATCTAAGAGAGAAGATCTTAAGCTGCATATGCGGTGCAGCAGAACTGTGTTTACCTTCCCCTGAGCTGTAATAGAAACACAGTTCTGTGGATGTAACTTCCATCCTCGAGGTGAACCACGTTAAAATCATGCGTTATGTGATTGCTTTCTGTGTTGTGTTTATTTGATGCATCTGTCAGTTATTTTATGAGCCTTGTTACAGTTTAATGTATGTATGCATTGTTCAGTTCGCAATAATATAAAAGGATAGACATGAGTTGCAACCATTGATATGCTATATGCGGGTTCAATTATACTTTGCTTGAAACAATCACTAGTCGTGGTGTTGAACAGCCTGTTATGTTGAGTCTTGCAAGTCGACATGAACAACACTAAGTGCGCTGAGCCACGGGGTTGGGGTATCGCAGGGAGGCGATACCGCACTGGCAGAGGAGCTGCGGTGCACGACACCGGAGGTTAAGGACCTAGTGTTGGAGGAAGTTACGTGTCGCCTGGTGCGCAGGGATGCGGTAAGGCTGGGGTCACCACGATTTGGTGGAAGTTGCGTGACGTAGGCAGGGACTGCGCACCAGATAGAGAGAGATCTTGTGGTGAGAAGGGCTGCGAGACATTGAGATCGCGCGACGCGATCAGAGGGTCGTGTGACGCGTAGAGAAAGAGGCCCTGTGACTAGCAGAGTTGTTAGTCGCAAGTAGGATGCCACAGAACCTGGTCCAAGACGCTTGAGTCCTTGGCCAACCCTTCAGAATCACTTCGGGTGAGACTTCAGGCCACTTCGCGGTCTATCACTGAAAGGGCCAATGAGCTAGGGGTGTTGTTGGTTAAATACATTAAACCCGGGTCTGCCCATGATAGCCAACAAATGGTTCCATTGCCGTCTTTGAAAAAATGGGAGCTGATGTTCTGGTGGCGTCCTACAAGAGATGAACTCAACGAGTGGGTTTGGTCTAACTAGAAAGAGTTTGCTGAATGAGAGAAAAAGAGTCCTAAACTGAGTACAGAGGCCTGGTTACAGAAACATATCATTACAGACCTGCATGCGATATTTTTTATGACCTTTGGGAACGTGCTTTACGACTGGTTATCAAAGTTAACTGATACAAGCATATTCAAAAAGAAGAGAGACATTGTTTGGACATAGGAGCTGATTCAGACCGTGAGGAACCTGGATAACCCTATCACGAGGGCAATAGACTTTTGGCTTGTGAGCGTGCTAGAAGGCTTCGTCACAGAGTTTGCAGTTGACCAGACAAAAAGCTTCAGCGAGGCTGAGTGTTATTTCTTCAAAGGATATCATGGTAAGTACCTAATCTTTAAACTTGTCCATTAAGATGCTATTACATGAAAAAGGAACAATGGATCTAGTTTCAGATGAATAAGTAGAAATAGTAATGTCACAAGATTTTGAAAGTGATTTTGATGACATTGGACGAACACATAGTGGAAAGAAGTATAAAGTAGATTTCAGCTCTCCAATATTTGAAGACAGTTCAGCTAGTACTAGACAACAGAGTCATAGTACCATAGAAGGAATAGAGGGGGGTATCCCTTACCACCCTTACACCCAACAGAAATAGACCAGGACTCAGAACAATCCCGTAGGAACTCCATCCAGTAGCTCACAGACAGTTCCTACCACCGCTACATCACCTCCACCTACACCACCGAGTGGTAGCAACATAGTAAATCAACATCCACCATGTAGAAATAGAATGGGGGATGATATGAAGCTACCTATATTTAAGGGAATAGGGGCAGAAGACCTAGAGCAACATTGGTTTCTCTGTGAAGCCATGTGGACCATTAAAACAATCAACGATGATAACCTTAAAATTGTACAGTTGGTCACCACACTAAGAGATCGAGCCCTAACATGGTATATTAAGTATACCACAGTACCCAGGACACTTGCCCAGGTCAAGACCACCATGATTAAAGAGTTTAAGAAACCTAAGTCTGAGTCACAGTGCATTATAGAACTTAAATACATCAAGTAGTTACCTATAGAGTCGATGTGGGAATTTGATCAGAAATTCAAAGCCCTTATCGACCAAGTCAGTTTTGAGCTCGTGCCAGAGCAGCATAAGGAATGGTTTATTGCAGCGCTGCTCCCTCACATTAGACTGTCGTTAATGTAGCAGAAACTCCAGATGCAGGATGATGCGTTGGAGATGGCAATGAAACTAGAGGCTTCACCTCTAGCTGAGAGCAGTACATGAATGGTAACTTTACAAAACCAGTTGTCTAATCTCACATTACAGTTGCATGAACTTAAGAAAGGGAAAGAGGTTGCGCAAGAAATATGGTGCGTAAAATGTAAAGCACAAGGCCATAGTAAACATAATTGTCTGATCTTTGTAGAATATATAGCAACAGGGGCTCCAAACCCCTTACCACAGACCCACGGGCCATGGTGTGAGATATGCAAAACACGAGGACATCTACCTCACCAATGCCCTCTACTTCAGAAGTATGTGCAGACACCTAAGAACGTATACTACGTCTTCTGCAAGTCTATCGGCCATGATGTACACGATTGCCGAGCCTATGATCTCATGGTCAGAGCAAAGCAAGACTTGTATAGAGTCTAGTCAGAAACACAGGGTCCAGCAGTAGGACCACAGCAGGATCCGGCTTATGGAGGCTGTGGAGGAGGATTCAGAGGACGAGGCCATGTAGGAGGCTTTGCGTGAGGAGAAGGCTCTGGCAGAGGATATTTTTTTGGTCGTGGTCATGGACCAGTTACTTGTTACAACTGCAAAGTTGTAGGACACTATGCTAGGGATTGTCAAAACCCCACTACCACTTGTAAATACTGCAAATATTATGATCATACTATAGAGGAGTGCCCTACCTTGATAGCTAAGATCAGAGAACCTAACCCAGCAGTACACCAGAACATCCAATTTATTGCTACTGAGAAGGAAGAGCCAGAACCAAGAGTCAATATTGTGACTCGCAGCGATGCTTCTACCAGTGGGACATTGCAGGAAATGGAAAAGACCACAGGTCAAGAGTGGGTGCGTAGAGCTCCTAATAAAGCAACACCACTCGACCTGCAGAAGAACAAATAGAAATTTCAGGAAGCTAAGTCTTTCTTTGATGACCCTACGCAATCAGGATCACAGGTACTGCCGTCTAAGGGTGTACCGCAGCAAGCACCTTGTGGCGATAGCCTTGTATAGACATCGCAGGCTACCACATCAGGAAGATGCGATGAGGACAAGATGATAGGAACTGTACATTCCTTCCTGCGGAGTTGTCTAAAACTGGTAAGAAATGAGCAAGCTATCACAAAACTTCAGCGTATCATAGATCAGTGTCAGCCATCTTATTCCATGAGCAGCACATAGCGTGCTATTCATAATATCACGGGACATACAAGAGCAGGAAGAGAGATGTGACTCACAGCACAAGTTGGAGAATTTGAAATGGATGAGGTGATCCTAGATCTAGGATCAGACGTGAATGTTCTAACTAAGCAGACATGGGAACAGATGGGTAGCCCTAAGTTATTCAGATCACCTATCCATCTAAGATTAGCTAATCAGCAATGTGTATCACCTCTGGGTCGGTTACTGCAGGTGCCAGTTGACATTGACGGAGTTTGCAGCTTCACGGAATTTGAAGTTATATAAATCATTGGCGATAGCAGACCCTATCCAGCATTACTAGGCATTGATTGAGCGATCGATAACATGGTTGTTATCGACCTAAAGAGAAGACAAATGACCTTTGAGGACACGCAGATCTGGGTCATCGCACCGTTGGATCCTTTTCAGGGTCCTAGATATATTGAACCTATCCGGGCAGAGGAGGAGGCAAATAAAATGGAGAGCCTCTATCAGATGACCGCAAACGAGAGCTACTACATCAATCCAACCGCAGAAGGGAATATCAGTTGGCAATGCGACAGCTCATGCGCATCATATTCAGATGTTGGTTTAGAAAACTGGCAGAACAGACTTCATGAAGTCTCAGCGCGCAGGTGCGCATACTTGACTAAGTCACTGTGATGGATTGGCGCAGAGATCAATGAGATTCCATCCTTTCATGGTCTAACAGATATCCAGCACTTTCTCAAGCAGTTTGAACAACAGATCCCTCATGAGCAGCGGATTGTAACTATGGACCTTGCAGTACAAGCCACACCTGCAAGATGGTGGTATGCACATAAAGAGAACATCACATCATGGGATGATACTAAGAGATTCATGGCGATCAGATTTTCTGTCGACAGAGAGTATGTCCAACAGAAATACACAGGAGAGAGTGACCCCAGATCACACATTCAAACATGCGAACAGAATTGGTCGGACATTCCTGAGGATGAATGGGTTCACTGATTCGTTCATACATTGGATACAGTTCCAAGGAACTAGTATACAGAGACTGAACTGCGCAAGGGAACAACAACATGGCCACTTATGATGGAAAACTTCCTACTCACCTTCGCTTTTGAATCTGAGTATCCAAATGTTGATCAGGCCCTACAAGTAATAAAGAGTAAGATATTTGAATATTGTACCATATCAGTATCAGCTCAACCTGAGTGGGCTATCCAGCTAAAAGAGGCGTTAGAGTGTTATAATTTTGCATCTAAACCAAAAGAGGATGAGGATCCTCGTGACACCAACATTCCAAAGTCAGAAGGCACTCGAGATGTTAAGGAACCACAATTAGAAATTCCAGCAATCACAGAGCCCATTAAGATTAAAAAGATCAATATTGGCACAGATACAGAACCTAAGTTTGCTTCTATTGGAGACTATTGGAATGATGAAATAGTCGGACAGATTGCAGATTTGCTACACAACTATCAGGACCTATTTCCCACCAATTTCATAGAGATGAAGGGATTAGTTGGAGACCTGGGATTCATGAGGATACCGTTGAAGGAGGATGCTAGACCATTCAAGCAGCGCCCATATAGACTAAATCCGTGGTATAAAGAAAAAGTAAAGGATGAGATCGATAAGATGCTAGCAGCAGGAATCATTGAGCCTGTAGAAGAAAGTGAATGGGTTAGCCCCATGGTCGTACAAGAGAAGAAAACCAAAGGAGACATCAGGATCTGTGTTGATCTGCGCAAGCTCAACGATGCATCGCTTCATGATCCATTCTCGACACTGTTCACTGATGAGGTATTAGACAACGTGGGAGGACAGGAGGTCTACTCCTTCACCGATGGCTTTTCAGGCTACCACTAGATCAGAATACACCCAGAAGATCGATCCAAGACCACCTTTGCAACAGAATGGGGCTCGTTCCAGTATACGGTAATGCCCTTTGGTCTTAAGAATGCACCAACTATATTTTCTAGAGTAGTAGTTGCTGTATTTAAATAATACATCCATAAATTCCTAGAAGTATATTTTGATGATTGGACTGTATTTGGACTAATTGACAAGCACATAGGAGATTTAATACTGATGTTATAGAAATGTAGGCAGTACCAAATTTCTCTAAACTTGAAGAAATGTATATTTTGTGCACCATTTGGTATTTTGTTGGGTCACATTGTTTGCAGACAAAGCTTGATGGTAGATCCCGCAAAGATTGCCATCATTGTAAATCTTCCAGCACCCAACTCAGTCAAGCAACTGAGGACAGTACTTGGTCATACCGGGTATTACAGCAAGTTCATCAAGGGCTACGCAAAGATTACAGCACCAATGGAGAAATTGCTAAAGAAAGACGTAAAATTCCTATGGAATGAGGAATGTCAGCAGAGTCTAGACACACTTAAAGAAAAGATGGTTACAGCACCCATCCTAGTATTTCCAGATTGGACAAATCCATTTCATGTACATTTGGATGCATCTGGCATCGCACTAGGGGTTGTCTTAATGCAACCAGGAGAAGGGGATATTGATCACCCTATCGCATACTCCGGTAGAAAGCTATCGACAGCAGAAAAGAACTACACCACGACAGAGAGAGAAGGCTTAGCTATGGTGTATGCGCTGCAGAAGTTTAGGCACTACCTATTGGGTGCCTCGTTCAAGATGTTTATTGACCATTCCGCATTGATAAGCCAGTGTTAGGGGGGAGAATCTGAAGATGGTTACTCCTCTTTCAGGAGCATGATTTTGAAATCATTGTTAAACCAGGAAGATTGAACGCTGGACCTGATCATCTGTCGTGGATAGACTCAGGAGAAGAGCCAACTAACCTAGAGGACAATTTTCCAGACGTGTCGTTGTTTTCTATCCAGATTGCGGATGAATACTACGCTGATATCATTCACTTTCTCACTACAGGATTAGCACTTGATGAGTTCACTAAGCAGCAAAAGAAGTAGTTGGTTGTTAAAGCAGCAGACTTCACCTTGATCGCAGGACACCTATACAAGTTAGGACCAGATGAAGTTTTACGCAGATGTGTGATGCCGCATGAAAAATACGCTATTATCAGAGAGGCACATTCAGGGACCGCAGGAGGTCATTTCGCAGGAAATTCGACTGCGCAGAAAATCCTAGATGCAGGATTATGGTGACCTACTTTGCATAAGGACACCAAGGACTTCTATAGATGCTGTGATATCTGCCAGAGGGTAGTAAAACCCTCACGATGCGATGAAATGCCGCTACGACCACAGGTTACGCTGCGCGCATTTGAAAAGTGGGCTATAGACTTTGTGGGTCCTATCAACCCACCAGGAAAATGCACTGGCATGAGATATATTATCACTGGAATAGAGTATCTCACTAGATGGGTAGAGGCCAAAGTAGTAAGAAATTGTGATGCTGCTATAGCCACGGAGTTCCTTTTTGAGAACATCATCAGTAGATTTGGCTGCCCCATAATTTTGATGAGCGATCAAGGCACACATTTCTTAAACCGCACCATTGAGGCCCGTGTACGAGACACTTCCCAGGCAGACAAGCAAGTGAGAGTAGAGGCATTTCGACTCTCCTCTGCACAGATGTAGTCTCACATCGACGACGCACTGTCAGTACTAAATGATGCGACGGACACATGGTCAGACTTGGATCAGCCACCTGAGAAAATAGAAATCCAGCAAAATATTCAGCAGATAGAGAATACCATGGCAGCAATGAAAGAAGAAATTAAGAGCTTAGCAACTCTTCAGAAGATGAGGAAGACAAAGGAAATGAACCGCTTGCAGCAGGAAGCACAGCGATTAAGAACAAAGGAGATACACATCAATGACCTGCTTCAACCCTACCAGGAGCAAATCACTGAGTTAGTCGACACGGTTGAGCAGAAAGTGAGGGAGTTCACTACCACCAGAGAGGAAACTAACGCAATAGAAGACGCCAGTATTAGTCAAGCTTTTCTTGACTTGGCATGAGAGCATGTCGGAGTAATGCAGAAGGAATTCACAGGACTTCACGATAGGTTGCAATGGACTTCGCAGGAAGCCAAGGAGAAGCTACAGCAGGAGAAGCCCGCTGATAGTGGCTCGAGGGCGAGCCACAAGTAAGTGTTAGGGGACTGTTGAAGTAGGGTCCCGCAGCTACAGAAGAAGCTGCTATTTTGACGGATAGACAGTTTTGGCGGAGATATAAGAGGTAGAGCTATGACACTATAGTAGGTTTCCAGCTACAGAGTAGAGCCGGAACCCATGACGTAGAAGGCAGAGAAGTCAAGGAAGACGACGGTACGTGAGCAGCTAAGAAGAGAGAGCTCACCCACTACATTGAAGGCAGCGGCGGAAGACAAGAGGGTTCAGCTACCCTCATAAAGGAAAAGGAGCAACGAGGCTGAGGCATTGAAGATGAAGGACAGAAAGGAAGCAGCGTTGGTACCCATGGTTAGTGCTGGGAAGCATGGAACACTGCAGGAAGCTGTGGTGAAGGGAAGCGGTGCATAGTACCCATGATCAGCGCCGAGAAGCATGGAAGACCGTAGAGAGCTCTAGTGTGACGGATAGCGGCTACTTCAAAGTACAGATACGTCGACTATCACTAGTTAGGGTTTGGGTTACTTTGGGACAGGCCCACAGTGTTGTAATGGTGAGACCTTTGGGCCACCTATAAAGGGATATATTTTGTACTGTAAAAGGGTTAGTTAGAGATTCGGCTGGTTGATTTGTCT